>OY856412.1:815263291-815695791 GCA_963693085.1 Alisma plantago-aquatica | reverse complement strand
ATATGTGGATATCCATGTTCATTATCCACCACTGTTCCATATCGTCGGGACGACCACCACTTCCTCTATTGTATCATGCAGCTAGGAAACCGTCGCCACTACACCTCTGGCCTCAAGGTGTGGCCACTGGGTTCCTTAGTCGAACTCTCCCCTATATTCCATGACCATTAAGACAAGACAGAATTCATGGATGGCATGCATCCTGATGAGAGCTACCAGTCAAAGTGTCTGATTACCACATCATCGTCCTTCTCCTTTGACCAATGTACCATGTCTCATTTCTCCCCCTCAATCTTCCTCCTCATTCTCTATACAGATAGAATGTGCTCATGGGCGAGTACTCCCACCTAAATGACTCTCCTTCTCTATACAGATAGTATGCTTGGAACCAGACTCACGGAAACCTCATACCTACTATACATAAAAAACTACTTAAATAATATATTATTATATTATACTTTATTAATTTAATTCATATAGTACTTGAGGTTGCATATTACTAGTTATAATAGGGTTAATACAACTCATCTAATTGATAATTAACTATTCTAATTACAATCATGAGCAACAAATGTAAGCATAGAATCAAAATAGGTACATGGTATGCTATATAATTAAAATAATATGACAATGACTACAAATATGTACACAAATAACCTCAACTAATCTTCAATCTACAAAGTATTATATTATTTAATATAATTATCATATGTTTTTATCCTATACAAAAGAAATATCTCATTGTATTAGAATATATAGTATATAGTCATAAATTTTCGTACATAAACAATATGATGCTTATATAGAACTGCTTAACTGCATACCTGCACCATAGACCCACTATTATTATGAGTATGGGTATGGTGCAGGTCTAGATTTTTATTATGAGGGTCTATAATCGGCACCAAACCCACTAAATTAAATGGGTATGGGTATGGATACGGATGGCCCCACACCGTACCTGCACCGCTTGTAGTGTTCATATAGTTACTTTTTCACTAATATCTAGATTGAACTCAAGGCATGTAGAAGTCACCATCTTCATCATTCAACCTTGTTTCTTGAATCAAGAGCAGACTGCTTGAGACATATATAAGCTCAATATCACATATTGACTCACATGTGCATGGCCTTATTCACAGTCTATCCCCATGTGTCAAAGTCACCCAATCATCACCTTTATAACAACCCATGTTTCAAGACTGCATTAATGATGTCAAAGTGTATCCAATGACATGTGATGATATAATGATTTTAGGTCTAAGAACCACAACCACCACCATCACTATGAGAGTTGACTACGAATTCCATGATGATGGCTTCCATGTGTCAGTCTCACTGTGGGTTTGTCTGATGTACTGTTCTCTAACATGTATCCGTGTACTTGGTTTGATATAGTCATATCATGACTAATGAGATTTTGTCATCAACCAACCCACACTCTGATCTAAGTGTTATTGTTGTCTATCTTCCTTCCACAATAACAACGAATCAAGGACATAATGAGAATATGTATATGTACTCTTAACATATGTATGATCTCATTCTTCCAAGTCACATAGTTGAAGACATACGTCATTGAGTAATATTATTCCTTAGGCATCTATAATGTTATATCATTACCATATAATTGAATTAAATCGAATAAATTGAAAACTGTCCTTTTATTAGCAGTCAAATCATTTTACAAGTAATGTCATTACAATCATCACATGATTTTCTCTCTGGGCATACCTACCAATAGAATCCCACTTACACCTAGAGCCAATTACCCACGAATCATATTCTAAGTGATCTAACATGGCTATCATGCTTTTTCTATGAAAGTTCCTTTGTCAAGGGGTCAACAACATTATTTTCAGTTGGTACCCTACAAATCTTTACATCTCCTCACTGTACAATCTCTTGTATGAGATGGAATCGCCTTTGTATATGCTTTGAGAGATGATGCGATATGGGTTCCTTAACTTGTGCAATAGCTCCATTGTTATCAGAATATAGCTCAATTGTGTCGATGATGCTTGGAATGACCCCAAGTTCTATAATGAACTTTTTAATACATACAACCTCCTTTGTTGCACTCAATGTAACAACATACTCGACCTCTTTTGTAGAATTGACAACTATCCCTTTCTTGGAACTTATCCATCATACAACTCCATTGTGAAGGAAAAGCACAAATCTTGATTGTGATTCGTAATAATCTTTGTCAGTCTGGAAGCTTGCATCGGTGTAACCTTTTACCACCAACTCTTCCTCTCGACCATAAACCAAGAACTGATCATTGGTCCTTCTCAAGTACTTGAGGATGTTCTTCATGACTATCTAGTGAGCATCACCTGGATTTGACTAATATCTTCTCATCATGCTCAAGGCATATAAGATGTCTGGACGGGTATAAAATATTGCATACATGAATGGTCCAATTGTTGAGGCATATGTAATCAAAATCGTGTGTTCCATTACTTCACAATGGGACATTGACCATTAGAGATGGCCACTCCATGAAACCTTGGCATGTTTCCTCCCTTTGAGCTCTCCACGTTGAACCTCTTCAACACATTGTCAATGTATGTGCTCTGACTTAGTCTAAGAAGCCTTATGGATCTATCTCTTTAGATCTTTATCCCCAAGATGTAAGATGCTTCTCCCAAGTCTTTCATACAGAATCTATTTCCAAGCCATGTCTTTACCTTCTGTAAAGTAGTGATTGTTGACTTAAGAGTTATACACTTCCCATATTTTGATAATGACTTAACCATTCCATTCCTATGTATCTAATATGTTTGTTCAAGATTGATTTTAGGCTTTAGGTACATGAAAAAGATCAAATTACACAAGCCCTTGCTTGTTCAAGTTCAAGTCAAATGTAGTGCAAGTGTGTAATTTGGGAAATCACCCCAAACGACCTTAGAAGAATTTTGTAATCACTTGTATTGATGATATGACTAGTAACTAAGATGAGAAAATATTAGGGACACTTTATGCCAAGGTTTAATCACTCAAAAGTCAACTTAGAAAATTTGTCACAGGCTATTCATCGGTCGAGTTGGCTATGATGGATTTTCTGAAGATGATCCATTGATCGAGTTGTACACTCACAAAACATGACCGACCGACTCACTGAGCAAATCTAATTTTAACTCATCGGTCGAGTTTACCAGAAAAAACTTGACCGATATTTCAAAAATTGGCTTTGTCTTTTAGTTGATCGATCAAGTTACCTTTTTTGAAACTCAACCGAATGTACTATACAAAAAATGCAGAAAAAATGATTATAATCATTGGTGAGTTGTTTTGGGTGAAAATAGATTCGTTGCAATGTGGAAAATGGCTATATTTCGACCCTAAGTGATCCCCAACTCAAGGGAACACCCCCATCTATAAATAGGACCCCGTGGAGTTCATTTCAAGTTTTCTCATTCATGCTATTCTAAGTCATTGCTATAGTTGAGTGTGTTGCAACTCCTTGAACCCCTTTCTCTATCTAGTTTACACTTCATTTTGTAATTATGAGTGAGTTAGGACTTATGTAAGAGAGCTACTCCCTTGTGCATGTAAAGCTCTCATCTTCTCCATCTTTCCTACCCCTTTCCTTCATGAAGCAAAGGTGAAGCAAGCTACTTTGAGTGAAGGTGGAGTTTTTGTTGTTCCTCTTCAAGGTTGATGAAGATGTGGTGATCTTCTCCAGGTGAAAGAGAAGGAAAACAATGAAGATCCAAGAAGAGTGGAAAAGTCCTTGAAGGCGGAAGACTTATGCTATAGTGGGTAAGACCTTGGAAGAAGGCTGAAGACTCTAGCAAAGTGGGTAAGTCCTTGGTAAGGTGGAATACTCTTTGTTATTAGATGTGTAAGTCCTTTGGTGGTCTTGAATTTTAACTCTTATTGGTGATAATATAGAGACAATCACATGCAAAGTCCTAGAGGTTGATCTCTCAAGGTAGTGGACTGACTCTCTCCTAGTTTCGAGAGTGGAACCACTCTACATCACCTTGTCAAGTGCTTACTATCAATTCTTCTCATCCTTGCTATACTTGTTAGTTTGGATATCAAATTTCACCTAAGCTATTGGTTTGAATTTGATATCATTTGAAGGTCTAATCTATCTTTTGAGAAATTATGTAGCTCTATTCACCCCCCTCTAGAGACCTAGATCTAACAAGTGCTATCAGAGCCAAGGATCTTCTCCAACAATCTCCCACGAGATGAGATGATGGGAGACAACCTACTTGGTTCTCTCAACCTAGAGGGAGGCTTCTCCATGTGTCCTCTGATCTTTGATGGCACCAACTTCCTCTATTAGAAGATCGATTATGTAGTTCTACATTCAAGGCATGAACTTTGACATGTGGAAGGTGACAGTCACATCTTACAAGGAGCCAATCAGAGCTATTGCAACATAGAGTGAAACTACTCTCAAAGAAGCCCAACTCAATGCCAAATCCATAAACATCCTCTATGTAGCCCTCACTCCATCAGAGTTCAATCAGATTTTATCTTGGGACACCTCCTATGAGATTTGGGACAAATTTTGCATCACCTATGAAGGCACAAAACAAGTCAAGGAGGCCAAGATCTACATGTTGAACAACCTTCTAGAGAACTTTAAGATGGGAAAGAAAGAAGGGATTGTTGAGATGAACTCAAGACTCAATGTCATCATCAATGGACTGGCTGCATTGGGTAACACTTTAGATAGAGGTGTAATCAACTCCAAGATCTTGAGGACTCCACCAAAGAGATAGGAGTCAAATGTCACCTCCATTGAAGAAGCGAGGAGCCTTGGTGATATCCCAACTGAAGAGCTCATTGGTAACCTCCAAGCCCATGAGCCAAGGCTTGACAAGCAAGAAGAAGAAGCCAAGTAAGAAGAGAAGGAAGCCAAGAAGATCAAAGATAGTGCTTTCAAAGAACAAGTGGAGGCGGTCATCCTTAAAAAACAACTTGCTTTTCAGACTTCTCCTTCCTTCTCTAGTAAAGATCATGGCCCAAGTGAGCATGAAGCCGATTACATCCAGGGCAAACACTTCAAGGGAAAGCAAGCCTCCTCCTCCTCAACTCCTAGATGCTACAAGTGTGGACAAAAGGGACACTACAAGAGTGAATGTCCCAAGTCAAGAAAGTCACACCACAAGGACATCTCAAAGAAGGAATAGGAGTACAAGAAGGAGAGCAAATACAAGAGGAAGGACAAGAAGGACAAGACACATAAGAATGCAGCTCATGCAACTTGGGAAGCTTCATCTTCAAAAAGCTCAAGCTCTGAAGAGGATGGAGAGTGCCACCTTGCACTCATGGCCTCTACTAGTGAAGAAATTGGTGAGGTAAATGAGTTTGTATGAATTATCTAAGGATGTTTTTATTGACATGCTTATCTCTACCCATTTTTCTTTGCTAAGTGTAAATCTAAAAGAAAACAGTTAGGAAAAATCATTGATGATCTATATGCTAAACTTGAAATTCTTGAATTGAAGGAGAAAACTAATCTTGAGAGTATTGATAATTTACAAGGGAAATACCTTGATCTTGATCTCCAATACAATGAGGTTGAAGTTGAGAATGATATCTACCTTAATAATATTGAAAATCTAAAGGAATAAAACCAAAATTGCCTTAAAGAGCTTGAAATAGTTAAAACTGAAAATGCTGAATTTAAGCTCCTCATTGATGCTCGTAGAGAGGAAAGAGATGTCTATCTAAAAGAAATCTAAATGCTTAAATCTAAAAATGCTAGGTTACATGGTCAAGTAAATGATCTATCTTCTAGACCTTTATTGCCTAGTGCTAATGTTGCTTCTATCTCTCTTGAAAAGGATTCATATTTAACTAAAGTCTTATGTCTTGAGGTTGATCTTATACATGCTAGGGATGACATAGATAGCTTATCGTCTACTGTGATTTCTTTAAATGATGATAATCATAGATTGAGAGCATCCCTACGTAAATTCTTCAAAGGGAAGAACTCCCTAAATGAAATCCTTGACCATTCTACCAAACAAATTGGTACTAGTGGTTTGGGATTTTTAGGGAGAGCATCAAAGGGCAAGAGCAAAGCCAAAGGTAAGGAAAAGAGAAAGGAGACCTCCTTCTTTGTAGGAGAGTCTTCCGGCACTAAGAATCCTATGGTTTGTTTTTATTACAAATTTGATGATCATTACTCTACTTATTGTCCTTACAAGCCTAAGGGGACCAACCCAAAGATGAAATGGGTCCCCAAGCTAACTCCGGATCCCAAAGTTTGAGTTGAGAACCGACATTCTCCTTTCTTCTTGGAAAAAGGAAGATGGATTGTTGATAGTGGCTGCACTAAGCATATGACATGTGATATTAGCCATTTCAACAATTTCACCAAAAAGAAAGGAGGTTCGATCACCTTTGGGGACAACAAGAAAGGTAAAGTAAAAGGTGAGGGTGATGTAGGTGAATCCTTGTGTATCAAGAATGTTCACTTTGTGGATGGCCTACATCACAATTTAGTTAGTGTTAGTCAACTATGTGACAATGGTTACCTTGTGTTATTTACTTCCTTTGAATCACTACTAGTAAAACATGATTTATCTACAATTAGTTTGCTTACATTTAAATCATATGCAGGTAAACACACTATCGCCTACGTATCACTTTTATATTAAGAAAATAAGCATAGTAACTAAATGTATACAAGGAAGGATTTTTATTTATTTTTGCACAATCTTTTCTCCCGCCAACACGATCCACGCACATTTCATTGGCACTGTTCCATTCAAATTTTCAACCAAGACGTTTCCCGCTGTCAATCTCTTTCCCCCTTTTCCTCTCGCCGTCCACAACCACAGTTAGTAGGAGGGCTTGGAGACTCCCAATGTGGAATGTCATCGTGTTGCCGACGTTGACGAGTCTGGCCTTCTTCATGGTGGAGACCTCTTCTGAGGAAGGGGACTGGACAGTATCCTGAATCTCAACGAGGATCATGGAGCAAGAGTACGCAAATGCCTTGTACCAAATGGCCAAGAATGTCGCCCACGTCTTCCTGTTTGGGTCTCGGATCTTGGACAAAAGCAACTTTGGTGGGCGTGCCATATCATTTCCGTTATTGAAAAGCGTGAGTAAGTTGAGGATCAGGCTGATTGAGGATTGGATGATAGGACGGCTGGCGCGGAGGATACTCATTGTATCTGGTCAAAATTGGAGATCTGGGAGAGGAGAAGGTGGACGCCACTGAAGAGGAGCATATATGTGTTTCTTAGGACACGAACGGGTTATCATTGCCTTTAGAGTGGAAGCTATTTTCTCGCACCATAGGCATGCAGGTTGTATGATCGTCAATATGTCCATCAATAGAAACGTACACAAGGAGGTAAGTTGCAGTAGAAAAAAAGATTTCACCTTTGTTGTATGTGATATATGCAACTGCCTACTTTCATTACTATTTGATCGCAGTTGTTGCTGATGAATGAAGGGAAAGGCAAAGAAAGCATCATGACTAAAAGCAATCACATCATACCAACTATTGCAGAGATGGTTTACAGATGCATACATGCCTCATCGACATCTCAATCAATGGCTATGTAAAATTTATTAGTTTCTTAGATCCATTCGATATAACACTTTATTTTTCCTTCTTATGTACAATATATGATTCTCTTTTTATTTTACCTTCCACTCCAATTTTCTTGACAAATATTTTAATGGCAAGCACATCTAGCAATAGCACATAGATATCATGAGTTTATAGTTTAAGCTTTTATGTCTTTCAATGGGTTGCTTGCTCTCAGTGATTTTATAAATAGTAAGCTCGATCAAATAAACGGGTAATCTCAGTATTTTATATGAACAAGTACATGACTGGAAATTTACTTCAAACTTGAACTTATCATCATGATACTGCGTCGCAGTTGCTGCAGCCTTTACACTTCCACTACTGAGTTTGGCCAAACAGGGACAGAGAAACTTTGTGTACATTCATGTGCACTTGATTTATATGCTAGGCCTTGGGTTCTGTAGAATTCGTATTCCATTGTTGGGATATTATGCCAAATTTCATCAATACTGAGCTGATTTTGAGAACCAAACACAGATAGCTAGTACGGTAACCAAATTGTGTATCTATCAATAAAAAATGTAAAATGCAAATGATGAACAATGTTGATTACGACTAGACTTTATACCAAGTTCTCTTTTTCATATATGCCTTCAAGTTTGGACGGTGGGATCTAGTTTTTTGTTACTACTAGCAAGATAACTAAAAAATATTTTCTTGTTTTGTGTTCTTACATGGTACTTTCATACTCATGTGGTGTCCAGTTCTTGTAATGTACTATCTTCATTTAACATTTCTTCTTCCTATGTTTTAGTGCTCTTAATGTTCATATGCTTGATCTTCGAAGTGTTATATTATCATATTTTAAAGTTAAAATAACTATTTGACAAAGCAAATTGAGCAAACTAGTACAATTTGTTACAGATTCATACATTACGCCATGGTTTTAAATATGCAGATGTATAGGTGTAGACAAACAAAACATAAACAAATACATATTAACATAGACTCCGATTCAAATACTCAAACTGAAAGCAATAAAGTGTAATTAGTCAACAATTTTATTACGGAAGGATTTATTCTGGTTGAATGAATCATATACATCTAATTCTTGTCCCCACTCATAATAAGACAAAGAGATATGAATGCTCTCTCATTAGTAGCACGTCTTGCTCTGAATTGACATTTGTTCTATAATTTTGTTTATTTGTTGCGGAGCTGTGAATCAAACTGATAAATACATCCTAATTGCATTAAATTGCAGGAGCCTTATTAATGACGACTACAAGATGGGGTTGATTCTCATACATCCTCCTTATATGATTGCCTTAGCATGTGTATACATTGCCATAGTTCTTAAAGATAAGGAACTGGTGCTCGGTTTGAGGAACTCAGACTTGATATGAATTTGGTAGGTGTACGGTTTTCTATTTTCTATTATTATGATGCACACTTCTCTCAGAGCTACTGTCTAGGAAAAGAACATAGCAATGGAAATATTAGTTTAAAATACCTGTAAGCATATTTAGAACAAGTGAATGGTCAATGCTGCTCTGGCCAAGCTGACATTGAGGCAATAATACGCTCCCACCATCTTCATAGATAATATGCAGCTAAATGAAACTATTGCAGCACAAATTGTGGCAATATATTATGTTGCAGAGTCCATGAGGCCAACGCTCTATCCTCATCTGGCTTGCAAGATTAACATAAGTGGACAAATAATTTTACATTAAGTTGTCTGTCCAAAATTTTCAATAGACTCCTCAGCATATCTAGCTAGTATCATTAAAGAAATGAGTTACTGGCTTATATATCTATTATTATTATGCAGTGGTGCATGTTGTATATTTTTAATTTTGTTGTGGCAAGCAACAATTGTACAGATTTGTTAGCACGTAAAAGAGTCATTATGGTACTACTATTACAGATGCAAGGTCAAGTCCCATGTGTATTTAATAAGAAGGTGTCTTTGTGTTGGAGCTATGATCTATCTTTTTTATCTGTCTTTGTGTGTTGCCAAAAAGTACTGGAGCTATGATCTATTCTTTTTTCTACAATCAAACAGTACCTGGAGCTATGATCTGTCCTTGTTTATCATTATCTGAGAAAATATGTCATTATACAAAAAATGTAGCTACACATGTATTCCTGAAAGTTATCGACACTCATTCTATCAAATCATTCTAATGCTTCATCTAATGTCAAAGCTATGCAATCCACAAATATAATCTAAGCAATTTATACAACTAATTTTTGACTTTGCTCCTTTTATCATTGCCACTATTGCCCAAAAAATGTGGCCATTAACTTAGTGACTATTTTTATTACATATATATGTAGTGTTAGATTGCAACACCGATAATATGATCAACATGATTCTAATTTCCAAGTGAGCATGTCGTATGAAGTTCCCTGCATATTTTAAGATCTAAGAATTCTGTAGCAGGTCATAAATCCATAAAAGGAGGTCCACATAACCTATACAGTTGGATTTGGGGTCTTTATCCAATTACAAGAATGGAACTTTCCTGATATGTAATTGATGTGGTTGCACAGCCGTGCCATACTTGTATATCTAGTATTTTAATTGCAAATGAAGGTTTTAGCATCTTACCTTGATATTTTTGAATTTTCTAAGCGCCTAGGGGTTTAAGTCTCTAATGTTAAGAATGTCATTATATGGGGAAATAATTCTTGAACTCAGTACCCTGATGTTAGCCATGCAACTATTGCTTAAATGTCTTTTAGAGAGCTCATCGAATGGTGATAGAACTTTATATATATATGAGGACAAATTTCTAACACTTTCCATACTAATCTACCTTCTCAAGAATCTTTAACATGTCTGATAATACAGTGTATGCTTGCAGGACAAAGAGTGGATTCATCAAAACTGTTTAGCAGCCTGACATTTCTATTATCAAGGCAAGAAAGCTATATAGTCACTATCTGCTGCTAGTTATTCCTGTGATCACATCATTGAATGGGTCCTTGGAACTCCTGAGGTTATAAGCTGTGTTATGAGGTATTTTTTCTTAATATTATAATTTGACAACCATGAAGCAAAAAATGTTAGCAAGCAACCTATATCTATGGGTATATATTCTGATAATTTTGACAATGTTCCTACCAGGATGATCTACTCTTTGTGGTATATTATTCTTGCCAAATGGTCTGATTGAGCAGTCTCTGCAGCTAAAGCTTTACTGTTGGGTTTCAAACCATATAAATCTCATTGTTGGGTTTCTACAGAAATGGTTGCTCTTATTAAAATATGTTCTAGGATGAAAGCTATTGAATCTAAATGGTTTGTGGTAGGTGATGAAGGCCACACTATCTGTTCTTGTCTTATGTTCCTACTCTGTGTGTGATGGACATCCTGACAGATTATGGTGTATATTGTGTGCTTACATACAAAAAAGCTGAAATAACACAACTACAGCTCCACCAAACATGAAGGTGTAATATTCATTTCTCTAGTGTGGTGTAAGTCCTCTCATTTTGAATTGTTTATTTATAGTAACATCCTACCCTTGGTTGGGCTAGCTATTCTGACATTTTCATACAGTTGTCTTTTCCTTTTTAGTGTTACTAATACATGCAATTTGTTTTGTTCTGTTGTTATCTATTTTCAGTAATGATTTGTATCCTTGTATACTTTCGTTAAAGGTGATTTTATTGACCATTGTGCATGTAGAGGGTTCGTCATGTGGACTCTAGACTTTGCAGCAAACTCCACAAGAAAAAGGAAGTATGAGATATCCTACGTCAAGATCTACTTGTTTGTGAGTTGTTGTGATACATATAGACCACCATTGTCTTGACAACAGTTTCGACACATCTCATTATTTCTTTCCTGAATTTCCTTACGCTTAACAATCATGATTTGCATAACCAACATCTAGGTATGGTTGTTCAGTGGGATGATTGATCCTACAAGGATAACTATGCACACATATCTTGGGAAACTTACAAATGCGTATAAAATATATCTAAACTTGTCATTGCCAATGATTTCAACATACCTACTGCAAGGAGAACAAAGGTACTTACGTTTGTAAGATAACATCTTGTAAACCATGTGCAGATGCCCAAGACTATGATTTATGACAATATGAAAGAATGTATCCGTCCCTATAGAAGGATGTCCACCTTCCTCAAATGTAGTATGAAAGTTTGGATTCCTTTTTAATCATGAAAATTCCCTAGATCTTGGTATGGTCAAAAATACCCAAAGGTATACCCAGTGATTCCCCAACGTGCTTATAGAATGTTTTTTAGCTTTTTTACTGCTCTTGTGTTGATATCATGCATCTAAGCATGACAACTCAGATATGGAGTGCATTTATATCTATGTTGGTTATATTTGATTTCCCTTATTTACTTGGGAAGTGTTCCTTGGATATATTTGTTTGCCTAACTTTTTGTTCATTAACCCTAGTTATAGATTGAAGGGTGGCCTAGAGAAAAATGTCTATCTGTTGGAGTCCAATCATCCAATATGTTTGTTCCAAGCTAAAGTATCTTTGATCTCTTTCTTGTGGTGAATTTATGTTAATTTTTCCTTGTGTTGCTATCCAATATCTACAACAAAGCATCTCGTATCCATATAGAAATCCTTTATAACATCATATATGGTTATTCTTCACCACCTATTGAATGGATATGTGCACTAATCATTGTTATCTTTTGTTTCGGTTGTTGTACATTTAAGTTCCAAGTTGTGAACTTCTAGATTAGTTGGATTGTTCTCAAGAGTTTTAATCCTAAGTAATCTCATTTAAGCTTTACTAAATTTTGGGTTGTGTATGAAATGGACTTACTATCTGTTACAACTTGGATGCTAGATTTTGGGCCATGTATAAAGTAGCCTACAATCTTATGGGATTTTGAAAGTCTTTTATTGATGGTCTTAACCATGCTGATTCAGGAAATTTCAAGTTAATAGATTCTTGGTATAAATTTCAAGATCTTAGATTAGTGGTATGCATTTCTAGTTCTTATATGTAATTTTGATAGGAAAACCTGGTGAACTTCTTCATAGAGGATCTAGAAAACATTGACTTTATTTGGGGAAGATGAAGCATAAGATGGATTTGATTTCCTAGAGTTCTAAGTTGAGATGCAGAGGTGGAACCCAATTTCAATTTAGTTCTTTGTTTAGGGTGATTTTATTTCTATGAATGACTAATCTTTTAACTATTTACTTGTATAGCTTCTAAAATTTTTCAATCTTGCATTTTTTTCTTATAAAAGTTTAATTTATATGTTGTAGTTCTTAATAGTCATTCTCTTAGAAGGAACAAGTGGAGAAACTCTTGTAGCAAATGGAGGTAGTCAAAAGAGAAGATCAACATAACATACATGGTAAGTCCCAATGAAGGACCCAGGTTCGAATCACGCCGGAGGCACTCTACGAAAAGTAACTGAATTTAATAGGGCGCAGGAGGGGATGACCGGACCACTCACTACTCATGTCCCTTCGGTTTACATTGCCAGGGTGGGGTCACCGAAGTGGCTCCTCCTCGGGGTTGGTTCCCAAGTAAATAAAAAAAACATAACATACATGGTCATTATACGTATAGATGTTGAAGAGCTTGCATTGGATGCTTCCAAGCTCATGATTGCAAGTACATAACAAGATATTTGGAAGCAATGAGGACTATATTATGGTTTTGATGTCAAGTTCGAGCATGGTTTGGGGTGGAACTTTGAGATGTAAGCTAATTATATCCTCATGGGTGGCATTGTATATATTTGTATTATAATTCCTTTTGTATAATAGGGGAAAGGTTAATGTCCTCTCCATGTGTACTCATTCCTTTCAATATAAATAAAAGTTTGATTGATTGAACTTTTAGTACAACTTGTACTAGATCAATATTGATTCCTTCTTCATTCTGGAAGTTGCCTCTGTACTGGAAAGTTATTGATTGGATACATAATCTCACTACATATGTATGTGTAGTACATGATGTCTATCACTACACACTAACTACATTTACAATTGTAGTAAGTGACATTTTTCACTACATACAAACTACATATACAATTGTAGTAAATATCATTTCTCCCTATATATCATAGATACAAATATGAGTGTAGTCATATATTTAGCTACAATTGCAACTACATTTTTATGTGTAAAGAGTATTTTCACTACAATTAGGGTTACACATGAATTTGTAGCTAAATGAATATCTAACTACACTTTTGAAAAATATAGCAAAAAGAATTAGCTACACAGGTATTATCTTCATATTTTAAATGTAAGGATAAATGTAGCTAAAGATTTTAGCTACAAATTTTGGGTTTTTTGCTACAATTTTTTTTGTAGTTAAAGATCATTTTTTTTGTAGTGAATGCTTGATTCTAGATTCTCTCACCTACCAAGTTATATATAAGGGAACTAGAAGTGGTAATATTTATGTTATTGTTCTTGACTCTATAAAGCCTGTTGTTGGTAGATGCTTAGTAATCAACTCAAATGATATCTCTCTTTGGCACCGTCAGCTTGGTCATGTAAATATGCATCTATTGAAGAAGTTGAGTAAAAAGGATTTGGTCAAGGGACTTCCCAAATTGGATTTTGAAAAGGATGAGGAATGCCAACCTTGTACCCAAGGAAAGAAAACCAAGTCCTCCTTCAAATCCAAAGGAGTCCTTAGTACCAAGAGAGGTCTTGAGCTTCTTCACATTGATCTATTTGGACCAATGAGAACTCAATCGCTTCGTGGTTCCAAGTACTGCCTTATTATTGTTAATGATTTCTCTTGATATACTTGGACCTTCTTTCTCATTTCTAAAAGTGATACACTTGATCTTTTCTCGAGCTTTTGTAAATGAGTTGAGAAAGAATCTTCTTGTCGCATTGTTTCCATCCATAGTGACCATGGGGGAGAATTTGAAAATGATATTTTTGAACATTTTTGTCAAGAATCCAGTTATGCACACAACTTCTCTTCACCTCGAACACCTCAACAAAATGGGGTTGTAGAGAGGAAGAATAGGTCTTTATAGGAGATGGCTAGGACCATGCTTCTAGAGTATGATACTCCTAAGAAGTTTTGGGCTGAAGCTATCAGTACCTCATGTTTTGTGTATAATTGGGTCCTTACTCATCCGTCTTTGAAGAAAACCCCCTATGAGCTATGGCGTGGTAGGAAGCCTTCTATTTAGTATTTTCATATTTTTGGATGTCCTTATTTTGTTTTGAATATAAAAGATTCCATCAACAATTTTGATCTGAAATCTTACAAGGCTTTTTTTCTTAGCTATAGCACTACTAGCAAGGCTTATAGAGTTTTTAATGTTAATCTTGCTAAAGTAGAAGAATCCATAAATATAAAGTTTATTGAGACTAACCCCTCTATTCCCAAAGATATTATTCCAAATGATGATGTTGCAGGTGAAGTAATTCCTATTCTAAAAGAGCTTAACATCGCCCAAAAGGGAAAAGAGGTGGCCATTTAAGAAGAAGAGAAAGATGATGAGAAGAAGGATCCAACCCCCCAGTTTGCGAAGAATCATCCAAAGGAGCTGATTTTTAGGCGATCCATTTGAAAGAGTGAATACGTGGGTTGAATTCAACAAAGAACAAGCCAACAACACCTTCATCTCACAACTCAAGCCTAAGAATGTCAAGGAAGCTGTTAGGGATGAAGAATGGATCCTAGCTATAGGGATGAAGAATGGATCCTAGCTATGTTAGAAGAGTTGGAGCAATTTGAAAAGAACAAAGTTTGGACCCTAGTGCCAAGACCAAGTGATAAAAATATCATTGGCACCAAATGGGTCTACCACAACAAGCTTGATGAAAGCGCCAAAGTGGTAAGGAACAAAGCAAGGTTAGTGGCTCAAGGCTACAATCAATAGGAAGGTATAGATTTTGATGAGACATATGCACCTGTATCTAGACTTGAGTTCATTCGTATGTTTGTTTCCTTTTCTAGTTACAAAAACTTTCTTCTGTATCAAATGGATATTAAAAGTGCATTTTTGAATGGTACAATTGAAGAGGAAGTGTATGTTGAACAAACTCTGGGATTTGATCATGATAGTCTACCCAACCATGTTTATTTGTTAGATCATGGGTATATCATGGGAAAAGTAGATTCTACCTTATTTCTAAAGCACATTTCTAACAACTTTCTTATCATAAATATATGTTGATGATATTATTTTTGGCGGAACTAACCTGGATCTTTGCAAAGAATTTAGTGATCTTATGCAGAGTGAATTTGAGATGAGTATGATGGGTGAACTCACATTTTTCCTCGGCTTTCAAATCAAGCAAACAAAAGATGGGAACTTCATCAACCAAGGCAAGTACACAAGTGAACTATTCAAATGCTTTGGGATAGAGAACACCAAGTCGATGGACACACCCATGTCAAATACCACCAAACATGACAAAGATGAAGAAGGTGAGAAGGTAGATGAGAAGCACTATAGAGGTATGATTGGAAATTTCCTTTACTTAACTGCCTCTAGACCTAGTATAATGTTTAGTGTTGGCTTATGTGCTCGCTTTCAATCAAATCCTAAGAAATCACATCTTATAGTTGTTAAGAGGATTTTAAGGCACTTTGCCAAAATCCAAAATTATAGACTATGGTATCCCAAGTCAAGGGACTTTACTCTTACTACTTATATTGATGCAGATTATGCAGGGTGCTTAATTGATAGAAAGTGCATAAGTGGCACTTGTTTCCTCCTAAGACCATGCTTGGTGTCTCGGTTCTCCAAGAAATAGAGAAAGTGGAATTATCAACCACCGTGGCTGAATACATTGCAACCGGTAGTTATTGTGCCCAGGTCCTATGGATGAAGCAACTACTCCAAGACTTTAACATTCATTTTGATGCTTCTCCTATCTATTGTGATAATACTAATGCAATTAACTTGTCATATAATCCTATCTTGCATAGTAGAGCTAAACATATATAGGTTGTCATCATTTTCTCTGTGATCACATTGCCAAGAAGGATATCTATATCACCCATGTGGACATGAAAAATTAGTTGGTGGACATTTTCACTAAACCTCTAGCTAGAGAGCAATTTAACTTTATTAGATCAAAATTGCTTATAACTTCTTTGAATGAATTTGATATGCCTTCTAGCTAGTTGTTATCTATCATATATGTCTTGTCTCTATTTTGATCATCTTTACTTGCTAATATGCTAAAATTCCATTTTTCATGTTCATTTTGCCTTGTTTTCTCTTGTTTTTTGGTGTCTTTTGCAAACACATGTTTTATCACAAAATAGTACCCAAGGATGAGTGATATGAGCCTAAGTATGCTCAAAATAAATAATAGACTTTAAAAATTAATTTAATTAGCACTCTAATGGCTAGAAACTAAGTTTCTTATGTTTAGGTCAGGTTGACAATCGATCGAGTTGCCAACTCGACTGATCAGAGGCGGAGAGCTTTTTAAAAATCCTATCAGTTGAGTTTTTGAGTTCACAAAACTCAACCAATGGTCGGGATAGAGCTATCTTAAGTGGGGTCGACTATTATCCCTCTTAACTAGAGAAAAGTCAATCGATTCCACCTCCATATGCCCTAAGATCTCTACCCTTTCCCTTCCTTCCTCAACCTAGCCCTAATCTGACCTAGCTAGACCACCCTTGACCTTCCCCCTTTGCTAACCTAGGTTTGTGGACATTTTTGGTGGTGAGTTCTTAGCTCTTGCTCTCTCCTTCCTCTCTTTTTCACCTCCATGGCATCTAATAAGAGAAAGAGAGCCACCCCAGCTAATGCACCATCTTCTTCATCCTCCTCCAGCTCAATTTCCTTTGATGACACTCTTTTTGTCTCAAATGAGGCTATAAACAGGTATAAGGAGCTCCTTCCCCATAAACCTTTCCCTTTTTTCACCCTCTTTGAGCGTATACCTAGAAGACAAGAGGTCATAGATCATATAGCAAAGTTGCTCAACATTCACCATCTCTCAGCCTCGGGTGTTGAACGTGCGTGCTACAACAATTCCATCACTAACACAAAAGCGGTTCACGAATTCTACGCTAACTTATATTGGAATTATGAAACCCTCATACCCCCACCAAATACTCAAGTAGTCCTCACATTCATGATAGCCAAGAATAAATTCCAATTCTTGGAGGATACCCTGGACATCTTCTTCTCAAGTACCGATGAGACTGACATGTGGCGTAAGGATTACCTCGAGTATTTTGTGTTGGGTTTTAGAGGAGGCAAAGAAGGCAACGAAAACAAAAATTTTCTCCTTCCCAAACCCAAAATAAGGAAACGCGTCAACGTCTATACAATAGGAAAGGATGGTTTGTGGAATCATACCTTGTCCCAAGGCTTGCTCGGCGACAATACCTCATGCCTTGCGCGGTCTTCACCTCCAGTCTTGGACGATGTCTGTGCAGCTCCTGGTCGCATCGGGACTGATGACTCCTGGTCTCACCGGGACTTTCGGGATTGACAATTGTTCTCTGAGCGGAAGAAATCTCCCGCCTCTGAAGTAGTCCACACGGACCACCTGGAACTCCAATCTCCTTGTCCCACAAGGAATTGGAAGGAGTCGCACCCTCCTGTCAGCGTACTAGTCACTGACACACTCTCCTACCTCCAGTCACTTTCTACAGTTGTCTTTCCCTTGCTGTGCCTCCCTTATCAGGTAGCACTTGCTCGACCTCTCTCGGTTACCAAAACCAGAGAGAACGATGACTTTACAGAGCAACTAGTTGCACTGAGCTGTAGTCTGAGAAGCCCCCAATACCCCTATATATATAGGAGGGTCATGGGATAGGGTTCTCCATCCCGGACAATGCGGGACTAAAGAAGGAGTAGAAGGGTTCGAGATTTTCCACAAAAAAACAACCAACTCGCAACCTGAACTGATCATTTCACAACTGAAACGGTCGGTTGGGGACCTGAGTCGGTCGGTTGACACCAAAACCGATCGGTTGGGACACCTCAACTAATCGGTTCACTTCTGAACCGGTCGGTTCATGGTCCTGATCAGTTCCCGATTGACTTTCCTTCTTTTGTTTCTAATTGGTATCAAATACCAATCCTTATTCCAATCGTATTGGACAAGTAAAACAACAAGAATTTTCTCACCAATCTTTCTTTGCCAACTTGCTCAGTTTGACCAGTGAGCTGATCGATTCAACACTTGAAGTGATCGTTTCACTCTGTCCATGAGCCGATCGACTCACCACCAGAGTCGATCGGTTCACCCAGCTCAGCCGATCAGTTCATCACATGAGGCGATCGGTTGGGAGTGCAGATTGTGCAGAAATAGTCAATTGCAGTTTCAATCATTTCGATACTCTAATCAATCAGTCCAACACCTTGAACATTATGATATTGAGCTATCAATTAATTGAGTGTTTAATTGAACACTAAACTCCTTTAGTAATCAATCTAAACATTGTTTGTGGACAAAACTCCTCTTCCAGGTTAAATCCTATGTGTGTGATCCTGCAGGTCCATTTCATGTTGGCAGTGAAAGTCCATAACATTTATGACTTCACAAGCAAAGAGCGGTGCCTAGTCACACATCAGTGCTACCCAAGTGAAATAGAAAGTTGAAGAACAACTTTCAATCCTACAATCTATGAATGGTGTTACAACGAATGTATAATTCCTTTGTCACTGATATCCCGAATGAACTTGAGGAATGGAACAGTCATCCTGTCAACGTTCATTCACTTTCTTGATCTCATAGCAGATTGGAAGAGATATGTATGACATCAATATCACATATTGATTCACACATGTGTGTGCACACCTATTTCAATCCTACTCATCAAGTGGCCTTGGATATCAAACTCCCTCAGGAGGGACAAATCCCATATCTATCACTCACCCCTCAAAAGCCCCATGTGTCAAAGCCACCCAATCATCACCTTTATAACAACCCATGTTTCAGGACTGCGTTTGATGATGTCAAAGTGTACCCAACGACATGTGTTGAGTGTAGTGATTTCAGGTCAAAGAATCACATTCACCACCATCACTGTGAGTACTGACTGTGACTACCATGTCATGGTTCCATGTGTCAAACTCACGGTGGGTCTGTCTGGTACACTTGTTCTCTAACAATGACCTATGTGTTTGGTTTGATATCTCTATATCATGACTAATGAGATTCTGTCATCAACCAACACCACAATCTAGTCTTGTGTGTCATTTTTGTCTATCTACCTTCCACAATGACATCCGACTAGGGACATAACAAGAATGTACAAACTCTTAGCATCCATATGATCTCATCGTTCAGGTCCTGCACCTGAAGGCATACGTCATTGAGTACTGTCATTCTCTAGACATTCAATCTGTTCAATCACTATCTCATATGACTGAACCAGAAAGAATTGGAAGCTTGCCTTTGATGTTTATCAAATCAATCTTAATGTATCCCATCAATCATACCATGATTGGCTCTCAGGGCATACATACCAACAGAATCCCACTTGCACTGCGAGCCAATCACCCTTGAATCATATTCATAGTGATCTTCAAACATGTCCCACATGTTACTGTGCTCTTGTGCTAACATAGTGAGTTATGGCAACATTTCGCCAATGTCAGTATTAATTTGATGTCTCACATCTCTTCATTGTACGTCACACGTATGAGATGGAGTTGCCGTAATATGCGATCCAATATTCCTTTGCTAACCTTTATCCACATTGTATGATCAAAGATTCCATACTTGTCATCAATGACCAGAATATCTATAAGTTCATCTCATGAACTTCCAGATCCATATAGTATCCACTGTTGTTCTCTAACACACAGATACTCGACATTTCCTCTTAAATGGCTTTATTGGAATGAATCCAATTATCCACAAACTTTCACTTATTATATCCCATATATATTTTGCGATTAATTTTCTATCCTTTTCGGAAGTTCGCATCAATGTAACTCTTTACATCAAACTCTTCATTATCTCCATAGAACTAGTACTTCTCAAGTACTTATCAAGTTCTTATGGTTTCCAGTAACCCTTACTGCAAGTAGACAGACATCCACTCATCATGTCCCACATACGAGTTATCAGGATGAGCACATCATATTGTCATGTCCTACATACAAGATGATGAATGTATTTTATTCTTGCCATATCCATACATGCAAGATGATGGGATGATTACATACATGATAGATCCATATCTACTGTTGGTGTTCCCATTCTTCATAAGAATTGGACACTTGGCCTTGGGATACTAACTCCATGTAACATGGACAAGTTTTCTCCCACTGAATCTGTGTACACTAAACCCTTCAGTACAGATTGCCAATGTATGCTCTCTCTTTTCTAGGTCAAGAGGTTTTCGAGAACTATCTCTATAGATCTCTATTCCTATCACATAGGAAATGTCTCTATCTTCCTTAAAGATAATTTCCACTTTTAGATTTCCATTCTAGAACATTTCCATTTCACATCAACATGTGGAATGTGAATACGCTCCAACTAAATCACATATCCCTTCTTTATCTTTGACATATCAGTCAAACCCTTTGACTATATTATCAAAGTAAAGATCCAATTCTGAGTTGCTTGTACTCAATCAATCACATTGATTAGTCCATTGTAACTTATAGACTTCATTTGCACTAGTGGATTCATAAACCTTATAGGTTGTGTCACGTACACATCCTTGTTTTATTCCTCATAGGAATGCAGTTTTAGTATCCATATGCCAAATGTCTTAGTCATTAAGTTGCAATCAACAAGCATCATCCTTCTCAAAATGTTATCCATGTTTCTTAACACTTAAGACTTATTTGCACTTATGGATTTCCATCCAATGGGTGCTACCATCAAGGTCATACCTTATGGTTTACATGGAAGTCATTTAGGATGTAATGGTCATCTACCATAACTCAAAATCTGGTTCCTCATATTCATCTAGATAGTTGACTCATTTCATGAACAACTCATCATATAGATGATCGAGGTGTGTCTGTTAAGGATATAAGAACTCACAACTCTTGTGATTCTTAATTTCTTTTATTAGTGAGGGGTATTCTTTTATTAAGAAGAATTCAGTTATTTGATAATCATTCTCTAACTCCTTAGAGTATGACTCCCTTTTGATTTAGACATCACTATGCCTTAATTATGAGTTCACTATGATACACTATCATAATCACTCACAAGGATCTCAAACATTTTGGTCTAAGTATTTCCTTCATTGATCTCATCAAGAATTAACACTTTACCAAATTTGCACTTCATCTATGATAATCTTGAACACTTCAAGATATTCATATTGGTATTTCTCCAAACACCATTTGAAGTATTAGCATTTGTTCCAATAGGTATGTAGATACATCACATGTATCATGCCTAATAGGATAATCATTCTCCCACTACCTTTAGTGAAGATTGATTAATCATGTCCAAGATATTCATGTCTCTTACTGGTTCTATAACCAAAAGAGTCTAGATTTATCCATCACATGGAAACTAGAAATGAATTTCTCATGATTTATGTTATTGATTGTTTGAGTTATCTATAACTTTTAGGTACCATTTTATCTTATGCATATCAAATACCACAAGATAAACAAGGCATTTCCACAAAGATCATATCTTTAGAAATTGAAACATCTCTTTATTTATTGCCATCATTGTCATACAATATGCAAAAATAAAGTGTTTCTATCTATTGCCAAATTGAAATAGCAGTTCTCAACTCTATTTCGTGCCCTTTAGGCTGAAATAAACTGAAAGATACTCCTATCTATGGCAGCAACACTGGCTCCAATGATGGGTACTTCTTTCTTGGTCCTTTCACAAAGGCCATCACTTCTTTGCGGATCTTGCATATCATATATGATAGATCCATATCTTGGTATCATATACCTTAGATAAAGAAGTGATTCATTTCATGATACCTTAGGTGGAGATCTCCATCCCCTCCTTCATCTTCTTTTGTTCTTCCAGATATAGAGGGAAATTCCCTCATACACCCTTTCCCCATGAGCCTTGAGGCTGAAGACGGCTTGGATTGCTGGCTAGCATCAAAATACTTCTTTGCTTTGCCCTTGTCCTTGCCCTTAAGAATTACCTTTTTCTTTGATCACATCAAAGATTATGGTTTGTCTTTCTTCATCTTTACCTCTACTATCCTCAACATGTCCAACAACTCTGTCAATGCTTGTCAAAGTTGTTCATGTTGTAGCTTATCATGAATTGTATAATTCTCACAACATTTGCAGTATCATACCAATAGCCAACTCTTGGCTCAGAGGGAATCCTTCTTAGTCAGGTTTCCCACATACCCAATCACATTGAGTGTGTGAATACCTTACTGGATCTCCTTCTGTCATGACATACTAGGACAGTGTCTTGGAGACATCATATGTCTCATGTTGTCTCTGCAACTCATAGTTCAGAGAACACAACATCAAACACTCCTCATCAATTTCATCCTCGGTATGCTTCCATAAGCATACTTTCAACCATTGATGTGGTGGGATTGAGTTCATCTAGTCTTGGTATAACTAGGACTTAGAGCTTTTGCTCTTTGATTGAGAACACTTCTCATCATCCTAACCAGTCGTGGAATTATTCCCATTTAATTTGTTGGTCTCAAAGACCGATCACAAATAAAGTGATTGTTGTTGATTAACCATTTATTATAACAAAAGGAAATATATGCAATTTTAGTCCAAAACTCTTTTGACTTATTTGATTGATTTGAAAAGTTGACGATAAAATTGGGCCTTTAATTAATTATCGCTCCTACTATTTTACTTCAAATTGATAGCCCTCACCATCAATTCGGAAGATTGTAGCGTACAACCTTCTAGTGGGGAAGATCCTGAAATCCTCTAAGTCATGGACCAGCTTGGGCTGTCACCCACAACTTAGATCTCTCAGGTAGGCAACTCTTGCCAATTGCATCATATGCAACTCTTGATAAGATGTCATATGAAACTCCTTGCCATGATCATCTCCATGCCTCAAGGTGCTAGATCCTATCTAGGTCACCTTGTTAAGTCTGACCCAAAGCAAACACGATGAATATGCACCCTGCTTGGGTAGACCCATATATTCATCCTTCACGCTTCCACGAGATAGACGGTGCACCACGCTTGGGCGTGCCCAAACTTGGTCGATCAAACTTTTCATGTGTGTCGCATTTGGAAGGCATCTAAAACTTAATATTTAATGAGGGATTTGGTTTTATATACATATACATATCCAATCACCACAATACATAGTATGTATCATATACATGCTATATCCCACAGAAAACATGCGAAACGATAAAAGTGATGATTATGGCCATCCTAATGTGATTCCTCGAGCCAAGAGGAATCACGGTCATCTAGGTCTACACCACATGCAACCTGTACAAGATGAACTCTGTGCTTTGCCTTTCTGGGTTTGATCAACTCATCACATGAATGATCGACTCGCCATCAAATTGGTCGGCTGGGTGCCACCAGCCGATCCGTTGGCTCCTCCAACCGATCAGTTCACCTGGTCGTCGTGCCTCTCTTCATGGCCACCACCCGCTCGTCTCGCTCCTTGAACCGGTCATCACCCGATCGGCTCACTCCTTAAACAGATCGTATCGAACGTCAACCGATCGCTTCACGCCTTGAATCGATCTTCTCAGCTGTCGTCAGGATGTCCTCCGTTCTTTGACATAACAAGAAATAAAATTCTATCCTATTTTAGATTGTAAAATGAGAAACCTTGAGTTACATTCGAGGGGAGTAAAGGTAGGAAAGAAATCTTAAATTATTTCGAGTTACATCAGGAATAGGAGAAGGAAGATCGGTGCGCAGACCGAGATGCAAGCAACCACATACAACCATACACAGATAGGGTTTATTGGCCATAACCACGCTATACATCCACCACAAAACTTGTTTAAGGGCAACGCGTATCGACTGCATTCATAATACATATCATATATGTAAATTGGGATTTGTGGATTGGACATGCATACAGCCAATTTTATTCGCATCGTATGCAATAAATAAAGGCGACAAACCAAAATCGATCATATCGATAATCCTAAAGTATAGAGCAGTTGACATGGCTCTGATACCATTGTTGGGTTTTAGAGGAGGCAGAGAAGGTAGAAAAAACACAAATTTTCTCCTCCCCAAACTCAGAACAAGGAAACACGTCAACGTCTATACAATAGGAAAGGATGGTTTGTGGAATCATACCTTGTCCCGAGGATTGCTCGACGACAATACCTCGCGACTTGCGCGGTCTTCACCTCCGGTCTTTGACGATGTCTATGCAGCTCCTGGTCGCACCAGGACTGACGACTCCTGGTCTCACTGGGACTGTCGGGATTGACAGATGTTCTCCGAGCGACAGAAATCTCCCGCCTCTGAAGTAGTCCACACAGACCACCTGGAACTCCAATCTCCTTGTCCCATAAGGAATTAGTAGGAGTCGCACACTCCTGACAGCGTACTAGTCACTGACACACTCTCCTACCACCAGTCACTTTCTACATTGTCTTTCCCTTGCTGTGCCTCCCTTATCTGGTAGCACTTGCTCGGGCACTCTCGGTTACCAAAACCAAAGAGAATGACAACTTTACAGAGCAATTGGTTGCACGGAGCTGTAGTCTGAGAAGCCCACAATACCCCTATATATAGGAGGGTCATGGGACAAGGTTCTCCATCCCGGGCAATGCGGGACTAAAGCAGGAGTAGAAGGGTTCGAGATTTTCCACAAAAAAACAACCAACTCCCAACCTGAACCGATTGTTTCACAACTAAAACGGTCGGTTGGGGACCTGAGCCGGTCGGTTGACACCTCAACTGATCGGTTGGGACACTCAACCGATCAGTTCACTTCTGAACCGGTTGATTCGTGGTCCTGATCAGTTCCTGATTGACTTTCCTTATTTTATTTCTAATTGGTATCAAATACCAATCCTTATTCCAATCGTATTGGACAAGTATAACAATAAGAATTTTCTCACCAATCTTTCTTTCCCAACTTGCTCGGTTGGACCAGTGAGCCGATCATTTCAATACTTGAAGTGATCGTTTCACCCTGTCCATGAGCCAATCGACTCACCACCTGAGCCGATCGGTTCACCCAGCTCAGCCGATCGATTCATCACATGAGCCGATCGGTTGGGAGTCCAGATTGTGCAGAAACAATCAATTGCCCTTTCAATCAATCCGATAATCTAATCAATCAGTCCAACACCTTGAACATTATGATATTGAGATATCAATTAATTGAGTGTTTAATTGAACTACTGAACTCCTTTAGTAATCAATCTAAACATTATTTGTGGATAAAACTCCTCTTCCAGGTTAAATCCTATGTGTGTGACCCTGTAGGTCCTTTTCACGTTGGCAGTGAAAGTCCATAACATTTATGACTTCACAAGCAAAGAGCGGTGCCTAGTCACACATCAGTGCTACCCAAGTGAAATAGAAAGTTGGAGAACAAATTTCAATCCTACAATCCGTGAATGGTTTTACAGCGAATTTATAATTCCTTTGTCACTGATATCCCGAATGAACTCGAGGCATGGAACAGTCATCCTGTCAACGTTCATTCACTTTCTTGATCTCAGAGTAGATTGGAAGAGATATGTATGACATCAATATCACATATTGATTCACACATGTGTGCGCACGCCTATTTCAATCCTACTCATCAAGTGGCCTTGGATATCAAACTCCCTCAGGAGGGACAAATCCCATATTTATCACTCACCCCTCAAAAGCCCCATGTGTGAAATCCACCCAATCATCACCTTTATAACAACCCATGTTTCAGGACTGCGTTTGATGATGTCAAAGTGTACCCAACGACATGTGTTGAGTGTAGTGATTTCAGGTTAAAGAATCACATTCACCACCATCACTGTGAGTACTGACTATGACTACCATGTCATGGTTCCATGTGTCAAACTCACGGTGGGTCTGTCCGATACACTTCTTCTCTAACAAGTACCTATGTGTTTGGTTTGATATCTCTATATCATGACTAATAAGATTCTATCATCAACCAACACCACAATCTAGTCTTGTGTGTCATTGCTGTCTATCTACCTTCCATAATGACATCTGACTAGGGACATAACAAGAATGTACAAACTCTTAGCATCCGTATGATCTCATCGTTCAGGTCTTGAACCTGAAGGCATACGTCATTGAGTACTGTCATTCTCTAGACATTCAATCTGTTCTATCACTATCACATATGACTGAGCCAGAAAGAATTGGAAGCTTGCCTTTGATGTTTATCAAATCAATCTTAATGTATCCCATCAATCATCCCATGATTGGATCTCAGGTCATACATACCAACATTTTGACCTAGTTGTGCCTTAGGCCTTCTACAAGCAATATGATCTTTCTCTTCTTAATATTCATAGATTCTTGAAGAAGCCTCAATTACCTTACAAGAACAAGTGCACCCTTCCCTCCTCTTCTTTGGATCTCAAGAGATGCATCCTTTCCCTAGTTGTCAACTACAATATCCACCCCAAGAAGAATCAAATGGAGATTGCAGAAAATACTGCGGTGATCATGTATTGTCTCTTAGAGAATGTCAGAGTCAAGTGGTCAAGATACATCCTCCACCATATGACCTGCTTTGACTAGGGAAAGAACACCCGTGGCACCCACCCTCCCTACCCAGCCCTGATTTGTGGTCTTTTTTAGCTTGCCACTAGCAAATCTCTTTTCCACGAATTTCATTACAAACGTGCTCAAAAAGGAGTTTGTATTAGTGAGACCACTCTTCAGAAGTATGTGCCTATCGTCTCCTCCACCACACCTGGTGCCTCTGCCTCTACCTCTACCTCTACCTCTACCTGAGCACGTCCACCCCCTCATCCTTCCGGACCGGCCCGTGCCTCATTCCATGTATCAAATGAAACCCTTATGGGTTACATGATGCATCAATAGGTATACAACCTTCAGTTTTAGGAGCACCTACATCAGGACCTATGTTCAATCATGTCTAACATGATCATGTCCTATGCACACCCTACCCAGCCTACTAGCCCTACCCAAGAGGTGAATATGCATCCTATGCATACAATCACTTTTACCCAGCCCCTCCACCTGCACCTTCCACTGTTGCTACACCCTCTTCTATTGGTGGACCTTCCCCTGTTGTGCTACCTCTGCCTGTTGGCCCCTAAGCCACTCTACTTTCCAATCTCAGTAGTTTTTATCCTTCCTTCCCATAGGCCAGTGAGTTCCATGCTCTTGGTATGTCTTGGGATGAGCAGAATTGTGACAACCCGATTACAAATCGAGCCATCACTAGTAAAAATGTGGAATTATCACAAATAACAGAGTTAACAAAAAACCACTAAAAAATTAAAACCATCATTGCACATAGATCCATGTTCAATAAGCTTTTACACAAAGGACCAAAGCTTTATATACACAGAGTTCATGACATACATTCAGTATGCCGTCTCTTCTTGAGGGTGAAGAATATTAGTTACTTGACTCTGATATATACAACGACATTATAAAAAAAACTCGAGATAAACAAACCAAAAATCTCAAGTCGTTCGTGAAAACTACTAAGGACTATCTCCCAAGGACCTGAGAGTACAGAGACAACACATAGAAATTTATCTACAAAACCCTGACTGACGGAGTGCTCAACCTAATAAAGCTACTGATGTTCTTACTGACATGGTCCTTCTTCTGCAGCCTGGTTTCTAGTCCCTTGTTCGCTACCACCTAAAAATTTGTGGATCCCATGGGGTGAGACTTTTGTCCCAATGAGAGATATAACTCTCTATCAGCAATATTATTATTGCAAAAAATAATATGAAAATGATCTACAGGTATTTCATTGACTACCTAGTATATCTATGAGTGTAAGGTATAGACATTAATGACAAATCTATAAATCATCTTTTGTTTGAAAAGGGATATGAATAGCATGCATAACATTTATCTACTCAGACGTATAAAAGAAATAATGCATCAACCAATGTTTCCATATTTGATCCTTAAACAAGCAAGCTACATAGCTGATTACATGCTCACATTTACATTATGCCAAGAGGAGATGAGATATACCGCTCATGCTCCAACCGACCACTAGTAAGTCAAAATCAATACCATACAAGGTCAATGGCAGAGCCAACTGTCAAGACCTCTCCTTTCTCGGTCATCTCGAGAATACTTAAGTAACACTTAGGTTTAGTATGACATCTTGTGTCTGCTGTAATTAGCTGTGCCGTGGTATACCGACATCTCCGCTATAGAGTTACTATCGTAGCATGTACTCTCTTCGGGAGAAGACCACTTAGCTTTCCCAGATTATCAGGATGACCACTGAGCGATCCTGTGTTGATTTTATCAGGAAGTACACTGAGCAACCTGATGTATTTGGGGAGTTCACTAAGCACCCTTATTTTAGTTTGGGAGTTCACTGAGAACCCTTATATTATCACATATTCAAAAATATGTGTTCCGAGTAAAACTCGTTTCACCACTCAGCAATTGCTGACACTGAATGGATCTATGGTCTGGGAAACTATATGATAATATTCATCTAGCTTAATTAAGTGTATTACTATATCTTTTTAGCATCAATCAAGTTAATAACAAGATTAACAACAATTACTATAAAGAAAAGCATAAAAGCATTCGTTAGATACTTTCATATTCACTGAGTCACATAGCTCACTTAGAATCTCAACCTCTTGTCATTATCTTTCTTGGGTATTCAACCCTTCATTCATCATTGAGTATTGTCACCACTTAGCAGATGATTATTACCTCAAGGTCATCAGACCCATATACTTATTCACATAGTCCACATAGCTCATTGGATTTGTATCACATAGTCACATAGCTCTTACTTGACCATACTTAATGCATTAGGATATTTGCATGATTATTATATCATGTTATCAACAATCTCAACATATGTATTTAACCATGAATTACTAAGGAACACATCCTTCTAATGAATTAGGGTTATATTCAACCGATTATCATTTCAAGATTTCATTAACATAAATCATACCCTAACTCATACTAAACTCATCTCAAGGGTATTAGTGTATGCTAATTACATACTTATCATTCAAGTCCTATTCTCTCTCTCATTTCTTTCGGATGTAAACTACTTAGTTCTCATCTTTAAGGTTTACACCCTTATCATTAACAATTAAGTTAAACTCATTGTGGATCATTATTGCATAAATCATAAGCATCACATTAGAGGAGCTTAGTGATTAAAGACTTGCTTATCATATCAAATTACATGATTGATAATGTTATTATTTGAAAATGCATGTACTTACCTAATCACATGGTGGAACCACATCCTCATATTGGATATAGGGTGTATCTCTTATCTCCATATCGGGCATATCATTATGGATTTTCCATACTTCATGAAACTATATAACACTAGCTCTTCTCCTTAGTTAGCCATGTTTATTTCAATTTAGACTTCCCTATTAGTCATCCAACATATCGGGTTGTCTCTAGGGTTTCCATATTAGGCTCTATCTAGTGTTACCATACTGGGCATACCATTGAACTTTCCATATATTGGAGATCATATCGAGCACTCATGTTGAGTACCAGTTCGGTTTTCACCATGTCAGTTCATCTTATAGATTTGCCATATCATGTTAGCATATTAGGCAACATATCAGGCATGGTGTTGGGTACCATGTCGGGCATCATATCGGCCATGTGTATCAGGTTTCAAAGTTCAAAGATCATATCGGATTCCCTATCCTTTTACTAGGGTTTTTCTTGTACCAGGAAAGAGTGTTCCGTTACCTTTGTATCATGTAAAAGATGGTGGATAGAAATCTTCCATGTCATTCATAGATCCTATAATGACCCTCCTCCATATCGGGCAACTCCCTATGTCGGTTCCCATGTCATTTTCCCAAGCTTTTATCCCATATTGGGTTGTAAGGTCTTGAACCCATATCAGGTTGTCCATGGGTGATCAAACCCATGTCGGTATCCAACGATGATGTCATCATCATCATCCTCAAAATCATCAACTGACTCAAATTTATGGATAATGACCCTAATTACATATTGGGACTCATTATTATATCAATTGATCATAAGAAACCATAATTTGCAAATATTCAACATATTGAATAGTATTGAAGAAAGAATAATAATATTGGAGGGTTTGAGTTATATAACTTGCCTCTTGTCCAAACTTCAAGCTTCAGTCCATGCATCCTAAGGTTGAAGATCAGCCTTCTCCATGTTCTAACACAATAACTTAAGTCTCCTTGAGCGATATCACCTTGCTTGATTGCTTCAACCTACCCTGTCCGATATCCTTCCTCTTCTTTGGCCAATACCAAGCCTCACTTATTCACTCTCTCCACTATGGGAGACACAAAGAGAGGTGTTTCACGATACAAGAGGGAAGGTACTTGCTAGATCTGAAACTTTTTCCAACAAATGAAGGTTAGGACATATATACTTATGGTTTAGAGAAAAGAGTGTAATAGGTGTCATTTGCTCAAGGTGCTTCATGCCACCTAGCCATGCAAGGTCGACACATGCTCTTTCATGCTTGATACTTATTATTTAGCCATGAAAAAATAAAAGTCCAAGGGTAAAAAGGAAGACAAGGATCATCTCTTGAGTTGTCAACTAAGGCAAGCTTCTCTCCCACTATCTTATTATAATATTCTCCTCTATCTTTTCTAAGACAAGATGCAAGTCGATGTTACACTTCTTCCTTGATGTGCCTTGTCCATCATGGGTAAGTCAAAAAATGATAGGAGGCTCTCCTATGGCTCGATGGCCGATAGAGACCCCCTTCCAACTCCACAACTTGATATGACTTATGTATATAGCATTCAACTTATGCATTTTCTTGATTTCTTCATTATTAAGAGTACTAACACTTCTAGAGACTTCAAACATATTGTCTCCTTCTTTCTCTCTCATCTAGGTAATACTGGGTAAGAGTAAAAACAACCTAGAGGTGATAAATTACACATTAACACTATATTTTGTTTATATATATAGCAAATAGTGCTACAATTGGTGCATCAAGCACTTAGCATTATTCTCACAAGTTTTGACTTGGAATTAGGCTTTGCATAAGCCACCACTTAGCAGCATACTCTCTTTCATAATATACAAAACACTTAGAATTCATTCAACATGTAACATTTACAACATAACCCCTCATCTTGGGTAAATTACATTTCTCACTTAGATTTCATATAATGCACACATAGCTTCGAATTTGAAAGTAACTTTACGAAGGCCTTAATTACTTTTCAAAAGATGAGATCAAGATTGTAAGAAACTTACTTAAGAAAAACATCTAGATTTAGGTCCTAACCCAGGTCAGGGGTGTTACAATTATCAACCCCTAAAAGAAGGATTTCGTCCCTGAAATCTCAAGAGAAAAGAGAAGGGTACTTCTTTCTCATCTCTTCCTCTAACTCCCATGTGGCTTCTTCGACGCCACAGTGATGCCATTGAACTTTTAGAAGAACTATATCTTTCTTCTTCAACTTCTTGACTCTTTTGTCAAGAATCATCATAGGGCCTTCACATAGGATATATCTTCATTCAAGTCAACCTCTACACGTTGCAGCACCATTTCTGTATTGGGATGACACTTCCTTAGCATAGACACATGAAACACTATATGTAGTTTATGTAGCTCAGGTGGCAATTCCATCCTATACGCTACTTTCCCGATTCGTGCTATCACTGGGTAAGGTCCCATAAATCTGGGGGCTAACTTACATTTCTTTCCAAATATAAGAATACCTTACCAAGGAGAGACCTTGAGATACACTTTGTCTCCAACTTGGAACTCTAGAGGTCTATGACGTTTATCATCATAAGACTTCTGTCTATCCTGTACAGCCTTCAACTGTTGTTGTATAACTTTAATCTTTTCAGTTGTTTGTTGCACTAACTCAGGACCCAAAAGTTGGTATTCTCCAATTTCAAACTAGCATAACAGAGATCTACAACGTCTACCATATAATGCCTCATATGGTGCCATATCGATACTGGCCTGATAACTGTTATTATAAGCAAACTCAATCAAGATCAAGTGTAGATCCCAACTTACCACAAACTAAAGGACACATGCCCTAAGCAAGTCCTCTAAGATCTGTATGGTCCTTTCAGACTGCCCATCTGTCTGAGGATGAAAGGTTGTACTGAACTTTAATTGAGTATCCAAGGCTTTATGTAATCGTTCCCAAAAATGACTTGTAAATTGGGGACCTCTGTCAGATACAATTGTAGCTAGGACTCCGTGCAACCACACTATCTCATCAATATAGATCTGTGCAAGCTTATCCACAGTATAGGTTGTTTTGACATGAAGGAAATGTGTCGTCTTAGTTAACCTATCAACTATCACCCAGATGGAATCATAACTTTTGGCTATCCTAGGCAGACCAACCACAAAGTCCATTGTCACATGTTCCCATTTCCATTGAGGTATAGGTAGGGGTTGTAACATCCCTGTAGGCTGTTGGTGTTCTGCTTTAACCTGCTGACACACCGGACACTGCATAACAAACTCAGCTACGTTCTTCTTAAGACCAGGCCACCAATACATATCTTTTAAGTTATGGTACATTTTACTACTTCCTGGATGCATTGCATACATGGATGAGTGATCTTCCTACATAACCATCTTCTTTAAGTTATTACCATCAGGAACTACCATCCTATCATGGTAACAAACTATTCCATCCTCTGACTCATGGAAACCATCTCGTTTCTCACTGCCCAATTCTGACTTAATCTGCTGAATCACAATGTCAGCTTGTTGTGCTTCTTTGATCCATTCCTTCAGAGTGGGTTTTACATGCATCTCAACTAATAGCCCTACTAACAAGGATACTTCTAATTGTACATTCATTTTCGCAAAGAGACAAGCATATCCCGCTTACCGCACACTAAGGAATTCATTTGTGCATTATCTAAGGGTGAAGATGAGGATTTTCTACTGAGTGCATCAACCACTATATTGGCTTTTCCTAGATGATAATCAATTGTACAATCATAGTCCTTGATTAATTCCATCCAACAACATTGTCTCATATTCAGCTCATGCTGAGAGAAGATGTATTTTAAGTTTTTATGATTTGTAAAGATCTGGCACGTCTCTCCATAGAGATAATGCCTCCAGATATTTAACACATGTACTACTATAGCTAGTTCTAGATCATGTGTCGGATAGTTCTCCTCATGTTTCTTGAGCTGTCGGGAAGCAAAAGAAATTACATGATCACCCTGCATCAACACACAACCTAGTCTGTTTTTAAAAGCGTCACAGAAATCAACATATTCCTTTTGTTGCTCAGGTATAACTAACACAGGTGCACTAGTCAACTTTTCTTTCAACATCTAGAAAGAGTGCTGACACTTGTCATTCCAGACAAAAGGAACTTCTTTTCTTGTTATCCTGGTTAAGGGCAATGCTATAGAGCTAAAATATTTGATAAAGTTCTTGTAATATCCTGCCAGGCCTAGGAAACTGTGAACCTCAGTCAGTGTTTTAGGTTGTTCCCACTCCATAACAAATTCTACTTTCTTAGGGTCAACACGGATACCTGAAGAAGATATGTCATGTCCAAGAAAAGATACTTTTGATAACCAGAACTCACACTTGCTAAACTTGGCATATAACTTATGCTATCTCAACAAGGTCAAAGCTTGACAAAGATGGTGTTCATGCTGTTGTCTCTCTGTACTGTATATCAAGATGCCATCTATGAAAACTACTACAAACTGATAAAGGAAAGGACAAAAGACTCTATTCATCAACTCCATGAATGCAGTTGGTGTGTTAGTTAGTCCAAACGACATAACTACAAACTCATAATGACCATACCTTATTCTAAAGGCTAACATAGGTATGTCACTCTCCTTGATGCGTAACTGATGATATCCTGATCTCAAATCAATCTTAGAAAACATCATTGCACCACACAACTGATCAAACAAATCATCGATCCTTGGTAAGGGATATTTGTTCTTAATAGTCACCTCGTTGAGCTGACTGTAATCTATACATAGTCTCATAGACCCATCCTTCTTTTTAACAAAAAGAACTAGAGAGCCCCATGGTGAAGTACTCGGTCATATGAAGCCTTTCTCAAGCAACTCTTGCAACTGTTTCGTAAGTTCTGCCATCTCAACTGGTGCCATCCTATAAGGGGTTTGGGCTATAGGTTGTGTATTCGGAACAAGATTAATCTTGAAATCAATCTCTCGAGGTAGAGGAACACCTAGAAGTTCCACGGGAAACACATCCTCAAATTCCTTAATAACTGAAACTTCAGAAAGACTAGGGATTTTTATTCTAGTATCTACCACATGTGCCAAGAACGCAAAGCATCCTTGCCTCATCAACTTCTCTACTACCATAGCTGACACTAGATAGGTTGGAAGGATATTTCTTTCTCCCTGAATAACCCATGTCTTATCACCATATGTGAACACAACCTGCTTGGACCCACAATCTAAGACAACCTTATACTTATCTAAGGTGTCCATTATGAGAATTACATCAAACCCATGCATTTCATGTGCTACAAGATTCACTTGAATGCTATGTTCTGAGAAAGAAAGAACACAGGAAGAACATACCTCCCTCAACATCGCGGATCCCTCAAATGGAGTTTCTAATAACAAATTATCATTTCTAGGATTAACAACCATATTACCGCCACGAATCACTTCTCAAGTGATAAAAGAATGTGTGGCACCCAGATCAATCAAAATTGATACAAAACATGATGAAGACATATCAGAATGAAATAATTCCATTGGACTTGTCACAACGCATGGGTTAACCACTGCCTCTGACTGATTCATAACATAGAATCTTGTCATCGCTTGCTGCCGACCCCGTCCTCTATTGGCCGATACAAATGATCCTGTTTGAGAGGCTTGTCCACGTCCCCTAGAGCCACTACTAAACTACTATCTCCAGGAGCCTTGCTGGCTCTGCCTCATTGGCTGGGTCACTTCCACATCCCTAACTGGATGACTCTTTATCACATACCCTGTCTGTCTACACCTGTAGCAGATTCTGTTATCCCACTACGACCTAGGCAGTCCTATTACTGACATCGATGCTAAACTCTGAGCTCTTCCTGAGGGAAAATTACGACCTCTACCTTGGATAGACGTCCACTGTGTTTGAGTGTTGAACCTTTGTGGTTCCACAGGTGCAGAAAACCGTTGTTTTTTAAAACCGCCAGACCTCTAGTTCTGAAATTGTGTAGGTGCTTTCCTACTGTTCGCCTCTCATTTCTCTATTACGGACCTCTCAACCCATCTAACTGATTCCACAAAGGTAGAAAACCTCTCTCTATTCTCTAGGGAAGATACAAGTGTGGTCAATTCAAAATTTAGACCTTTCTCGAATCACTAAATTCTCTCCTCTTCTGTGGTGACCATATGTGGACAAAACCATAGAAGATCCATAAACTTAACTTCATACTCATTAACCTCATCGTTTCCTATCTAATATGCTCAAACTGTGAAATATTATCATCAAGATAGGTCTTGGGGAAGTATCTATTGACAAACTCTTAACGAAATACATTCCATCCGACCTCGACACCCAGTTGTTTCTCTTCTTCGATGGCCCACCAATGGCCAACACTTCCCTTCAGAAGGTATATAACATGCTTAACCTTATCGGCTTCTGGAATATCAAGGATCTTAAAGGCTTTCTCTATCTCAGTGAGCCACAAATCTGAAACTACTAGGTCAGCTGTTCTAGCATATTCAATGGCTCCTACCTGACGCAGCTATTCAAAATTCTTACCAGTTCCATGTTTCTCACTAGATTCTGATGTTCTAGGGACTGGTATTGGTATCCGGTCAGCCGTATGTGTCACCATATTCATAATCTACCCAAAAATAACTTGGAAGGGTGGACTTTCTAATAGAGTCCGATCAGGCTGAGGATTCTCAAGCACTAGTTCATCTCTATCCTGATCCCTTACACCACCTTCGGGTGTAGCAACACTGCTATCAGCAGCGTGTTCATCCTGTGCTACACACATTTTTGGTTCCTATTTCTTCTCCTGTATAAGGAGAATTTTTACTATAAGATATACTAGAGGACACTAGAACAGACTCAACAAACTTAATCCTATGTCTCTATAGACTCAGCGAACCTTAGGCTCTGATACCAAAACTTTGTGACAACCCAATTACAAATCGAGCCATCACCAGTAAAAATGTGGAATTATCGCAAATAACAAAGTTAACAAAAAACCACTAAAAAATTAAAATCATCTTAGCACATAGATCTCTGTTCAATAAACTTTTACATAAAGGACCAAAGCTTTATATACACAGTTCATGTCATACATTCAGTATGCCTTCTCTTCTCGAGGATGATGAATATTAGTTACTTAACTTTGATATATACAATGACATTATAAAAAAAACTCGAGATAAACAAACCAAAAATCTCAAGTCGTTCATGAAAACCACTAAGGACTATCTCCCAAGGACCTGAGAGTACATAGATGACACATAGACATTTATCTACAAAAACCAAGTTGACGAAGTGCTCGACCTGATAAAGCTACTGCTGTTCTTGCTGACACAGTCCTTCTTATGTAGCCTGGTTTCTAGTCCCTCATCCACGACCACCTAAAAATTTGTGGATCCCACGGGGTGAGACTATTATTCCTAGCGAGAGATATAACTCTCTATCAGCAATATTATTATCATAGAAAATAATATGAAAATTAACTGTAGGTATTTGATTGACTAACAAGTATATCTATGTGTAAGGTATATACATTAATAACAAATATATAAATCATATTTTGTTTGAAAAGGGATATGAATAACATGCCTAACATTTATCTACGTAGACGTATAAAAGGAATAAGTCATCAACCAATGTTTCTATATTTGATCCTTAAACAAGCAAGCTACACGGCTGATTACATGTTCACATTTTCATTATGCCCAGAGGAGATGAGATATATAGCTCGTGCTCCAACTGACCACTAGTAAGTTGAAATCGGTACCATACAAGGTCAATGGCTGAGCTGGCTGTCATGACCTCTCCTTTCTCGGTCATTTCAAGAATACTTAAGTAACACTTAGGTTTAGCATGACATCTTGTGTCTTCTGTAATTATCTATGTCATGGTATACCCGCATATCCGCTATAGAGTAACTGCCGTAGCATGTATTCTCTTCTGGAGAAGACCACTTAGCTTTCCCAGATTATCAGGATGACCACTGAGCGATCCTATGTTGATTTTATCAGGAAGTACCCTGAGCAACCTGATGTATTTGGGGAGTTCACTAAGCACCCTTATTTTAGTTTGGGAGTCCATTGAGAACCCTTATATTATCACATATTCAAAAATATGTGTTCCGAGTGAAACTCATTTCTCCACTCAGCAATTGCTGACACTGAATGGATCTATGGTCTGGGCAACTATATGATAATATTCTTCTAGCTTAATTAAGTGCATTACTATATCTTTTTAGAATCAATCAAGTTACAAACAAGATTAACACCAATTACTATAAAGAAAAGAATAAAAGCATTCACCAGATACTTTCATATTCACTGACTCACATAGCTCTTTTAGAATCACAACCTCTTGTCATTATCTTTCTTGGGTATTCAACCCTTCATTCATCACTGAGTACTATCACCACTTATCAGATGATTATTACCTCAAGGTCATCAGACCCGGATACTTATTCACTTAGTCAACATACCTCATTGGATTTGTATCACATAGTCACATAGCTCTTATTTGACCATACTTAATGCATTAGGATAGTTGCATCATTATTATATCATGTTATAAACAATCTCGACATATGTATTTAACCATGAATTACTAAGGAACACATCCTTCTAATGAATTAGGGTTAAATTCAACTAATTAGTGTTTCAAGATTTCATTAACATAAATCATACCCTAACTCATACTCCACTCATCTCAAGGGTATTAGTGTATGCTAATTACATACTTATCTTTCAATTCCCAGTCTCTCTCTCATTCTCTCTAGGATGTAAATTACTTAGTTCTCATCTTTAAGGTTTACACCCTTATTATTAACAATTAAGTTAAACTCATTGTGGCTCAATATTGCATAAATCATATGCATCACTTTAGAGGAGCTTAGTGATTAAAGACTTTCTTATCATATCAAATTACATGATTTGTAATGTTATTATTTGAAAATGAATGTACTTACCTAATCACATGGTGGAACCACATCCTCATATTGGATATAGGGTATATCCCTTATCTCCATATCGGGCATATCATTATGGCTTTTCCATACTTCATGCAACTATATAATACTAGTTCTTCTCCTTAGCTAGCCACGCTTATTTCAATTTAGACTTCCCTATTAGTCATCCAACATATCGGTTTTTCTCTAGGGTTTCCATATTAGGCTCTATCTAGGGTTACCATACAGGGCATACCATTGGACTTGCCATATATTGGAGATCATATCGTGCACTCATGTTGAGCATCATTTAGGTTTTCACCATGTTAGTTCATCTCATAGATTTTCCATATCATGTAAGCATATTAGGAAACATATCAGGCATGGTGTTGGGTACCATGTCGGGCATCATATCGGCCATGTGTACTAGGTTTCAAAGTTCAAAGATCATATCGGGTTCCCTATCCTTTTACCAAGGTTTTGCTTGTATCAGACAAGAGTGTTCCTTTACCTTTGTATCATGTACAAGATGGTGGATAGAAATCCTCCATGTCATTCATAGATCCTATAATGACCCTCCTCCATATTGGGTAAGTCCCCATGTCAGGTCCCATATCGTTTTTCCAAGCTTTTATCCCATATCGGGTTGTAAGGTCTTCAACCCATATCGGGTTGTCCAAGAGTGATCAAACCCATGTCGGGTATCCAAAGATGATGTCATCATTATCATCCTCAAAATCATCAATTGACTTAAATTTATGGATAATGACCCAAATTACATATTGGGACTCATTATTATATCAATTGATCATAAGAAACCCTAATTTGCAAATATTCAACTAATTGAATAATATTGAAGAAAGAATAATAATATTGGAGGGTTTGAGTTATATAACCTGCCTCTTGAAGAGCTTCCAAAATTTAAGATTCACTCCATGTGTCCCAAGGTGTAATATGAGCCTTCTCCAAGTTCAAACATGATATCTTAAGTCTCCTTGGGCGATATCACCTAGCCTGATTGCTTCAACCTACCTTGGCCGATATCCTTCCTCTTCTTTGGCCGATACCAAGCCTCACTTCTTCACTCTCTCCACTATGGGTGACACAAAGAGAGGTGTTTCACGATACAAGAGGGAAGGTACTTGCTAGATCCGAAAATTTTGCTAACAAATGAAGGTTAGGGTATATATACTTGTGGTTTAGAGAAAAGAGTGTAATGGGTGTCATTTTCTCAAGGTGATTCATGCCACCTAGCATTGCAAGGTCGACACACGCTCTTTCATGCTTGCCACTTATTATTTAGCCATGAAAAAATAAAATTCCAAGGGTAAAAAGGAAGACAAAGATCGACTCTTGAGTTGTCATCTAAGGGAAGCTTCTCTCCCACTATCTTATTATAATATTCTCCTCTATCTTTTCCAAGACAAGATGCAAGTCGATGCTCCACTTCTCCCTTGATGTTCCTTGCCCATCATGGGTAAGTCTACGGCTGATAGAGACCCCCTTCCAACTCCACAACTTGATATGTCTTATGTATATAGCATTCAACTTATGCATTTTCTTGATTTCTTCATTATTAAGAGTACTAAGACTTCTAGAGACTTCAAACATATATTCTCCTTATTTCTCTCTCCTCTAGGTAATACAAGGTAAGAGTAAAAAAAACCTAGAGGTGATAAATTACACGTTAACCCTATATTTTGTTTATATATATATATATATATATATATATATCAAATAGTGCTACAATTGGTGTATCAAGCACTTAGCATTATTCTCACTAGTTTTCACTTGGAATTAGGTTTTGCATAAGCCGCCACTTAGCATCATACTCTCTTTCATGATATACAAAACACTTAGAATTCATTCAACATGTAACATTTACAACATAACCCCTCATTTTGGGTAAATTACATTTCTCACTTAGATTTTCATATAATGTACACATAGCTTCAAATTTGAAAATAACTTCACAAAGGCCTTAATTACTTTTTAAAATATGAGATCAAGATTGTAAGCAACTTACTTAAGCAAAACATCTAGAGTTAGATCATAACCCATGTCAGGGGTGTTACAAGAATGCTCATTGGCTCGGTCGTGGTTTTGGTCCCTGTACTTATGAAGAGATACCGGACCAGGCTCATGAGGAGGCTGCAAATGTTGATGAGGCTACTAGTGATGATGAGGATGATGGTGCTACATCTGATGATGATGGATCTGATGTCTTTTTTGGTGACTCTGGTGATGAAGGCGATGTTGTTGTACCTTCAGACGAAGATGACGACTACGAGCCTGATGTTGATGATGTTGTAGATGATGTAGATATTTATGACCTAGATATCTATTTGCTTTTAGTTTTTAGTCTAGTTGCTGATCATATATATCTTTATAGGCTATTTTGTATTAGCACCATCTAGTCACATGATCTGAGCTGTACTATTTTATCTTTTTAGCTTTCATCAGTTTGTCTTGTACCTATTTTATGAGAACTTGCTGTCTGGGTTGTAATCTTAATTTTATGCACAGTTACTCTTTGATTTTCTATATATTATGAGTTGGTTCCATGTTTCACCATATTTTTATTATGAATTAGTCTGCTTGTTTCTCTCATCTCTGTTTGGTGTATGTTTTGAGATTGCATGTTTTGTATATATGCTTGGTTGTGCTTGGAGAAGACCTATTTTTATGATCTTCTACCCCCTTCCTTTTTGATAATGTCAAAAGGGGGAGAGAATTTCAATATCTTGAAGCTCAACCATATTGCTTTTATTCCCTATGTGATCCTTTTCTTGTTTATTTTATGCTTTATCATGTGACTTGCTAAAGGACCATATAGTATATATGTATTATATTGCTTTGTGTAGATGGACTAACTATGCAGGTTAAAGTAAGCATTGATTGAAGGGGAGCAATTCACATTGTTCAAAACTCGAATCCCCTTACAATTCACAAGGGAAAGGTATAACTTCAATATCCTTTTCAATATGATTGAGGAATGGTTTGTCATTGTCAAAAAGGGGGAGAATGTTGACTTAAGAGTTATACATTGTCCATGTATTGATAATGAATTAACCATTCAATTCCTATGTATCTAATATGTTTGTTTAATATTGATTTTAGGCTTTAGGACATGAAAAGGATCAAATTACCCAAGCCCTATCTTGTTCAAGTTCAAGTCAAATGCAATGCAAGTGTGCAATTTGGGAAATCACCCCAAACGACCTTAGAAGAATTTTGTAATCACTTGTATTGATGATATCACTTGTAACTAAGATGAGAAAAATATTAGGGACACTTTATACCAAGGTTTAATCACTCAAAAGTCAACTTAGAAAATTTGTCATAGGCTGTTCATCGGTCGAGTTGGAAACTCGACCGATCCTATGATGGATTTTCTGAAGATGACCCATCAGTCGAGTTGTACACTCATAGAAATCGACCGACCAACTCCCTGAGTAAATCTAATTTTAGCTAATCGGTCGAGTTTACTAGAACAAACTCGACCTATAGTTCAAAAAATGGCTTTGTCTTTTAGTTGATTGGTCAAGTTACCTTTATTGAAACTCGACCGAATGAACTGTACAAAAAACACAGAAATAGTGATTATAACCATTGGTGAGTTGTTTTGGATGAAAATAGATCTGGTGCATTGTGGAAAATGGCTATATTTTGACCCTAAGTGATCCCCCAACTCAAGGGAACACCCCTAGCTATAAATTGGACCCCTTCGAGTTCATTCCAAGTTTGCTCATTCATGCTATTTTAATTCCTTGCTATAGTTGAGTGTGTTGCAACTCCTTGAACCCCTTTCTCTCTCTAGTTTACACTTCATTTTGTGATTATGAGTGAGTTAGGCCTGTTGTAAGAGAGATACTCCCTTGTTCATGTAAAGCTCTCATCTTCTCCATCTTCCCTACCCCTTTCTTCCATGAAGAAAGGTGAAGCAAGCTACTCTGAGTGAAGGTGGAGATGTTGTTGTTCCTCTTCAAGGTTGATGAAGAGGTGGTGATCCTGTCTAGGTGAAGGATAAGGCAAAGACTAAAGATCTAAGAATAATGGAAAAGTCCTTGAAGGAAGAAGACTTGTGCTAGAGTGGGTAAGACCTTGGAAGAAGGCTAAAGACTCTTACAAAATGGGTAAGTCCTTGGTAAGGTGGAATACTCTTTGTTCTTGTATGAGTAACTCCTTTGGTGGTCTTGTGTTGTAACTCTTATTGGTAATAATATAGAGAAAAGCATTTGCAAAGTCCTAGAGGTTGACCTCTCTAGGTAGTAGACTGACTCTCTCCTAGTTTGGAGAGTGGAACCACTCTACATCACCTTGTAAAATGCTTACTTTCAATTCCTCTCATCCTTGCTATGCTTGTTAGTTAGGACTTCAAATTGTAGTTAAGCTATTGGTTTCAATTTAATATAATTTGAAGGTCTAGTCTATCTTGTGAGAAATTTTGTAGCTCTATTCACTCCCTCTCTAGAGACCTAGATCCAACATGGATGCCATTCTCTATCAATAGTATGTCATCTACATACAATATGAGGAATGCCACTATACTCCCACTAACCTTCTTTTATACACAAGGTTCATCTTCAATTTGAATAAAGACAAACCCTTTGATTGTCTCATCAAAACAAAGATTCCAACTCCAAGATACTTGCTTAAATCCATAGATTAACCTTTGTAGCTTTCAAATTTTATTTGCATCCTTTGGATTTATAAAACCCTAAGGTTGTGTCATGTACACATCCTCAAGAAGATTCATGTTAAGGAATGCAGTTTTAACATCCATCTGCTAAATCTTGTAGTCATAATAAGTTGCAATGTCAATCATGATAATGAAAGATTTAACCATGGCAATTGGAGAAAAGGTTTCATCATAGTCAATGCCTTGAACTTGTCTAAAACCCTCTGCAACCAATCTACCCTTATAAGGTTTGAATTTTCCATCCATGTCAGTCTTCTTATTGAAGACCCACTTGCACCTTGTGTGTTTTAACCCTTCAAGTGGATCCACCAAAGTCCATACTTTGTTGGTTAACCCTTCAAGTGGATCCACCAAAGTCCATACTTTGTTGGTATACATGGATTCCATCTCAGATCTCATGGCCTCATGCCATTTCTCATATTCTAGTCCCTCAATAGCATTTTGATAGGATATTGGGTCGTCATCTAGGACCAATTCACTGCCTTCTTGAGTTACAAGATATCTAAATCTTTCAGACTCAAGGCATGTCCTATTAGATCTATGAGGCTCCTATGTTACTTGAGGAATTTGACATTCCACAAAACTTTGTGATTCTCTTGTTACCTCTTGTTCATCTATCGATACAATGTTTTCTTATTGGTCTTGAAACTCTTCGAGTTCCACTTGCCTCACACTTATTCCTTTGGAAATAAAATCCATTTCAAGAAACACAACATGCCTGGAAACAAACACTTTGTTGTCAGATGTATTATACAAGTATTATCCCATGGTTTCTTTGGGATATCATATAAAATAACAATTTTCAGATCTAGGGCCAAGATTTTCAAGAAGCATTTTCTTGACATAAGTTTCGCACCCCAAAAACCTCATAAAATACATTTTGGGATGCTTCTCAGTCCATATCTCATATGGTATCTTTTGAACCGATTTAGATGGTACTCAATTTAGTTTAAAAATGGTGGTTTGTAGAGCATAACCCCATAAGGTAGTAGGAAGCTCGACTAAACTCATCATTGATCACACCATATGTAGTAATGTGTGATTCCTTCTTTCTGATACACCATTATGGTGAGGTGTTCTAGGTGGAGTCCACTGGGATACAATCCCATGGGATCTAAGAAGGATCACAAACTCTTAGTTTAAGTATTCTCCACCTCAATTAGAATGAAGTGCCTTAATACTTTTACCAAGTTGGTTCTGTACTTCATTCATAAATTGCTTGAACTTTTTAAGAGTTTCTAACTTATGTATCATTAAATAAACATAGCCATACCTATTGAAGTCTTTAGTGAAGGCAATGAACTACTGATACCCACCTCTTGTGGTTGTTCTAAAAGGTCCACACACATCAGCGTGTATGAGTTTTAATAGATCACTAGCCCTCTCATTGTTACCAGTGAAAGGGGTCTAAGTCATCTTCCCCAACAAACAAGATTCACATGTCTCTATTCATTCCAGATCAAAAGACTCTAGATAACCATTTTTGTGGAATCTGGATATGTGATTCTCATTTATGTGCCCTAGATGACAATGCCAAAGGTATTTTTTTTATTTGTTGAGTTTTAGTCTTTTTGTATTTACATTATAAACATTTTTCTTTAGATCTAAAAAATAAAGACCATAAGACATTGGGGCACTGCCATAATATCCCATCTTTTAAAACAGAACATCGACCATTTTTAGTATGGAATTCAAATGCATCCTTGTCCATGCAGGATATAGAAATGATGTTTCTATTTATAGCAGGTACATAATAGCAGTTCCTTAACTATATTCAATCCTTGTTGGTAGAGATATACTATAGGTTCCAACTCCAATGGCCACAACTCTTACGTCATTAGCAACTCATAGCTCCACCTCACCTTTTCCAAATGGCATACTTCCTTTCAGATCCTACATATGAGAACATATGTGAGATCCACATCTGGTATCTAGTACCCATGATGATCAAGTACATAGGTTTATCTCAATAATGTATATACCTAAACTGGAGATCACCATCCCCATCTTCTTCTTCCTGAATGCCTTCAAGTACAAAGGATGAGTTCCTCTTGTACTTTTCTTTCTGCTTATCTTGAGTGTTGAAGATTTGGATTTGGGCATGACCACAAAACTCTTCTCAGTCTTGCTTTGATCTGTAGACTCAACTCTGTTGATCACCATTATGGGCTTGTCCTTCTTTAGTTTTGCTTCAACATGGCAAGCATGTCTGACATCTATCTAGCCATATTATTCACATGATAATGTGAAATAAAATGACTATATGATTCTGGCATTGTCTTTAGAATCATATTAGTGGTCAACTCTTAGATCAAGGTGAATCCCAATTCTTCAATATGATACACATATCCAGTCATATTCAACACATGTTCTTTACTAAGGTTCCCTCTGTCAGCTTTGACTCGAGTAGCACCTTTAGGATATCTTTCCTTTCTTGCTTTGAAAGACCAAGTGTCACTTTCTTAAGATGTGTTACCATCTTAAGAACACTCATATCCTCGCATTGCTCATGCAACTCATAGTTCATGCAACTAAACATAAGGTATTTTATCTCTAAGCCATCATTGGCATACTTCCAGTAAGCATCCACTTGTGCCCTAGGTGCATGAAGAGCATGTATTTCTAGAATTGGTTTGTCAAGGACGTAAAGCTTGCACTCTTCATTGAGAACCCTTCTCAAAGTCCAAAATCAGTCTCGAAAATTTCTCCCGTCAAGTTTGTCCTTCTTTATGATCAATCGCAATTCAGATTTGCTCATCATTTGATTCTATTAGAGAAAATTGCATTTTACAAAAATCCATTGGATTTGATTTTAAAATTTTTATGATCTTAATTAGGTCTTTAATTATTATCACTCCTACTATTTTATTCAAATTGATAGCCCTCAATATCAATACAGAGTATTGCAATGTATAATATTATAGTATATCAAAATCCAAAATCATTCAACTAATACATGGCCTACACCACCATCCATATTCAATTATTATGGTAGGCTATCATGCTAATTGCGTCATATGCAACTCTTGGATAGATGATATGTACAACTCCTTACCATAATCATCTGCATGAATTTTGGGCTTAGACTCTATAAGAATCACCAGTGAATCCTGACCTAGAAGCCGACACGATAGAACATGCACCCTGCTTTAGCAGAACCTACATATCTATCATCACATTTCCACAAGATAGATGGTGCACCATGATTTACTGTAACATACACTTGGTCGATAAAGCTTTTCATGTGTGCTTCTTTCAAAAAGCATCTAAGACTTAATATTTTAATTGAAGGAGTTTGTATAAATACATATACTTTATCCAATTACCTTATGTATAGTATGTATCATACACATGCTATAGTCCATAAAGAAAATATGCAATAAACGAAAGTGATGGTTATGGAAAGCCTAATGTAATTCCATAGAGCCATAAGGAATTATTGTTGACCTAGAGGTTATACATTGCCTATATTTCGATAATGACTTAACCATTCCATTCATATGTATCTAATATGTGTGTTTAAGATTGTTTGCAGGCATTAGGTACATGAAAAGGATCCAAAATCCAAAGCCCTAGAATGGGTCAAGTTCAAGTCAAAATAGCTACAAGTGTGCATTTTGGGATTTCTATATAAATGACTTTAGAACATATTTGTAATCACTTTTAATGGTGAATTGACTTGTAACTAAGGTGAGAAAATTGATTGGGATATAAAACACCAAGTTTTAATTACTTTAGATGCAATTTAGAAAATTGATTTTAGGCACTTGGTCGGTCGATTTTCCCAGCCTTAAAACTCGACCGATCATCCTCAAGTCAATTTTCTGAAGATAGCATCGGTCGAGTTGTGTTTACATAGAACTCGGCCGATCAAGTGTCTGACCAAAAGGATCTTCAGGGATTGGTTCAGTTTCCCCAGGACAAACTCGATCGACCATTTGAATATCAGTTTTTTCTTTTACTTGATCGGTCGAGTTACCTTTATTGAAACTCAACCGATTGCACTGTACGGAATTTGTAGAAAAAAGTGATGTGACCGTTGGTGGTTATTTGATCGCAAATAGAGATGTTTTCTTGAAGGAAAATGGCTATATTTCGGCCCAAGAGTTCACCTAACTCAAAGCAACACCCTCAGGTATATATAGAACACTTGGAGTTCATTTCAAGGCTTCTATTTCATTGCAAACTTAGTTATACCATAGCTGAGAGTGTTCTTTGCCTTTGAGCCCCTTTCTCTCTCTACCTTCAAGTCAAATTCGTGAGTATGAGTGAGATAGGTTCCTGTGTAAGAGAGCTCCATGTGTTGATGAAAAATCTCTCCTCCTCCATCTTCCAACCTTCATTCCTTTGAAGATAGTTGAAGATCCCTCTACAAGTGAAGGAGAAGGTGGTGCTTTTCTTCAAGGTTGAAGAAGGCAAGCTGCTCCAGGTCTCCAAGTGAAGGAGATAGGTGCTCCAAATCTCCAAGTGAAGGAGAGAAGCAAGGCAATGCTCATGGAAGATAGGTAATCCCTTGAAGGCAGAAGACTTGAAGAAAGGAGTGGGTAAGTCCATGTTGATGGCTGAAGACTCCATGCTTCAAGTGGGCAAGCTCCTTCTATAGGTTGAAGACCTTTGCTTGAGGTAATAAGCCCTTGGATGTGTTGTTGTTGTATCTTGTAATCTTATTGTGGAATATAAGAGTACCAAGATTACAAATCCTAGAGACTAACCCACTCTAGGTACTGGACTGACATTGCTCCTAAGTTTAGGACATGGAACCACTGTAAATGACCTGTCCAAGTGCTTGCTCTTCCTTGTATCTCATCCTTGCTGTGCATGTTAGATTAAGTCATCAAATTGCTGCTTGTTTAAGTTTCTGCAATTAATATAATTTGGTGGTCTAGTCAATCTTGTGAGAATTCTGAAGCTCTATTCAACCCCCCTTCTAGAGCCCATTGATCCAACAATTATGTCATCCTAGTTCTATATCACATGTCGAAACATGTTGTTGATGAAGATCCGTACTTACCAATCCAAGTTGATCAGTTTGATCCTTGAACCGATCAGCTCACCTCCTAGACGGTTGTTTGGTCATCTCATCGATAGTCTGAATCCATCGGTCCACCATCTACTAGCTCCTCTAGTTGATCGGTAGATCCCTCTAGGCGATTGGTTAAGCTCATCCACCTGGTCCTTCTTGTTCCTCCATCAGGTTGGCTCGTCATCGATGTGTCATCTTCTTCATCATAAGAGGAACGTAAACTATCCTACTTTTACATGATTATTTACAAGCCTCAAGTTACATTCGAGGGGAGCAAAGGTAGGAAAGAATTAAATTTACATTGTGAAGATTAAGATAGAGGCTCGGTTCATAGATTGAGATAAAATGATCAAACAACCACACAAGCATCCACATACAATAGGAGTTATTGGCCATTACTGTGCTACACATCCACCATCAAAACCACTTTTAGGGAGACACATGTAAATTGCATATAATATGATATATTAGTTTGGGATTATTTTTGTATTGCATTTGACAGGATACTTTGGGCATCACATGCAATAATAGAATGATAAAACCAAAATTTGATCATATTGATTATCCCATAATATAGTAATTTGATGTTGGATCAGATACCACTGTAGGGAAATATGACTACAGAGTGGGCAACAGAAACAAAAAGTTTATCTACTATATTCCCCATAACCAGCTGATCACATCAATAACTATAAGATGGAAAGGATGTTTTCCAGGATATACTTGGTCCTGGAGTAAGTACAACAACAATCCTCATTATTGTAGTTGTGAAACTCTAACTCCTAGTTGCACGAGGACTCGCCTGACTACTCCTACACATACAACCAACTTGAATGTCATCTTCTACAACATCTCCTTTAGTCACGGACTACTGGTTGATGATGCCCTCCTCTAGAGAAGTCCACAAGGACCGCCTAGAACTCCTATTATCCTTGCTAGAATGGACATGGAGGAGTTGCACTTCTGTTAGCGTACTAGTCCCCAGTTTTCTCTCCCACACCAATGATCCCATCTGTTCTCCCGCTTGATGTCCCTCCCTAGTCGGGTAGGACTTGTTTGGGCTCTCTTGGTTACCAAAACCAAAGAGGACAATGATTTTTAAAGCAATTAATTTTCAATTGTCTGTGTTGTGCTCTGGGCAGCCCCTAGTACCCCTCTATTTGTAGGCATGGTTTGGGTCAGGGTTCCCAGTATGTATGGCAGTAGAAGGGACCAGAAGATCTTGAATATTTGCAACCTGCAACCACTAAAATGGTCATCTGGCACACCAGACGGTCATCTAGAATGTGAGTCAGTTACTATGAAACGGTTGTTTTACAGTTTCCCAGTCACACACAAATTTGGTCATTCTATTCCAATTAATATTACATATTAATTCGTTGTGCCACAAATAATGTGCAATTGAAAAGGTTCGGGAAGCATCCAAAACCTTTGTTCGGCCAACCAAGCTATCTCACCCACGCAAGATGTCTGTATCACTCACCCACATGCCCGTCTTGTGAGTCAATCCAAGCCAATCAGTTCAACAGATTGAACTGGTCGGTTCATGGGGCAGAACTTAGCCAATTTTGTTTCAAACCCATCTTGACATCCCAAACTCCCATCTGAAAACTAGAGATGGTTGTTTGGCACTCCAGACGTCCGTCTCACTCTATGAGATGGGAGTTTGGCAGCGCAACCAGTCTATATGTTGTGTGAATTAAATACTAAATGATTTCATAATCAATTTAATGCCATTCAATATTAAACACCTTTTCTAGGACGAGACCTATGTGTGTGACCCTATAGGTCCCATATTATGTTGACAGTGAATGTCCATAAATTTTTTTGACATCACAAGCAATGAGTGATGTTAAGTCACACTTCAATGCTACCCAAGTAAAGAGAAAGTTGGAGAACAATTTCTACCTACAATCTGTGAATGATTTTATAATGTTTGTATAGTTTCTTTGTCACTGGTGTCTAGATTGAACTTGAGGAATGGAGAAGTCACCCTCTTAATCATTCAATCTTGTTTCTTGAACCAAGAGCAGACTGTAAGAGATATATGGAAGCTTAATATCACATATTGACTCACATGTTCATGGCCATGCATTTCTCAGTCTCACTAATCAAGAGGCCTAGGACTTTAAACTCCTATAGAATGGACAAATCCCATTTCTATCATTCACAGTCTATACCCACGTGTCAAAGTCACACAATCATCACTTTTATAAAAACCCATGCTTTAGGAATGTGTTTGATGATGTCAAAGTGTAGCCAATGACACATGATGAGTGCAATGATTTCAGGTCTAGGAACCACAACCACCACCATCATACAAGTAGTTACTATGACTTCTGTGATGATGGCTTCCATGTGTCAGTCTCATAGTGGGTCTGTCTGATACACATTTCTCTAACATGTATCTCTGTGCTTGGTTTGATATAGGCATATCATGACTAATGAGATTCTGTCATCAACCAAACCACACTCTGATCTTATGTGTTATTGTTGTCTATCATCCTTCCAAAATAATAACCAATCAGGGACATAATGAAAATATGTATATGCACTCTTAACATTCATATGATCTCATTATTCCAAGTCACGTACTTGAAGACATACACATTGAGTAATATTATTCTCTAGACATTTATAATGTTATATCATTATCTCATAATTGAATTAAACTAAATAAATTGGAAGCTTGCCTTTATTGATAATCAAATTATTTTCCAAGTTATTCTATTACAATCATCACATGATTGGATCTTTGGACATACATACCAGTAGTTAGTTATGTTTCTTATGCAGTGTTTATCTGAGTTCTCTCCTTAGATCCTCCATCCAAATGATGGCTTGGCTTAGGGGAAACCCATCAATGGATATATGAGCCGAATGATATGGAGGAACCTGGTGGAAAATGTTTGGTCATTAGTTTTTGAGCATGGTGTGAGGTTAAGTTGGAGCCTCATGCTCTAGGAAAGCATCCGGATGCCATGGTCGGGAAGAAGAAGCCAGACACATGTTCGACTCCTCTACCCCTAGTCTTTCTTTTATGTGCCACGCAATGCATAGGGCATTTCTATAATGCAAGGATATTTTTCAATGATAAATCATGCGACATTGAGAAGATAATTTTATTGATTTGGCCCCTGTCATGAATATGATCAGAAAATGGGATAATGGTCAAATTGTTCTTCTAATTTTTTATTTATCCAACTCCAGGAAATTATTTGATGCTTTTATCTTGCTCTTGATTTGTCAGACTGCAATAATTTACATCTTTCAATTTGTTTGTCCTATGCAGGCAAGTCATATATGAAATTTGATTAATTTTTTGAGACCTAGCTAATGGTCTAGGTTTTCAAGGCTGATTTGATCCAAGTTTTCCTATTTCAACCAAGAACCATGAAACCCTTAAAACTAAGTTGAATATAATTATTAATGCATTATTATTGAATGAACACAGTGATTAATCAGTCCCAAGAACGTGGTTAGGGTTTCAACCTAATAAGAGCAATTAGCTTTTCTTTAATAGAGGTAAGTGGTTCATCCCTATGAGTATTAAAATTTACTAAACTCATCACATTTACATGTTTCCTAAATAAGACCTTCATGATCCAATTTTGTATGATTTTAAAGTTAAGATATGCATTCGAGATTTTCTTTACTTTTATGATTATGTATTGGCATATGCTCAATATCTAAAGTATATGTCATGCTTATATCATTGAAAGAAAAAAGTCCATGAATTAAGTTCATAAGAGGAAGAATAATATATTTCTATCATATTTCTTAGTAATATTTCATATTAATGATCAAGTCTACAAGATAAGAAAGGCAAGTAGGAATGTCATACTTCCATAGTTATATGATAAAATCATGTACATAAGATTTTAAGTAGAAACCTACTATTAATATTTCCTACATAGATACATATCTAAGAACATTAAGAAGTTATTTAGATTTCTTAGAATGATTACTCTCTCAGAGATAAGTACAATATAAGTTTTGAACATATTAAGATATGATAAAGTTATCAAGAATATATCCTACTAAGATCAGAATACTTTGAGTATTTAGTTCATGGTAATATTATAAGACTAAGATGTACGAAGAAATGATTAAGTTCCATGATAGATTAGATCTATATTCATGACTTTAGTCATGATAAGAATATGAAGATAGAATACTTCAACGTTTAAGCTCACATGAATGCATTAAGATTCATGTTAAGATCAAACATAATGGGACTTTAAAGAGATTGAGTTATCTTGTTGGAAATCATGTTTTAGATAATTGATACTTAAGTTACTTTCATATTCTTAGTATTTCTATATCCAGCTCAGATTATTTTCTGTAAGCCTTTAGACTTAGATGTCAGATATCTAATTTTATACCTTGATTAAGTCATCTGATCAATTTAAAGTTTTAGATTAAGACTTTTCTAGATAATAACAATATCAAATTTCAGATTTAGAGTTATATTCAATATACAATTAAAGAATAGATATACATAATTCGAGATAATAGAATAAGATTTAGAGATGGAAATGAAGAATATATTTAGAGATAAGAGATTAAGATTCATAGATAAGAAATTAAGTACAAAGATATATACTAACATCAGAACATTGACTATAAACATTATAGGATAAGTCCTCACTAGAGATTCCTGGGACAATTCAGAGGATGCACTTCACTAGACATTGCAGATGTCACAGAGGACAAATTGTGCCAACAGAGGGTGTGTTGCACCATAAAGGACACCTCAGTGGCTATAGTGGGCAGGCTGTACAAACAGAGGGTGTGTTGCACCATGGAGGACACTTCGATTTCATAGAGGAGGAATTATCATATGATGGTGTCCATAATAAAGTAAAAGTGGTAGATAAAAGATACCTTAACTTAGATCATGTACATAATCTCAATTAGAAGTATGATGAAAGGGATTAAGATAAAATAGACATAATCCAAGCCTAGAGTGCAAGTTATTTGACCCAGGCACCTTATAATGTGTCATGAGATCCATGTACCAAAGTATAGGTCTCTAGAGATAGTTAAAGAAAAAAAGATAAGAACTAAGCTAAAAAAATGGAAAAATATGTTTTAAATTTTATATAGATTTTAATGTTAGTTTCATGCTCATAATGTTCAATAATATTCTTATAGCATCTTATTTCTTTACCTAATATTTATACCAGAATACTCATGACACTTACGCTAATAACTATTTTTCCTATGCATGGTTGGGGACGAGACCTGTAGGTGATAAGTAGGAGCAGAGTAGATCCCAGAGACTCGGAACACAAGAATAGAGTAGGATAACATCTTGTGAGGTACCAAATGTAATATGATACTTAGGATTATAGACTCAGCTATATGTTTTTATTATTTGAACTTTCGAGTAGATGCTCATGATGTTAAACGAGTTGTACATGTGATAACATTCATGTTTCCTTTCCTAAGAACAATGATGAGAATGTTTATTTTTCAATTTTATTGTAATTGATTTTATGGGATAGGTGATCAAAATATGAGAATATGGGAGAAAATCCAAAAGGTTCCAACATATTTCCTGGTATAGGTAGTATGTTTGGTAATTATTTAGTTTTCCCTCAGAAACCAATTTTCAGATGAATAACGGAATAATGATGGTATTTTTCCTTTTCCAACGGAAAGTAATAGTATGAATAAAGTTTTTCTAAAATAATTTCATGATGGGCGGTTTACTTTATTTGACTTTTGGGTCTGTATAGTAAAAGATATGAGATTGTTATTATCAGAATAAGAGGGAGGAATATAGTTGTTACTTTCCTAGCATGATTCCTTGCCAATTTCACAAGGAAATTTTATGGAAACTAGACCCATTAATCTCCAACCCTTGTTCAATATAAGAAGTGGTATGAAGAGAAAATGGACTACCCCAATCCCCTCCTACCTTGATGTACATCCTTCTATAGCAATGTGGTAGCAAATCTCTCCCTCTTCATCATGGCAATGCTCTTTGACATCCATTATGGTCTCATTATACTGCATAAAAAGGTGATTGCCACAATGACATAGGAGTCTAGGTTCTTCTGAAGTACTTTTTCCCCATCCTTTTCCTTATGAGTCTTTATGGAAGAGGTTGCCGCATCACCCAAGTTTGAGATATAGATTCTTATTTTATTTAGTTTGTAGAAATTTCTAGTACTACCCTTGTGATGACCACTTTTCAAATCAATCATCTAATTAGGGTTTATTTGGATGATTGTATGCTTAACTAAGTTGATCATTGTTTAAAGATTTATGAATGAAGGTAGTTAAGTTTTGATGTCTTAAATATAATGATAAGGTTTAATCATACTTTGATTCACATAATTAGGGTTAAGATTTGGAAACCCTAATCGGCCCAAATTAGGATTTTGATGACATATGAATATAGAATTTGATATATATAGTATCACACTAAATGATTTTTAGTGTTTTATGTGTAACTATAATTTAATTCAAATTTGGATATGATTTTATATATCAAATGTGAAAATTTTTGAAAAATATCAAATTTTTTGAAGAATGTTCTGACCTATTTGTATTTTTAGATTGATATAGCAGTGTGTTAATTAAATTTTATCTTTTTATTGGTACATCCAATTCATCTCAAATTTTAACTGTAGTTTTAAAATCCTAACTTTTTGATGATATTTGATCTCTATAGAGAGGGGTGTTGGTCGAGTTCTGTGAAGGACAAACTCGACCGACCATGTTGTAGATTGCAATATAGTAGTGTAGTAATTGATTTTTAGTTATTTATTGGTAAATCCAATTGATCTATTTTTTTATTGTTTCTTATAAACTCAATTTCAGACATTGGGTTAAAATTCAATAATTTTTGGATGATTTTGAGTTTTGAAAAGTGTGGTGTCGGTCGCATTTATAACTCAGCCGACCAACCAATTTGAGTAAAATAAAAATACAATGAAGGGCTTGCTTGCAATTGTTCTAAGCACCTCAATTCATCTATATGACTAACCTAACACACAAGGAGCTCTCATAACTTATCATTCCTATCAAAGAAAAAAAATTCTAGAGAGAGAGGAGAGCTAGGATTTTGAGAAGAGAAAGTGGTGGAGATGTCGACCTAGGGTTTCTCTATCCAAGATATGATGAAATCAAGTAAGTTTAGCTTCTTTACAAAGAATTTCATGATGAATCTTCTCTCACATGTCAAGATTCCATCCCTCCTATGATTTGATTCAAAATCACATTAAATATCCCTCTTTTCTCACTCTTTCTCTTCTAATCCCCATTTCTAGGGCTTCAGAGTTGAGAGGAGAAAGAATTGGATTCATTTGCTAGAGTTTGATTTGGTTTCCACAAATTCAGTTGTTGACCTACGTTCTTAAGGTGCTTGTCACCTAAGGTGAGTGTTTTTCTCCCTCCTAAGCTTTGTATTCATGTTGAAAGCCTAATTCTATCTGGATAAAACAATCAGAAACGTTGTTTGTATATGTATGTGATTGGATTTGATTTGAGAAAGATATTAGGGGATCCAATTCTATTGGTTTTAATTATTTCTCATTGATTAGCACTTGATTAGTTCTTGATATATTGATTGAGGACCCATGGGTAATCTTATGGGTATATGACTATGTTATTTCATGTGAATTTTTCCTAAAAATCAGCCTAATGGTAATATGCTTGGAATTGAATTGACATGCATAAAATCATATTTAAATTGTACTAGATTGTATTATAAGTGTATTGTGGAATGTTAATGGAATTGAATGACCACATATCTTGATTAGGATTTGTGTTGAGGAAGTGAATCAAATGAGTCAATTAATTAATGTATACTTATGATTGATGAATGAAATGTGTGAAAATGGAAACTAGGCTTTCCATGTTTGTGTATAACTCTAATGAACCCTTGAATCATGATTGGATTACTAGATGATATGATTCTTATGATATGTTAAACTAAGGAATAACTTCTTGAAAACCCTAATAATTTATTATTAAGATGATTATGAGTGATAAATCTAGAACTTGTATATGATGTTGTAAATCTGATCAAATGCTGAAGTTGAAAGTATTAATACTTCAATTGAATATGATGAGTCTTACTAATATCATCTAAGTCTAATGCATTTTTTTTAGTATAATAAAGAATGATCATTGTTGATTATGGGAATGACATTAGAAGTCAATGGCGTGGTACACTTATCTAAATGTAAGAAATGATATGAAGAAAAAATGTATTGATGGTGATGGCAAGTTAAAGATGAAACTAATGATGTTACAATGATGAAGTCTTTAATCATTTGTTTTAATTACATTTGTCTTAAGCCAAATTGAATGAAACATACTAAAACTAGACTTTGATGGATATCAATGAAAAGAGAAGTATTGTATATCAAGTGAGTTAAAATGATTGATTCCAGTAATTCAATGAACATGACATGAGAGAAGTTGAGATTAATGAATATGAATTGAAGCAAAAAGATGAGAATTAGTAGTTGAATTTAAGAAACAAACTCTAACCCTAAAAAGTTGAGCTAGATGGTGCTAATGAATAACAATCTCAAATGAGGGATTAAGGAATGTACATAATTGTATTTTAATTCAATTAAAAGATGTGGTTCAAGCATTTGAATTCATTTACAAGAATGTGTTCTTGTATTTCTTATTGTTTGATAGAATACTTGTACCATGAGAATGAACTATTTTTATGGAATTATAGTGATAATCAACATGTGTTGATTAGTAACCCCATATGAAGAATGTGAAATAAAAGAAGAAGAGAACTAAGTCTGTTATGCATGTATATGCATGAAATTTATTGGCATCTATTCAGATTGGATGGAACAAGCATATGTTATATGATAAATCTATTCTGAGTATGAGGAATGATACATGATATCTATATGATTTTACGGTTGCTAGTTCTAATGCCTCTACTAATATTTTTTAAAAATTGTGATATACAATGAACTAATAAGATTTATGTTGAAATTGAATTTGATATGTACTCCTTACATTGAGAAACCCTGATAAGGCTAAATGTTGCATAATGAGATTATGTCTAGGATTGAAAGCCCACTGATGATGATAAAACCCTGATGGGGTAAATGATGGACAATAAGATTATGTCTTGGGCTGAAGTCCCACTGTTGATGGTTGCTATGAGATGATGTAGAAGATAGAAATAATCATATGTGTTACAATATATAGATTTATTGTGCTTCTTGCTTTTATCATTGTCCTTAATGATAAACCTAATGTTTTTCATGTTGTTCTAGTTACACGAGAATACACAGATACACTACTACAGAAAAGGCCTTTGGCGTCGGTTATATAGACCCTTTAACGTCAGTTTCTAAGAAACACCCAAGTGGGCGCCACTAAAAGTCGACACCTTCAACGTCGGTTCCTAACCGACTCCATAACCCTTTCCGCCACTTAAAATGCGCCAGCAAGGGAACTATAGGCGTCGGTTATTAAAGAAAATTGACACTATATTATGGTTAAAGATGTCAGTTATTAAATAAAAACTAATGCCATAACCCTTCTCGCCACCGAAAACATGCCAGCAAGGGAACTATATGTGTTGGTTGTTAAAGAAAACCGACACTATATCATGGTTAAAGACGTCTGTAATTAAACAAAAACCGATGCCATTACCCTTCCTGCCACCAAGCCAGTGAGGGCACAAAGACGTCGGTTTTTTGCTAATAATTGATGTTGTATGTCTTTGGTGTCGGTTTTATACAAATAACCGACGCCTATGTTCTGAAAATTTTTTTCTTATCAATTTGCAGGCCTGTTGTATGTTGGTCAGTAGGATGCAGAACTTGCAGTTCAGTTCTGAACTGCAAGTTTACAACATCCATTGATATTAGCCAACAACAGGCCGCAAACCTGCAAAGTCATTCACATTCAGACACATGTATTGATCAAATACATGTAGAAACCTACAAAGTCATTTACATTCACATCCAGTTCCATTCATTTCATCTTTTTTCACATTCAGACACATGTAGAAACATTCATGTATTGATCACAAAAAGTCATTCACATTCACACATATGACCATTCAGCAAAAGTCATTCACATTCACACAAAAATAATTATGAGAACAAAGTTTAGAAATATCATTCTTTATTCATCATCGTCATCATTGACATAAAAACCCCAATTATATTTAAAAATTCCCACTACTTGTAGGGATTTTACCCATTCTTCTCTTACAACATCTAATTCCTCCTTCGTATAGGGAGTATGTACATCTAATAACTTTCAACCTATACTGAAGTCAGTTTTAAACATCTGCAAAGAGAATGACGTATATATATAATTAATAATATATAATAAGATTGATATATTTCATATTATCTAATGAGACTATATATTATACCTTATGTATAGTATCGATTTCCATTACGGCATGTTCGATGATCAGGTCCATAAATCACATCACATAGTAGGCACATGCCCAACTATTGTCTTGTGTAGCACACTATAAACTGAAACATACAAAATATTCAAAATACAAATAAGCACAGTTCACATAACTAATATATACATTAGAGTCGGGAAATTACTTTCACATTCTCCCAAATTAGTGGCTGATTCTTTTTCTTGGGGACCTTTCCTCCAGCTTTTTTGAACTCTTGTAAAGCCCTACATGTTAATATAACACATTAAATTGCATAATTAAATAGTAATGTAATAACATATGTTAACAGATATAAAAATATGAAATATTTCTCATGGGAATAATGGCCTTTTCATTGTGTGTCCATATAATGTATTCAATTCCTTCCCCACATGATCTAGATAATAGACAATGAATGTATTGGGGACAATAACTAGTAACTCCCAATCCCTACCACTACAGGTAAGAAAGTTAAAAATTAATAACTCAAAATCTACAATAAAAATGTAATTTTCTTAAGTCCAAACTATAAGCAAGGTAAACTTACTCGACATTGAATGGAGCATTTATCACCGTCTTCTTATTTTTACCAAAATATTCAAAAGCAGCACAACAGTATGAAGTAACTGAAGAAGGGTCTGTATCTACAAGACTAATCAAAGATGGAACCAAAAATCCCACATGGGAAAATGCAAAATCTGTACATATCGTGTGTAAGTGGCTGCAAAACATATATTACGTATGCATTAATATATAAGAAACCAGATCACCGTATATAAAATAAGGTATATGGATGTATAAATAAGATCTCACCATATCCATAGCTCTATAATAGATGTGTTCAGCCAATCATAATGAAACAAATCCAAAATATCTTGTATAAATAGCTTGTTATCGTATGATTGACCTGCATTAATATGTATGCATTAATGCGCATGCAAAACTTGTATTTACGTATGTATTAATACGTATGCAAAACTTGTATAAATAGATTGTTATCGTATGATTGACTTGCAACATACTCCGGAATAGTAACATTTATAGGGAAATTCGAATCATGTTTGCCTATCCATACTATCATACCCCTACAATTAGGACCTAACGAGGCGTGTAGGTCCCTTAGAAGCCAATTTGGTACTTTAGGAGGTGGAGGTGGAGGCCGAGATGTAGCGGGTGTCTTCTTTTTGACCTGTATATATAATTTCAGATCAATTGACTCATATTTACACACTAACAAATTAATGTAATATAAATTTACCATACAATATTAGTACAGATGACATCTACTTTGGGCCACATTATCACTCTGCCTTCTGCCTCACCAAGCGTTTTAGAATCTGGGTGGGCATATGGCAGTGGAAGATCCCTCCAATCGGGGAGGATATGTATCAGGCTCACACGAACCGCACTAGCTGGTAATAGAGTCCCATAAAACATCTCCCCTGGAAGGGATGGGTAAGCTTGTGTCTCTGCAACGATATATTCTTGACTTTTTAGACGGCATGGCTTCAACCCCTACAAATTTACGTAAAGAATGTTATATACATATATACATAAACATATCATCTTGAAAAGACTAGCTACTATAGATGTCATAAAAATACTTACAACAGATATGCTAGGTGGTGTGTCTACATGATTACTCCCAACCTCTATAGTAGGAGAAGAGAGGCCCGCCATAGGTATTGTCTGAGTGATAGTCTGAGATGTCTGCCACTTGCTAATTGCTTCATTGAGTCTCTTATCAAGTGTTTCCTTGACTCTCCTATCAAGTGCTTCCTCGAATCTCCTATCAATTAACTGATCTACCTATACATGGACAAAAGAAACACTCACTTCTGATTATTGAATTTTCTTTCACAATAACATTCTAAAAAAAGAATAAGTTATCTCATCTTGTGAAAGTCCCGCTTTTGGGACTGGTTTGTGCTGTGATGGCCCAAAGAACGCTTTGATACCCACACCAGTGCCTGCACCCCTAACACATACAAGATGCTCTAGGTTACCCATAGAAACTGTCAATTCATCCCTTGTGCCCTCAGGGATGAACTTGCCTTCCTTCCTCTTCTCGTGAAACTCCCGCTAATTGCCATCAACAGAAATTGGCAAGTAAATATAATAATAATCAATATCAATTAATTTCTCTAAGAGTTTAATTTTACCATTTTTGTAGCTGCCTCAACAGTTGCAGGCTTCGTTATATCTCACTTCTTGTTTTGCCTCCCAGTTATCCACATAGCATGGTGAGGCAGAGGTGCAGGACCAATAGTAGAGGACTCTACAGTCTCCTGAGTAGCAGCAGACTGAGCAGTAGACTCATCCTATAGTATTTGACGAACGCCTGCATAGCCTCTTGGTCCCATTGTGTGGTCATGCACATTCAGTGCACGCCTTTCTCTTTGAGCATCGATGATATCCTTGTTAGTAAGCACATTGATTTGGTTAGTAACACTAAAGGTTAATCTTGAATAGGTGAATACATAAGAACATATATTAGTCTAGAATTGGAAATCAATCAAGAACTTTTTATCAGCATCACGTATGTAATCTCGAGTGAGATTTGTCCTATAGTTCCTTAGGACCCTCCCATAGAGTTGCATCACGCATTTACGATGCAACTTTTCATCCAGATCAAATATACTCTGCAAAATAGAATTGCTATTAACTAGTATCCTAAAAATTAGTAATCTACAAAAATAGAATTGCAAATAATAATAACTCACACATAGTTCCTTCCATACTAAGTCTTTCTTCCCCTTAGGAACTTTATGCCAGGATATCATGTTAGGAATACAATGGCTGCGAGTAAGAACCCCAAGATATGAAATTAATGGGTTGTGGTTCACTCCAACTAGATTTCCTGCATGATCGAAATCCACAGCTAGTTTGGGTCCATTGCCCCTTTGCTGTAGTAACTTGTTCATCATTGTGATGACCCTCACTTTCTCAATTTTTTTTTCTGCTCATCAAGTGCCCCAAGTTCTTTATGGGTACATCACCAACCTAAAATTTGACAGAAAAACACACTTACAAGATATAACTATAAATGAACATATAGATAGAAACCTCAAGGATATATTTTTAAAACTTACATTGTGAGGCGGCGCATTGACGTCCTCACCCTCATGGTAATCATCAGCACGGTCATCAAGAGAATGGTCAACCATCTGAAAGTTCACATTCACATTGTAAAGTAATTCACATTGTAAAGTTCACATTGTAAAGTTCACATTCACATTGTAAAGTTCACATTCACATTGTAAAGCAATTCACATTGTAAAGTTCACATTCACATTGTAAAGCAATTCACATTGTAAAGTAATTCACATTGTAAAGTTCACATTTAGAAAAATAAAACATATAAAAAAATATAAACATGCATGTCTCTAATATTGCGATCTTTTATCAATTAACAATCCTTCATTGTGATCTCCACGCACACACAAGGCATCATTAGATTCAATATTTGGTGGTGTTGGCAACCCAACTAAGAATGAACTAGAGTCATCATACTTATGATAGTACTATTCTTCATCCATAGGATCTTCAATGAGCTATCTTTTCCCATGAAGAACAACTGACCATTTATCATTTGCAGGATCATCGATATAAAATACTTGTTTCTCCTATGATGCCAATATGAATGGTTCACCTTTCTCTCCAATCTTTTCAAAGTTCACTAATGTGAAACCCAATTCATCCACTATAACTCCTTTGGTGTTATCAACCCAATTACATTTAAAGAGCAAAATTTTAAAATCTACATAGTCAAACTCCCATATGTCTTTAATGACACTGTAATATGACATTTTAGCTTCACGTGGACTCTTTTCCTTTGCACTTGCAAAAAACAATGAAGATGCTTGAAGGGTGACCGCATTGTTTTGGAGGACACTCTTATCATCTTGACGCTTTGTGTAATATGAAAATCCATTTATGCCAAACCCTTCATATGACATAACATTCAATTTTGGTTTAAATATGAGGCATTTGATAGTTTCAGTAAGATTATCTAGTGTTTGAGATAGTTGATGGAAGACTTTATCTTCAAACCACTTAATAAAGGTCTTGTTATGCTCTCTAGCAAGCCACATTGAATTGGCTTGAGGATATTGTCTCTTGATGAAATTGGTATGTTCCTCGATATAAACACTCACTTCGTCGATGTTGTGTAAAATATACAAGTGACCTTGTTCCAACTACTCCCTACTGATTACTTTCATCTGTGATCCCAAAATTCTTTTGCCAAAATGCTCCTCAATATTCTTTTCATTAACAGGAGCGTCATTACCACTCAGAAAGTCATTGCAAAAATCCATAACTTCTCTCGCCACATAACCCTCAATAATACCCCTTCAGGCCGATAACGATTTCGAACATCACCTTTAAAAAGCTCATGTATCGTTCAAAGGGATACATCCAATGCAAAAAACTGGTCCCAACATTTTCACTTCCCTAGTCAAGTAGACAACAAGATGTACCATGATATCAAAGAACAAAGGAGGAAAATACATCTCAAGTTGACATAGGGTAACAACCACTTCTCTTTGCAATTTATCGAGAGTATCAAGGTCAATAACTTTGCTGCACACACTGTTGAAAAAGAAACAAAGTCTGGTGATTGCAAACCTTGCATGCTTTGGCAATATAGATTGAATTGCCACGGGAAATATTTGTTGCATTAGAGTGTGACAATTATGAGATTTAAGACTTATAAACTTCAGATCTTTCATTGATACCAATGTACAGATGTTGGATGAGTAATCCTGTGGCACCTTAACATTTACCAAGCACTCAAAAAAAGCTTTCTTCTCTATCCTCTACAACATGTAACAAGTGGGAGGTAAGTATGCTCTCCGATCGCTACTAACTACTTTTGTTAATTCTATCCTTATTCCCATTTCACGTAGGTCCATTCTGTATTTTATCCCATCTTTAGTCTTACCTGGTATATTCAACAGAAAACCGATGACGCTATCACAGACATTTTTCTCAACGTGCATGACATCGATACAATGCCTGACTACCAAAGAACTCCAATAAGGAAGATCCCAAAATATTGACTTCTTCTTGAAAAAAGATTTGTCACTCCGTATGGCCATCGTACATTGTGATCTCTTACCAAATTCATTGGCAAAATCTTTTACTCTTTCATAAACATCCTCCCTTGGTATAGGTTTAGGTGCACTCCGTTCCTCATTCCATCCATTGAATGCTTTGTGCAACCTACGATACGGATGGAATTTTGGAAGAAACCTTCGATGACCAAGATATATAGTCTTGCCGCCATTTTTAAGTCATATTGAATTAGTGTTCTCTTCACATATAGGACAGCTTTAGTTCCTTTGACACTATATCCAGACAAATTCCCATATGCTGGAAAGTCATTCACAGTGCAAAACAATATAGCGTGCAAATGAAATTTCTCTCTTTGTGAAGCATCATAGGTCATCACACCTTCACCCCAGAGTTTCTTCAAGTCATCAATCAGAGGTTCAAGATAAACATCGATATCTTTTCCAGGCTGTTTAGGGCCTGATACCAACAACGATAGCATAACGTACTTATTTTTCATACACAACCATGGAGGAAGATTGTATATAACAAGCATAACTGGCCAAGTGCTATGTTGGCTGCTCAATATCTCGTATGGATTCATCCCATCTATACAAAGCCCAAGTCTTAGATTCCTGATTTCTTCACCGAATTTAGGGTACAATAAATCAATCTTCTTCCACTGTGCAGAATCAGACGCATGTCGTAGGATGCCATCATTATTTTTCTTAACATCTGCATGCCACCTCAAATTTTTTGCATCTATCGGATTGGAAAACAAGCATTGAAACTGTAGTATTATAGGTAGATACCACATCACCTTGGCAGGAGAACCAGTTTTGGAACCCCCGAACTCGTCAATTGATACCTTGACGCACCACATTTGGGATAATCTTTCAAATCCACATTGTCCTTTTGAAATAAAGCACAATCATTCGGGCATGCGTGTATCTTCTTGGCCTCCATTCCCATTGGGCACAACAATTTCTTTAACCAGTATGTTGATATTAGCATCTCGTTTCCTTCAGGATTTTAATAGAAATGATAAGTACCTAATCTATAGAGCATAATTAAATAATAAATCAAGAATTCAATAGTTTCAAACATGCAATGATTCACAATGCAATGTTATAAACTACATGCAACATGGTTAATCCCCACACTCTAGTATACAAACTAACCTTTAATATAGTGATGTATAAGAGATTAACAAGAAGCTTTTCTTAGGTAAGAGTAAGTTGAAGCTCATTGATAATATAGTGATGTATAACAGAGGCTCCATGGCCTAACAAAACCATCCTTTAAACAACAATTATGATCTCTAATCACATTCTTCAGTGTCTCATTACTCCACATCAACCCGCCAATGGTTGTCTCCAACGCTCCCCAATGATTTCTAGGGTTCTGGATGGATCTAGATCGAATTCTATTCTCTCTTTAGATGTCCCTCCCTTTGGTTTCTAGTCAACTGACATCAACCAATGACTCTAAGGAATTTGATGTGGATTTCCAATGCTAGTTTGATACTAGGTGGAGGAAGAAGAGGAGGACGAAGGGTACCTTCGTAGGTTTGAGTGGCGGTGGTGAGCAGGAGAGTAGGAGCACTGAGCGGCGGTTGGAGCAGTGAGAAGGCAAGTAGGCGGCCGGAGCAGTGAGCGGAGGTGGCAACAACGAGCAGAGTAGCAACAAACGGTGACTGGAGCAGTGAGCGGTGGCGGTGAGTAGAGGAGTAGTGAGCGGAAGTGAGTAGAAGAGTTGTGAGTAGCGGCGAGCAGGGAATCACCAGACCTAACCTCAATCAGGAATGAAATAGAGAAATGGGAAGATTCAGGTTCATGTAGGTGCTATTAAGTTAACATTAGATGTCAGTTATTATAAACAACTGACACTTAAAATAGTAGGCGTCGGTTATTACACAAAAACTGACACCTATGTTCAATGATAGTCGTTGGTTTCAAATAGAAAAAATGACGTCTATCTACATATGCCGACAAAAAAAATGTTCTCAAATTATGACCATATTCGTCGGTTGTCGTAGCAAACTGACGCCAAAGGGGGGTGAAAATTTTCACGGGGACAACACACGAAAACACATCAGCGTCGGTTATTGCAAGAAACCCGATGATAAAAATGGGCACAATTTTTGTCTCACAACAAACCTTTAGTCGTCGGTTAATTTGTCAACAACCGACGGCGTATGTTAAATTTTTGGAGGTAATTTTTTTCACTGGAAAATTCAGATTTGGTGGGTGATTTTAGACTTCGGTTGCTTATTGAGGAACTGACGCTAAATAAAAAGTGATACCCGTGTCTGGCCACTCTTCACATATAGATGTCGGTTTTTGTATTCAACTAACGATGTAGGGTTTAGTCATCAGTTTCTTGTATACAACTGATGCCTATAAATGTGACCTTATAAGCCATTTCTATAGTAGTGATATGATATAAGATGTTTTGAATTCTTTTAAGATGAGTAAAAGAAATTAATAATAAGTGAAATGATGGAACATCTAGTTAGGTGCCATGAACATCGTGAGTTTCCCCCAAGGACCACATCGGGGAAACAAAACAGATCTTCTTGTAGTAATCGATGAATTATGAGAAGGATTTTTGGAGTGTGGGTCGATACCTTAAAGGTCAGACCACCAGGATTTAGGAATGAGTCATCTGGATTGGCCTTGGCCCAAAATCCTTGTTGTGAAAGTCTATGTCCATATGGAATAGACTCTGATGAAATGAAATATGTGAAATGTAAAATGAAAAATATGTGAAGTATTGTGATATGTGATATACTATTTTATTGGTTCGTATGTCGTGTACCCAAGATCAGGATGTGAACCTCTTTAGGCAACCTTGAGGTGGCCAGGGTCTGTTGTTGATATCATAGAGTGGGTGGCTAAACCTTAAGATAGTGATGGTGAGTCGTTGATACAAGAATCAAGCATGGTGACTTCTACTTGGTGATGTACAAGCCAAGTAGTTTCAGGGAAAATGAATATAAGATGATAAGCCATGTAAAACATGATTTGAATGGTTGTTACGTTCGTTGTACTGCTACTTGATGATTTGTCATTGCTGATTATGATTCTTGTTGTGGAAAGCAATCATGTTTCTATGGACATTTTCTATTTCATATTATGATATGTCATGTTGACAAGTATAAATGATGGGATTTATATCTATTCTGAATATGAGTTGGATTTCTTGCTATTTAATAGTATTATTTGTTAGATTTTTATTATGTGTACTTCCACTTTAGGACTGCATGATGTGTTCCTAGTCCAACTGGTGGAGTGTCACAAAGACAATGTTATTGTTATGTATTGATTCAAATGATTAGAATGTGACTCATTTCTCATGCATTAGGGTTATTAATCTGAACAAAGAAGCATCTACTAATTTGTTCATAGACATGCTCTAAAAGATGTTTCAAAGTTATAATTAGTTTAAGTAATTACCTTATTTGTTGGATTAGATTACCATTGTAAGTTAGATATGACTTATGATAGAAATATCTGCTAGACTTTTTTAATATCTACATGTTTCTGTTAAGTTTAGTATACTTAATCTGATGCTTATGCATGTACCTAGCTTGAGTGGGAGGTATACACTCACTGACGCTCTATATGAGTCTCATGAGGTTGTTTCAAATGTTTGTAGGTATAATGCTATCTAGTGGAGAGGTCGTGACAAAGAAGATATAAATAACATAATCTAGATAGACTAGAATGTCCCTGTACTCTCTCTTTCTTGGGATGGGTTGTAGACTAAGTTTGGTCATCAATGTACATGTATCTGGTGTAAACTAAACAACATATGAGAACAAGATTGATTCTGGTTTTAATGGAGTTGAATAAGATTTGTGATATCTAAATGTGATTTCCTTGATGTGACATTGATTTATGATTTTGTGAAGAAAGGAAAAGGAAAATTTTATTTTATGTTTTTTTATATTATTTAATTGCCTGTGCCGAGAATTCATTGTTTCATTTCATAATCTGGGTTTAGGTTTTGGGATTATCTCTAATAGTTGGTATTTATACTGATCAAAGGAGTGGGCCCCAACAACCCATATATGGAAAAATTATATACCAAAATGATCAAGAGAACAAGAAGAATGCAAATAAAATAGTATCATGACTTGATATGATACTAATTATAAAAGTAGGGATAATACATGATTAGGTGGTGATTATATTCATGGAAGGCCTAGATCTAATACTTAACATGTTGGTTATATCAAAAAGCATTTACTTGGAGATATAAATTAATATTGTTTAATGTGATAGAATCTAAGTCCTTAATACAGTTTGGGTAAAAACATTCACGATTTAAGGATGTCAAGCATAAATATGATGACTTAAGGTTTTGAAACCAAAAATCTTAATTTTCTATAATATTAATGCACATAATTAGATCTAGGTATTTATAATGAAATAATATGATAGATATGATAATTAGGATTTCACCTATGTTTAATACGGGTTTACAACTCAAAAAGGGTCCAATGGAATTAGGGTTTGTATCCTTATTCCTTAGACAAGCTTGAGATGACCTCAAACCATATATTAGGACCTGAGTAGGTTTAATCTGAATAATATGATGGTGACACTTTAGGATATACATATATCCAAATTAAATGTTGATTCCTTGGATTCATCATTGCTTGCTTGATTGGATGATATGCTTAAAATACTTGGAGTATGATTGCATGGTTTGTAAGGTTCTACATTGATGTCCATGGTTACGATAATATGATCACAAAATCGCCTTGCGGTGTGTGCTAAGGATTTCTTGAAGATTGATAAAAAAATTGTTGGATGTTTATTTACATTATGTTCAGTTATAATGCCACTATGAGTATCACATAAGGAATGATCATATATTGAACCCTAGGATGAAATATACCAAGAGGTGATGCGTAGGTGCCTTGGAAGGGATAGTGATCACACCCAACATAATATAATGATCGTGGGTTAGAATATGCAATGAAAATGCTAGTTCTAATTTGCAAGAAATTGATTGATTATATGTTGTTATATTAAATGCACACTTTTGCATGCCCCTCACATACAAATATTGAAATACACTGATCTACATTTTGTTTCATGCAATTTTTAATATGCAAGATATGAAGTCATCATGTGATGATGAATTCGATGAAATCAACTAAAGACATTAAAGATAAGTAGTGGATGATTAGTTAGACACTACTTCATATATGTAATAGGTTTCGTGTTGGAAATTCATGTTACTCTTTAGAGGAGCATCATTGCATATTATGTAAACAACAATTGTGAAGCAATGAAAATTATTTTCCATTATTTGCTATTTGATTAAATCTAGATCTTGGAAATATTAAGTAATGGTTCTCAACTTTAAGGTCCTTTCTTAATTGGGGACACTGAAAAGTGAGGTCATTGTAGCTTTATAGGCTGAGACACTTAAGCCCATTAACTAATTAACCTATTAACTAAATAGGTTTATAATACTTTCTAAAAGATACAGTATAAATTTTATATACTATGTATCAATATCAGGAGGTAGTAGGTTAGATTGTATGATCAAGTATTTACACATATCCTTACGCACTAAGGTAGCAACTTAGAGGGTAGCTGATAAAGTGTAATAAAATCATTTATCCTTGACCTTGCACTACATGGTATCAATAAATGGTAAATGAGATTACCCTTACCCACTAACAACAATATTATGCCACCTTAACCTCCTCAAAATTTAGTTGTATCACATTCCTAATTTTATTAATCACAAAGAGATGATGCAAACTCGAAGACTAGGAGGAGTCAACTCCCACTGCATCAGTACATAGTACTTTAGAATATAGAAATACCAATTTACATCTACAAAATAAATGTAAAGATTGCTTGCGACCCTTCTCATGAATTTTTATGTTTAGTAAAACATTGTCAAATCCATAAAATAAAGTAGGGTTTGTTTATTGCTGATATTTCACTTGATTATATATTTAGAGCTTTGTTATTGTTTAGAGCAAAGTATACTTCCCGGGTGATGATTCTCTACATTCAAATAAAATAAATATGAGCTTCTCTTTAATTCACAATTTCTTAGATTTAGTTATCAATTTTGAGCTTTGTTATGGTATGTTTTTTTTATCCTTGTCGGCTTGCACGTCAATGGTGTTTTTCCCTTCCAAGATCTTTTTCAGAATTGAGGAGTGGTAATGTAGTTATTAACATACATGATAATAGCCTAGGTCATTCACTCCCTATTTAAAGGAAACCTTTGGGCCCATTTCATGAGGCATTCTATGACACGACTTTGGATGTACCTAAATTTGGTTATAATAATTTTTATGCTTGCTTGACCAAACACAATCATATATATATATATATATATATAAATATATATATATATATATGGGTGTTCATTCGTTGCCCGCACGGGTAGTCTGGATTTTCGCTACCCGACAGCCAAAAAAGTAACTCTCCTGGCCAAAAAAGTAACTTTGCTGTCAAAAAAGTAACTATGGTGGCCAAAAAAGTAACTCTGCTGGCCAAAAAATTAACTCTGTACAAAATATACAGCAGATATATATAAGGACGGGTTTTTTTATTTTGGAGGGGCAAATGATATAATTTTTGGCTAAAATTTTTTGGAGAGCTAGACAAAATGGTCTTCTACAATTGTGAATTTGTTTTTTTGAAAAAAAGTGGTCAGAAGGGTGGGCGGGTAGCTACCCACGCGGGCAATAAAGATGGACCCTATATATATATATATATATATATATATATATATATATGTTACCAAGAAAAAAAACAATGGATGTTGTGTTTCTATTTTAGAAACACATTCTACAATTATTTTCTCTCACAGTAGATGCACACATGATAGTAAAAATCAAGAATTACCTCTTTATGTATCTTTAAATTCTAAGTTCAGGAAACTACTCTAGGTTAAACCTCTAAATCAAAGAAATAACTAACAAGAACTTCAACTTCAAGGAACCTATCAATGGATGTACCAAGGGAATAGTTATGTTGGAAAACACAAGAAATCTATGGTGGGTGGATAAGTATGTACATTGCCAACATCATATGTGTGTAAGCATATTGTTTATTGCATGTTTAGTTATGGAAGTACTCTAAAAGTAGAAATTATGCTTACTCTCCATAGGTCATCAGGAAAAACATAATTGGGGTTTTCCCGAAGCCCCTTTCCGAGAAAAGTCACTCATGACAAATTATCTTATAGTGAAATGGAATTCACCTTTACCTAATCAAGCATTTATAGTCGGTACCATTTCTCTTAGTTGAAGAAAATAGCAGAACTTGAGGAGAAGAGGAGTATACATGTAGAGGGCGTAGAAAGTAATGGCATGTCAGGATGGAGATAAGGATCTAAGTAGGAGGCATGTCGGGATGGAGATAAGGACCTAAGTAGGAAAGTTAAATCATTTGTGTTGTGATGTGTGATCATGTTTTATATGTGTGTGGGGTGGAGAGGAGATTTATGGAGAAGAGTAGGGAAGAAATTGTAGAAATGGGGACAATGGTGGATCTAGAAATTAGAAGTGGGTGAGACTAGGTTATGACTAACAAAAAGGTTATGTCCATAATAATGTCAATATCTAAAAAGCAAATAAGCAACACTATAATATACTAAAATGATTAAAAGTTATAAAATGTTCATATCCCAAAAGTTCACAAATTACATGATACATGATAAGAATGAATACAACACTAGCAAAGCTTCATCGTTTGAAAATAGTTTAAATTCCACCATTTAAATTATAAAGACCACAAAACAAAAAGTCTACCACAAGAAAATTTACAAAGCTTAAAATAATAAGTAATGAAATGTGAATCACAATGCATAGCTTGTTGTGAGATAATAACACTTAGCATTATATTGTAGCATGTTTGGGACCTATCATGCCTTGTTGTTTAGTTACAAAGAACAAAGAAATACATGTAGATAAGAATTATTGAGTTTTACTAATGCAATCGAAAGAGATGGGCATATCAGTAATGTTAGGAATTATGGAGGTAGAAAACATAGTAGAAGTAAGAAGAAAAATTCTCCTTGTATCCTACAAGTTGATCTTGTCGACAATGATGAAGGAGGGTGCACAAGGTATACCTTGTCACAGAGCAAGTCACATGATGTCCCCTTTTTCTGGTGTTGTGCATCTCTCCTTGGGTGCACAAATGGTCCTTGTTGACATCCTCTAAATGTAGTCTTTTAATGCCAATGTCTTTACATAGTCCACGCGGATGGATTGAAACTCCTCGTCATGTTTCCTGAGCTAGAAGGGAAGGAGAAGCCTTCATTTGATGACATGCAAGCATCAAAGTCTATATCCTTCTCTCTCTCTCTTTCTCTCTCTTAGAGATGATGATAGCTAGGTTTACGTATAAGAGTGTGTGTGTAAAATCTGGCCATCACACCCCTATAAACAAGAGAGGAAAGGAAGTACGATTTCCCAAAAACTCTGGAAAACAAAAGATTGTGATTCAGTTTAAAGTGTGTTGCTCATTGACTACCAAATAGGAAATTAGGATATTCTAGAATCAATAAATGAACCAATTAATCATATTAACTGGTTAACTATTTTTAGTGATCCGGCTCTAGAAAATCACTCGTGAATAGTTGGTCGACTTATCATGAGTCAAAAACTAAATCCAATTAATTGATTTAAATTTTATCCAAATAACTTAGATTATATTCTAGTATCAGTCTAATAGATTACCTAAAAATTTTAGTAATCAAAATTTAGAACATTTCCTATCATGGTGGCAATTATAATTCCTATTCCAATGCATCCCATGTGTGCAACCTCATAGGCTCCAAATTACACTACCAATGATATTCATAATAAAATTATGATTTCACAAGAAATGATTGGTATCTGGATAGACTTCGATATTAGCCTAGTGATTGGAGAAGTTGAAGAATAACTTAACCTAGTACTATCACCGGTGTTATAACATGATCATATAATCCTTCTGTCTCTAATATCTAGATTGAATATGAGGTATGGAAACGTCATTCTCTTAATATTCAATCTTTGTTCCTTGATATATAGTAAATTATTGAGATACACATGAGCTAAATAACATATATTGACTCACATGATCAAAACCATGCATTTTGTAGTCTCTCTCATAAAGTTGTCGGGATATCATTCCAATGGGAGGGACAAATTCCATCTATTCATTCTCAATAATCCACATGTCTCACAACGCACCCAAAAATTACTTGCATAGAAACCATTATTTAAGGTCACGCTGAGTAGTTTTAAATCACACTGAATAATCTACAATTATTTTAGTGACTTCAGGTCTAAGCACCACAATCACAACTGTCACATTGTGATGTGATTCTGACAGTCGTAATTGGCTTACATGTATCACACTCCATGTGGGTTTATCCAGTACACATGTTCATAACATGTACTTATGTGTTTGGTTTGATATCCAATATCATATCTAATGAGACATAGTCATCAATCGACAAACATACAAGTCTTTAGTATTGTTGTTCTAATATCCACAAAATTATCTGACTAGGGACAAAGAAAAGAATGAATACTTGCATTATACACATGATCTCATAATTAGGTCCTCAACCTGAAATCCATATTATCGAGTCATACATTTTCAGGAAATTATTATATCAATTCATTATCTCATATTGAAACAAACACAGTAAGTAGAATTTCCTTGATTAATGATCAAATTAATTACAAGATGTGTCATTATAATCATCATATGATTGACTCTGATGGCATATCACCAACACATATTAGAAATGTAAAGGTGTTATTGTGATTCTGACAGCCGTAGTTGTCTTACATGTATCACACTCCAAGTGGGTCTGTCTAGTATACTTGTTGATATAGTAATTTCCTATGTATTTGATTTGATATCTAATATCATTACTAATGAGACATAGTCTTCAAACAAAATACATACTAGTCTTGATGTATTATTGTTGTTCTAGTATCCATAATCATATCTGACTAGGGACGAAGACAAGAGTGAATACTTGCAACATACACATGATCTCATATTCAAGTTCTCAGCCTAAAATCACATGTATTTGAGTCATTCAGTCTTAGGACATTATTATAGTTATTCATTATCCCATATTGAAACAAATAGAATAACTAGATTGCCTTTAGTAATGTTCAAATTAATTATAAGATGTGCAATTATAATCATCATATGATTGTTTCTCATGGCATATCACCAACACACATATCGATATATAAAGGCATTATTATAAACAATTGACTTTGACATGTTAGGACATATTTGTAAGTAAAATATATTAAAATTAGATCAGATACATTACATCTTTTCAATTTTTTTATTAAACCAGACAATGTCGTTAACTTTTTACACTTCATATTCTTGTCAAAATATATATGGAAATTTCTTCACAGAAGTGCAACCAAGATATCTAATATAGCGATATTCCAATTCTATGCTTTAATTTTACATAAACTTATATGATATGCACTCTCTTTTCTTATTGAATTAAACCATCATTTTATACGTTGTCATAGGTTGTTAAACTTTTCTTGCTTTTATATAAGGCCTTTTTCGACTAAGATGGGTTCTTTCCTTCTATTTTTTCTATAATTGGCTCATGGGTCTATTTTTCTTTGTCATGTTCTATTATTTTAATTGTTAAGATATTTATATTTTTGTAGGTTTAGATGGAGAGGTCAACAATTTTCATAAGCATGGACATCAATGTCTATGATAATATCTCATTTTTATGCATGGTAATTTAAAACTATTATTATAGTTACGCATGTGTATTAATTATTAAGTGTTAATTATTACATATGGTGATCATGAATTGAGAGGAAGAGAGAGCCATAGTTAATTATTGAATACCCACACATGCAACTTTTCAGTTTAATTTGAAATTGTATGTAATGATTATTCTTTTGAATTAATTTTTAGGGTCCGATCACTCCTCTATGTCCAAAATTGGATACCGAAATAGTTAGACAAGATTGAACAAAAATGGATTGGGAAATTGGAGGAAAGGGTGCTACTAGGTTTGAGGGAGGGGGCAACGGAGGCTTTCTTTTCTTTAAAACATGGAGTACAAAATTAGTTTTTTTTTTGCAGATTCATGCTTAACTACAGCATCACACACATACTTTCTGTGCCCACATGTTTTCTAATAATGTTGAAATAAAGTGACAACAATACCATGTTCGTCGTAAGAGAATTATAAGATACTAAGAAAATAGTCGTTGATCATTTCATTCTATACATCATCGCATCCAACACTTATTGTTGATCATCTCATTCAATGCATAATTTCATCCAACATTGTTATTTTGATAAATTAGTTGATTTGAGCTTTAAAGAATCAAAGTATAGCATCCACCTTACATATAAACAATTATTTATAATATTTAGCCCTTTAAAAAGGGGAAGGTGTCAACACTTAGTACTATTTCTAGTTCTTACTAGGCATAAACCATGTTATCCACGTGTGTCTTGGGCTCCATTTGGCAACACGATTACTTTAACCGTGGTCATGCGTGCAAAGATGAACCACCGCATATACTACAATGAGTAATTTATAAGTTAATATATAAGAACTAACAAAAAAATACGCAACTAGCAAAGTTGTAACTCGGGTGGTAAAGGCACAAACTCCTTAATGAAGGGGATAGGTTTGAAACCTTTATGTGCGCTTCAAAACAGAATTATCTTGTCTTACATACTAGCCCACTTCGTAGTTTACATGCCCCCTCTGGAGTGTGGGTAGTCAGGGGTGGGGTCATGGGTTTACACAACTGGGGTGGAGTCACCGAAGTGGCTTCTCCTTTGGGATAGTTTCTAGTTATACAAAAGGAATATGAACTAAATATGTATAATATATGCTAATATCACACACATATACTGATTTGATATTCCAAATAATAAAATAAAAACTACATTCATCCCCTTGCAGGCTTTCATACATTTTATAGTAGTATCTTTACACAATATACTATTTTAAAAGTAAAAAGAAAAGTGTAGTGCACACATTGGAATCAATTTGTTTTTCTGAAAAAATAGAGAAAATTACTTTCATCCCCCTCCACAAAATTTCTTATATTGTATATATGAGTCTCATTACACAATATATAATTGTTAAAAGTAGAGAAAAGAGATTAGTGCGTACACAAGGACCAGTTAATTAATACTAAAAAATAATAGAGAAAATTACATTCAACCCCCTCCACAAAATTTCTTATAGTATAGATGGGACTTCTTATGCAACATATAATTATAAAAAAGTACAGACAAAAATGTAGTGCGCACACACAAGGACCAACGTGTAATTTATAAAAAACACTAGAAAAATCACATTTATCCCCTTTTACAGGCTTTCTTATATAGTATATATGAGTCTTCTTATAGAATATATAATTTTAAAAATAAACTCAACAATGTAGACCCCCATACTGGGATCAGTATGTAATTTTAAAAAATAATGAAGAAAATTACAATCAATCCCCTCTATGAGGTTACTTATACAATATAAATGAGTGTCCTTATATATACAATATATAATTTAAAAAGTAAATAAAAAATAGTAGTGCACACACTAGGACAACTTACGATTCAAAAAAAAATTACATTCAGCCTCCTACATAGGCTTTTTGTTATAATACAGATGAGTTTCTCTAGACAATATTTAATTGTAAAAATAAAGACAACCGTGTAGTGCATTCACACATGGATCAGTTTGTATTTCTAAAAAAGAAAATTGCAATCCATATGGGGATATAGTATAGATATGTCTCCTTGTGTAATGAATATTTTTAGAAAATAAGAAAGTATAGTGCACAAACATGGATGAATTTGTTATTCTAAAATATATGAGAGAAAATTACATTCGCCCCCCTCCACAGACTTTCTCATATAGTATATATTAGGGTTGTAAATGGGTATGGGTAGACCCGCAGACCCATAAATCGGGGACCTTAAAAAACCTGTCATGGGTCTAATTTTTTATACCCACATACCCTTGGACCCGTATACCCTTAGAACCACATATAAGAGGGTCCAAAAATAGGTATGCTTGGACCCAGACCCGCTAGACCCGTGTATCCGCTATACATAAGTAACTACTAAAATAATATGTTATATATATAATACTTTACTAGTCTAACTAATATAATTATTGAGATTATATCCTACTTTAACCACAATAAGGTTGAGACTAGTCATATTATTAAAAATTAACTATTCTAGTTACAATAATGAACATATATGTAAACTAATAATCAAAATATCTACTAATTTATATTACTTTCTACATAAATTAAACTTTATGATCATGACTACAAATATGTAAACAATTACTCAATTATTGTTATTGTATAGAATATAATATTGTCTAATATAACTATTACATGTTAATATACTATATGATAACAATATCTTGTTGTGTTAAATATATATAACATAGTCATTTCTCTTACATAAACAATATGATGTTTTATAGAACTACTTACATGCATACCCACTATTATTGCAGGTATGGGTATGGTGTGGGTCCATGTTTTGTATTATGCGGGTCTAGACCGGAACCGGACCCGCTAAATTAGATGGGTATGGCCAGACCCGCACCGTACCCGCACCATTTACACCCCTAGTATATATAGATGAGTCTCTTATACCACATCTAACATTAAAAGTTAAAGATAAAATTGTATTGTACACACCCAGAAATCAATTTATAATTTCGAAAAACAATTGAGACAATTACATTCAGCACCCCACTAGGGGATTTCTTATATAGTATATATGAGTCTCCTTATAAGATATATAATATTAAAAATAAAAATAATAGTCTGATGTACACACACTTACCAATTTATATTATAAAAATAATACAGAAAATTACATCCATCCCCCTCTATCGGCTTTCTTATATAGCATAGATGAGCCTCCTCATATATATATTACTTTGGAAAATAAAGAAAATAATTCTTTACAAACACACATGACAAGATAGCATTTATCCCCCTTTGCAACTTTCATAATAGTATAGATGGGTCTTCTTATGTGATATATAATTTCAAAAAATAAAGGCAGTAGTATAGTGCACATACACATGGAACGATATGTAATTCCATATTATAATGGAGAAAATTACATTCATCCCTTCAGGGGCTTTCTTACATAATTTACCTGAATCTTATACATTATATATTTTTGAAAAATAAGGACTAAAGTCTAGTGCATACACATAAAGACTACTTTCTAATTCTAAAAAAATTGAGAAATTAGATTCACTAGGCATAAACCCATGCTATGCACTGATGACTTAGTAGGCTGCAATGAGCATATCTAAGTTAAACTTTTAAAAAAGAAGATGGAATAAATATGTACAATACATATCTTAATAGGTCTTCTCATACACAAGGATCAATATGTAGTTTTAAAAAATAATAGAGAAAATTACATCTAACCCCCTCTATGAGCTTTCTTATACAGTTTAGACGAGTCTCCTAATATAATGTATAATTCAAGAAATTAAAGACAAAAGTGTGGTGTATACACATAGGGACGAATATGTAATTTCAAATAATAATTGATAAAATTGCATCCAACCACTCAACATACTTTCTTATATATATATATATATATATATATATATATATATATATATTTATATATATATATATTTATTTATATATATATATATATTTATGTAGATATATATATATATATTAAAGCCAAAAGTGTGGTGTACACACACATAGACACACACACAGATATATATATATATATATATATATATATATATATATAAAGCCAAAAGTGTGGTGTGCACATAATAGAGGGACAAATATGTAATAAAAAAAATGGAAAAAATTACATCCAACCCCCTCCGCTTGCTTTCTTATGTAGTATAGATGACACTCCTATTGTAATACATAATTTAAAAAATTAAAGACAAAAGTGTGGTGTACACAAATAGGAACCAATATGTAATTTCAAAAATTAATGGAGAAAATCTATCCAACTCCCTTCGTGGGCTTTTTTACATAGTATAGATGGCCCTCTTTATACAATATATAATTTTAAAAATTAAAGACAAACGTGTGGTGTACACATACATGGATAAAATGTAATTTTAAAATAATAAAGAAGAACAATTCCAACCCCTCGCGGGGCTTTCTTATATATATAGTATACGTGAGCCTTCTACTACAATATATAATTTAAAAAATTAAAGACAAAAGTGTGATGTACACACATGGGACCAATATGTAGTTTCAAAAAATAATGGAGAATATTGCATATGACCCCCTTTGTAGACTTTTTTGTATAATATGGATGAGTCTCCTAATATAATATATAATTTTAAAAATTAAAGACAAAAGTATGGTGTACACATACATGGACCAATATATAATTTTAAAAAATAAGGGGATAAAATTACATCGAACCCCCTCTACAAATTTCCTTAAATTGTATAGATGAATCTCCTAAAATAATACATAATTCAAAAAATTAAAGATAAAATTTTGGTGTGCTTACACAAGGACCAGTATGTCATTTTAAAAAATAATGGAAAAAATTACAACCATCCTGCTCTGCGGGCATTCTTATATAGAATAGATAAGCCTCCTAATGCAATATATACTCTAACAAATTTAAGACAAAAGTGTGGTGTACACACATGGACCAATGTGTAATTTCAAAAAATAATAGAGAAAATTGCATCCACCCTCTAGGCTTTCTTATATAATATTGAGGAGCCTCTTACTACGATATATAATCTAAAAAATTAAAGACAAAAGTGTGGTGTACACACAATAGGATGAGTATGTAATTTCAAAAAATAATGAAGAAAATAGCATCCAACCCCACTGGGGCTTTCTTATATAGTATAAATGAGGCTCCTACTATAGAATATAATTTTAAAAAATAAAGACAAAAGTGTGATGTTGACACATATCGACTAATATGTAATTTCAAAAAATAATAGAGAAAATTGCATCCAACTTCCACCACGGGCTTTCTTATTTAGTATAGATGAGACTCCTACTACAATATATAATTTAAAAAATTAAAGAAAAAAGTGTGTAGTTGACACATTGACCATTATGTAATTTCAAAAAATAATGGAGGAAATTTCATTCAACCCCCTCCGCAGAGTTTGTTGTATATTATGGTTGAGTCTCCTAATATAATATATAATTAAAAAATTAAAGACAAAAGTGTGGTGTACACACATGGACCAGTATGTAATTTTAAAAAATGATGGAGAAAATTGCATCCAACCCCTTCCACGAAGTTTCTTAGATAGTATAGATGTGTCTCCTAATATAATATATAATTTAAAAAATTAATGACAAAGTGTGGTGTACAAACATGGACCAATATGTAATTTCAAAAAATAATATAGAAAAATTGCAACCAACCCCCTTCCATAGGCTTTCTTATATAGTATAGATGAGTCTCTTAGTACAAAATATAGTTTAAACAATTAAAGACAAAAGTGTGGAGTACGCACGTATGGACCGACATGTAATTTCAAAAAATAATGAAGGAAATTGCATCAGCATATTAGTATATATGAGTCTCCTAATATAATATATAATTTACAAAATTAGAGACAAAAGTGTGGTGTAAACAAAAAGGGGCCTGTATGTATTTTTTATAAAATAATAGAGAAAATTGCATCCAACCCCCTCTACGGGCTTTCTTAGGTATAAAGGACGCATTTGTAATTTAGAAAATGTTGGAAAAAATTGCATTACTAATCAAATAATGGAGAAAATTTCATCCAACCCCCTCCGCAGAGTTTGTTGTATAGTATAGATGAGTCTCCTAATATAATATATAAATAAAAAATTAAAGATAAAAGTGTGGTGTACACACACATGGACGAGTATTTAATTTCTAAAAATAATGGAGAAACTTTCATCCAACCCCTTTCACAGAGTTTCATATATAGTATAGATGAGTCTCCTAATATAATATATAATTTAAAAAATTAGAGACAAAAGTGTGGTGTACAGACAAGGACCAGTATGTAATTTTAAAAATAATAGAGAAAAATTGCAGTGAACCCCCTCCATGAGTTGTCTTATATAGTATAGATGAGTCTCTTAATATAATATATAATTTAAAGATTTAAAGACAAAAGTGTGGTGTATGCACACATGGACCACATGTAATTTTAGAAAATAATAGAGAAAATTGCAACCACATATTAGTATATATGAGTCTCCTAATATAATATATAATTTAACAAAATAAAGAAGTGTAGTGTAAATACAAAGGGACCGATATGTGATTTTTAAAAAATAATGGAGAAAATTGTGTCCAACCCTCTCTATGGGCCTTTCTTAGGTACAAAGGACGCATTTGTAATTCATAAAAATGTTGGAAAAAATTGCATGAATCCAAAACATCTTGTTTTATATAGTATAGACAAAATTGTGGTGTAAACACAAAGGGACCAGTATGTAATTTTTAAAAAATAATGGAGAAAAATTGCATCCAACCCCCTCTGTGTTGCTTTTTTAGGTACTGGACGTGTTTGTAATTTATAAAAATGTTAGAAAAAATTGCATGACTAATCCAAAATGGTTTGTCTATACTAGTACATATTATATATTATAGATAAAAGTGTGGTGCAAACACAAAGGGACCAGTGTGTAATTTTAAAAAAATAATAGAAAAATTGCATTCAACCCCCTTTATGGGGCTTTCTTAGGTACAAAGGACGCATTTATAATGTATTAAAATATTGGGAAAAATGGTATGACTAATTCAAAACTGCTAGGGTCGATATGGAGTTCTTGAGGCGGGCACGTCCTGGATTTTCTGAATCCATGACCGTTGTCTCGAATTTCTTCACCCGCAGAGCAGGCCGATGATGGAGAGGGACAGGGGCGGACTCAAGGGGGGCGGGCAGGGTCCACGACCTCCCCAAAAAAAATAAAAAATGTAGTGTATATATATGTGCATATACATATGTCTGTAATGTTATATTGATAATATATATTATTTATACCAAATACTAATCACAAATATGGACTTGGTGCACTAGTTTGTGGTTGTAACCATATCCAAGACCAAGCGGCTCAAATTTGAATCCTTGTGTATACATTACTCATTCTTCATGACACATGTAAAATATAGTTGCTATATATATTGTCTTTTACATAATAAAATACAAAACTTGACTTGGTGTAGTGGTTAATATGCTTGTAAAGATCATGAGTGCTAATCTTATATTTGGCATTTAAATTTTTTGACCACAGCCACCAACTCTGAACCACCGCTGGAGAGGGAGTACGCTGCGGTTAACGTAACGCCCCGACCGATGATGCCATAAACTGGCCAGATGGCCGTGATTGATTAATAGAGCATGGAGGCGAAGCACAAGGCAGGGAAAAACGGAAGGAGACGGTGAGAAATCCCACCGAGTTTGCCATGGTGTCGGAGTTTACCGGACGGCGCCTTGGTGTCGTAGTTGGCGTTCAAGGACTCAAGCTGCGAGGTTTGGCCATTGGAAGAAGTATAGCAACCTACCAGGAACATGACGACCGCCAGGAACCAGATGACGGCCGTTATTTCCGGTGGTACCGAGGCCGGCGTCACTTGTAGGACAAAAACGGTAACGATAAGCATCGCCAGAGTCAGTATAGTCATTTTGAGGTCGTACTTCGCTAAAGCATCATTGTTTGCAACCGCCGCGTCATAGTTCTTAAAGAGGTACAGCAGCCCGACGATGGCCAAGCTGGATAAAATGCTGGACACAAGGCCAGGGTCGCCGTAGATACGGTAGACGGCGGTGATTGAAGACTATATCATGGCGACGGTACACATGGGGGGAAGCAGCGACAGGACACGGTCAGTGAACAGACATTTCTGAGGTAGGTATGGCGGCTGAACAGGCTTCCGTGAAAATTTTGGCATTGATGGATCCTGCCTATTGTTTTGAAACGGAAATGAAGGAGAGCCTAAGATGAAAAGCATGTCTAAAATCACATTGATAACAACATACGACCACTTGCTAAATGAAGATAGCATATTTTCCGGGCCCAAAAACCAAAATGGCATGTTTGAGCATTTTAATTATCAAATTGGCGCGATTCGAAACTTAATTCTCAAAATGACACGTTTCTGAGGCAATATGTCTTCAAAGAGGACGCATCGCTCCTGGTGGGACCAATATATCCCCTCGGGAGACACGTTGTTACTTTATAAAAGCAATACGTCCCTAGTGGAGACACATTGCCTCCACCAGAGCAATGCGTCCCCAATAAGGACGTATTACTTTTTTTTACCTTTTTAATTATGATGCCATGTATGTTATATATATACATATATATGTTAAATTGCTAAATGAACATAATCTACATTAACTTATATACAATTAACCATATATTTTAAATAATACCTGAACATAATAAAATAATAACAGAACATTATATTTCATTAATACATAATATTTATGAATGTAAATAGCATAATTTAAAATTAATGGATACAATACTAAAATTATATAGTAATGTTTAAAACTATAGAAATAAAACAAATATATACATACATACATACATACATATATGTAACACATACATGACGCGACAACCCTAGGGTTTGTGCTCTGGAGAAAAGCGGCGCAACCAGGGCGATCAAAAGGTTGAAGGAGGGGACCTTCCCCTCCTAGACTTCCCATGGACCCACCCCCTAAGAAGGCCTGGTCGCAAGTCCTTGGCGGCGCGGAATCCTACAAACAACATGACTATGTCGGGGCTGAGATCGTTGACGGAAAACGATTTGTTACCATCGATGAAGATACGTATGTGAGGATGGAGAAGAACTGGGTGCATACCGTTGTGGTGTACGTCATGGGGAAGAGGTCATACTATTATCATTTGTTGGCCTGGATCAAGAGGATTTGGAAGCCAAAAGGAGGTTTTGACCTCTACTCTAAACCAAACAAGTTTTTCCTATTGCGTTTCAACAACGAGGAAGAAAAACAAACGACCATAAACAGGGGGCCGAGATGGTTTGACAAGCAATTAGTGGTCGTCAAAGACTTCAAGGTTGGAGATGATCTGAAAAAAGACCAGTTCAACACCTTCCCAGTTTGGATCACCATGCCTAGTTTAGGTAGGAACTGGACAGAGAAAGCAGTCGGTATTGTGGCTAGCGGAGTGGGGAAACTACTTCGTATAGATCTCAGATCGCTCTCTCAAGAGTCTCTTGGTGAAGCTCGGGCTCTTGTAGAGATTGAGGCTGAAGAGGAACCACACAAGCAGATCTGGGTTAACATGCCCAAGAGGGAGGCTATTCCTGTGGACATCAATTACGAACACATGCCGGACAAATGTTGTGACTGCAGGAGCTTCGGTCATGGAGATAAAGATTGCCCCCTCAAGCCTAGGGTTGAGGAGCCGATAAAGGAGAAAACACAGGAGCGTGTCTGGAAGAAGGTTGAGAACCAGAAAAAGAAGAATACACAATCAAATGAGGCTTCCTTTGAAGAAGCACCCGTCAATGAGAAGGGTGCTAGTTCAACTGTGAAAGAAACTGAGAAGGTTGTTAATGTAGACGATGAAGAAGAGGAGACTGTGAACTCAGTGACTCCTGTTGAAGTTCCTGATAATCAGGAGAAAAACCCTGAAAAGGAGGTGTCATCTCCAATAGGGAAAGAGGTTGTCAATATTGAGGAGGTGGAGGAGAGTGCGAGTACAACGACTCCTGATAAGTACCCAGCTAGCCAAGGAAGGCAATCTCAGAAAGGGAAGGGGAAATCAAAGAACATAAATGCACGAAGTGCAGATTCTAGAGGAAACGAGTCACGAAAGACTCAATCTTCTGGGAAAGTTAATTAATGACTTTTTACATGGCGAATGTCCGTGGTTATGGGAAGCCACGGAAGAAAAAGGACGTGAGAGAAGCAATTAAGAAGGTACAAGCATCAATGGCGATTCTGGTTGAGACAAAGATTAAACAATCTTTCAAGGAATCTACGAAGAAGCTATTCTCAAATAGCTAGAAATTCTACTATAACCATCGTTATGATGATAACGGTAGAATTGTGTTAGGTTGGGATCCGAGATCCTGGGATCTTACTGTTATTGATGAAGATGATCAACAAATCACTGCTAAAGCTTGCAATAAGGGAGGTCTCAACATCGTTGTCATGGCAATCTATGCGAGAAATCGCATGCAGCAACGCACTGAACTCTAGAGTAAGATTACTGACATCTCCAACCAAATCCATGAGCCTTGGCTCACGATTGGAGATTTCAATAATATTCGGAAGCGAGAAGAAAAGGCAGGTGGAAGGTAAGTTCTTACCCAAGTACTGAGCACCTTCAACTGTGCCATTGACAATGCTGGCCTCATCGAACTACCTACGGTTGGTGGTGAGATTTTCACATGGAGTAACAAATTGGCTAAATCCAAACGCATCTCCTGCAAACTCGACAGAGCTTTAGTGAAATTACTGGCAAAATTGGCATGGTTTCAATGAGCTTATTCAGAAAGTATGGAGCAAGAAGATGGACGGGAACCCACTTTTTTGTTTCAACCAAAAACTGAAGAATCTTAAGAAGGAGCTTAAAATATGGGCAAGGAAGCACGTGAATATGCAGAATCTTCTCCAAAAAGAACACTCTGAGATGGATGACATTGCCACTACTTTGAGGAAGACTCTGTTGGATGAACAACTAATTGAAGTTGAAAAGTGTACATATGATCGCATTAAAACACTTGAGAAAGCTGAGGAATTGTACTTCTGGCAGCAGAGTAGAATGGACTGGATTTCCAATGGAGATCGGAACACCCGTCTTTACCAATCAACAGTCAAGAGGAGGGATGCACTTCACACAATTGCAGAGATATACAACAGTGATGGAGTTTTCCTCACAGATGAAGAAGATATTGTAGAAGAAACTACCAATTTCTTTGAACAACTTTATAACTAGGAGCAATGCTCTGTGGATTTTGACAATTCTGGATGGTCTAAGATGGTCACTGATGAAGATAATGACATGCTATGCAAGATTCTAGATATAGATGAAGTGAAACAGGCTGTCTGGTCCATTGGCGCTTCCAAAAGCCCCGGACAGATGGTTTTAATGCTTCTTCTATCGTCATAACTGGACAACTATTAAAGAGGATCTTTTGTAGGCTGTGCAATGGTTCTATAATGGTGGAAACATGGTTAGGCAAATTAACCATGTGTTTCTTGCTCTAATCCCGAAGAAGGATATCATTTCCTCTCCTGCGAATTTCAGGCCTATAGCCTGTTGTTCTATGCTATACAAGATTATCACAAAGATTATTACAATCTGACTGTCTTCTATCATGCCTAAGATAATTTCCCCCAACCAGGGGGCTTTTATCAAAGGGAGAAGCATTCATGATTGTGCTTTGCTAGCGGCTGAATTTACTCTTAACTATAATGTAGCAAGGAGTTCTCCTTCAGCATGTGTTAAGTTAGATATTACAAAAGCTTATGACTCCGTTCGATGGTCCTATCTATGGAAATGCTTGGAGGTGCTAGGGTTCAGTACATAGTGGATAAAACTGGTGCAACAGTGTGCCTCGACTTCGTCTTTCTCTGTTCTTATTAACGGAGCGTCTGAAGGGTTCTTTAAAAATGCAAATGGGTTACGTCAGGGAGACCCACTGTCTCCTCTGTTGTTCACCATTGCCATGGAAGGACTCACTAAGAAAATCGACAATGATGTCAGCTTGAAGACGACCCGCACATACACAATTAGGAACCCCCTGTGATGTCCCATCTTCTTTTCACAGATGATGTTATGATCTTCTGTGAAGCTAGAAACAGAAGTCTAGTGAATCTGAAGTCTATTCTTGAGGATTTTGGCAATGAATCAGGCATGAAACTTAACACCCTCAAGTCTAATATCTTCTTCTCAAAATATGTAGTTGGAAAGCAAGAACTCGCTGAGCTTTTGGGTGTTCAAATGGGCACGCTCCCCACCTCTTATTTGGGTTTCCCATTAGCAGGTGGCAATCTCAGACGACGTAACTTCAATCCTTGTCTTGATAGACTCAAGGATATGATCACGAAATGGCCAGGGACCATGCTCTCATTCTCGGGTAGACTTGTGTTGATTAAAAGTTGTGCTATGGGGCTTATCCAATATTGGATGGCTCAAGGAGAGGTTACCAAATCTACAATGTGTAGAATGGAGATTCTGATGAGTGACTTCCTTTGGGGTTCATCCATCCATCCGGCTTCATGGGAAAGGATTGCATTTCTTGAAGATGAGGGAGGTCTCGGCTTGAAGAAATTGGAAAACCTTGCTGACTTCCATACGATGAAAAGAACAAAGATCCTTCTGCAAGGTGAATCAGTGTGGGCTAAATGGATGATTACAAGATATGGGTTGAATGACTTTAGTCAGCCAAACCACAGATTGGGATTCTCTACCCATTGGCGGAGAATCACTGAACGTTGGCCAAAGTTCCAAAATACATCAAATGAGAACATGTGGAACATTTGTAGACAAAAGCAAGAGGTGGACAAGGCAGCTAAATTGCTTTGGAACTATAAATACAATGTGAGATGGAGTTTTACAGCTTTCAGAGCTCACAAGAATCTACTTCCTACGATGGAAAAGGTTCTAAAATGGAATCCGAATGTGGATGGTAAGTGATGTCTTTGCAATACAGACTTGGAAACTGCTATTCATCTTACATCAGATTGTAAATGGTGGAGATACCTTTGGGGAAGAGCTGCGTTGAAGTGTGGAATCCAATCCTCGAGCATGCAAGAGTGCCTTCTGAACCTACACAACATTAGAAATGAAGACAAGGTGATCATCCTTTGGGCTGTTACTCTTTGCATCCATGTCATCTGGATCGAAAGAAACTCTAGGAAACATGGAGGAAAACTTTTTTTTTGAAAGAGGGATGGGAAACCCTATGATTGGGGCTTCCCATTACTATTACTAACTAATCAAATCAAGGTTTACAAGAGAATGCAAGTTCAAAGGGAAATGACTCGACGAGGAAAACCTAGCTACATGACCCCGACGAGCCAAATTGGATACCTCGTGGGCTACTCTATTACATCTATGATTAACATAATGCAAACTACAGAAAGAAAACTAATTATTCAACTCTGTGACGTCTTCAGCAATAGCTCCAACATAGTCCCGACGTGCCTTCTTGCTTGTGCAAGCATGGAAAGCCTCCAAGGAATCCGTCTCAACTTCAATGTCGTCGAATCCTTTCTCTTTTTCCCACTGCAACGCTGCTCTCACCGCTAACAGCTCCGATATAGCGAAGCCCGTCCCTGTGGTAACCTTCTCCCCCGCAACCCACACCAATCTCCCAGCATCGTCCCGAACATCCAAACCAATCCCCGCCCCTCCGTCCTCCCCGACAGACCCATCGACGTTGATCTTCAACCTGCCTTGCAGACGCTTCCTCCATCCACAACGCCCTCCTCCAACTCCCCCTACAGTGCCTCCCCCTTCGCTTCCCTGCTGGGCGTTGACCTCCCTCCCATCACCCTCCACGTTGACGTTGCCTCCCTCCCGCAACGCAGCGACGTTGCTGCTATCACGCAACGCTGCATTGTCGCCCACTGCATTCCCACTCCCCGCAATGTTTCCTCCATCCCGCAACGCTGCATCGTTGTTGTTCTCACGCAACGCTACGTAGGCGTTCTCTCCGTTCCCACTCCCCGCCTCGACACCGCCATCTCATCCATGCATTGCCTCCCGCCCCCACCCCTCTCCTTGTGGTGTGACGCCTGTCCATGCACAATGTTGTTGCCCTGTTGGTCTGTGTCCTTTCTCCCCCCTCTCACTTTGATGCTGCCCCCCCCCCCCCCCGCAGCATCGCCAATGCACCCCTTAACATGTATCAACCCTTGACGTCACTGTTTTGGAACATCCTTATGCATCTAGATCTCCACATCGTCCACTTTACAGCCACCAAGTATTCTTTTTCTTTCATAGATCTCCTGTCCAGAGCATCCCCCATTGCCGAGGTGATTTCCTCATCCCTAACTTCATCCACCCAAGATTGCACTTCCCGTGGTGTCTGCTCCCAAACATCCACAGCGTTGGGACAACGAAATAGCATGTGTGGTATTGTCTCCTTCTTGGCACCACACAACATGCAAGTACCATCCTCTAAGCAGTGTCGATCATATAGGCGCCCCCTTGTTGCTAGACATCCCGTACATGTCCTCCACAGAAAGTGGGCTGTTTTCAGACTCCATCCCGCATGCCAAATTCTTTTCCATAGATCATCACCTTGTCGATGTACAAAACTTCTCACTTCCACTTTCCCAAGTAGTCCCAACCAGTACATTGACCGTACCGAAAATTCTCCATCCTTAGAAGGCCACCACATTAGGCTGTCCTACGTTCTCCGCCAGCTGAGTTGGATCGTGCATATTCTTTTAACATAGTGCTCCAGAAAGCATTCTCTGATTTTATCAACCTCCCATTGAGTGCCATCCTCTGTCATCAGTTCCCTCACTGTGCGGTAGTCTGGTCCATCATCTCTTTTGAAACGTGCAAGAGTTTCATTTTCTTTCGGCAGCCAGTTATCCTCCCAAATATCCACCTCAGTACCGACACCCACCCACCATTGTGTCCCTTCCTTTAAAAGTGCCTTTGCTCCCCATAGACTCCGCCACGAATAACTAGGATTGTAACCCCTTCTCGCTTCCCATATGGATGACTTTGGATAATACCTTCCTTTGAGTACTCTAGTCACGAGGGATTCCGGGTTGTTTGCTATTCGCCACAATTGCCTAGCCAGGAGGGATTGGTTAAAAGTCTGGAAATCTCTGAATCCAAGACCCCCTGCCTCTTAGGCCTGCACATTCTCTCCCAGCTTAGCCATGACATCTTCCTTTCTTTATCCTTTGCTCCCCACTAGAATCTAGTCACCATCCTCTGCATCTCCGCTATGGTTCCCATGGGTAGCTGGAAAATACTCATAATGTATGTGGGTATAGCCTGGGCTACTGCTTTGATTAGAACTTCTCTCACTTCCTTTGACAATAGTTTTTCTGACCACCCTTGAAGTTTCCTCCAAATCCTGTCACGGATGAAGCTAAATACCTGTTTCTTGGACCTTCCCATGGCTGTCGGGAGCCCCAGGTAGCTGGCATGTCTGTCCACAACTCTCACACCTAGAAGTTGTCTCAATTCCTCCTGCTTGTCCGTCTTTATCCATTTGCTGAAAACAACCTCCGTCTTAGAGAAATTTATCATTTGTCCCGATGCCTGTTCATATTGGCTGATAATTTTAGCTATCTTCAGGCTTTCAGCAGTGGTTGCTCTTGCAAACAGGATGCTATCATCAGCAAAAAAAAGATGTGAGATACAGGATGCGCCTCTACATGGCTTGATGCCATGTAAGAGGCCATCACGAGTAGCAGTAGAGATCAAGGTTGAGAAAGCTTCAGCACACAAAATAAAAAGATAGGGGGAAAGAGGGTCATCCTGGCGAAGTCCACGTGCCGGCTTTGAACTTTGGGTCATGTCTCCATTAATGGCAAATGCGTGCTGGACAGACGTTATGCATTCTTGGACTTTAGACCTCCACATCCGCCCAAGCCCCATCTTCTCCATGGTGACATCTAGAAATCCCCACTCCACTCTATCATATGCTTTGGACATGTCCAATTTCAGCGCTAGGCTGCCTTTTTTCCTTCCCTTATCTCTCTTCATAGAATGGAACACTTCATATGCTATGACATGGAGGAAAACCTAGAGATGATCAGTTAGATGTGTTTAGTAGGATTGAGAAAGAACTTTAGATGCATTATAAAATGTATAAGTTGAATAATGTATCTCAGTTCCTGATTCGAAACTGGTCTTTTTGTAAGTACTAAAAGTACTAGTGTTTCATATTCTTTGTAAGGTTCTAACCTAGATCTTTCAGTTTTGTAAAGTACACGTATGGGTGTAGCATGTAATTTTGTCCCTCATTGAGGGTCGGGAATATATTTATCAAAAATTTCCGATACATACATAGATGTATATATATTTAGCCTACAAAGAGTGGCTCAAGTAGTCAAGCATGGTGTTTCCTCGTGAAGGGACCCGGGTTCAAATCCCAGTTGCTGTCTTGATTTAGAACCCTCCCGGGCGTTTGGCCTCCGCCACATGCGTGAGAGAGGGGAGATCTTTCTCTCTTAATTCCATATATGTATATATTTAGCCGACAAGGAGTGGCTCAAGTGGTCAAACATATGAAAGGACCCGGGTTCAAATTCTAGCTGCCGACTTGGTTTACCACCCTCCTGGACGTTCGGCCTCTGTCACAGGTGTGGGAGAGGGGGAGAGAATGCCTCTCTTTATCCCATATATGTATATATTTATTTGTAAACTTAGAAAAGAGAAAAAGAAAACTAATATAGCAACATATACCACACATTGATATGAACAATATATATATATATATATATATATATATATATATATATATATATATATATATATATATTAAAGCCATGAAATATACTTTCAAAAAATATAAACATGTCAATTATGCAAAGTAAAATATACTAGAACAATAACAATGAACAATCAAATTAAAATATATGATACATATAATTTTAAATTAAATAAAAAATCATAATAGATTTGATTTTTATCATATTATATTTGACCCTGAACTGGATAAAATGTTACAAATATTATTATGTTATTATGATTTATGTTAATATATTATTTTTTTAAACATATTAAAAAAGTTTGCTTCATAATATATTATGATTTTTAATGTGTTGCATTTATGATCATATGTATCATATATTTTATTTTGATTATCTATTGTTATTGCTCATGTAAACTTACTTTACATAGTTGACATTTTTTTTGATATTATGTAATATACCTTTATATATATATATATATATATATATATATATATATATATATATCTGTGTGTGTGTGTGTGTGTGCACGCGCATGTGTATATTTCATGTGCACCAATGTGTCTTATATACTACCATATTAGTTTTTATTTTAGTGTTTTCTTATTTTTATTGCTATATTAGTTTTTATTTTTTTCTAAGTTTATAAATAAATACATGTATATATTTTCTTCATTTCTATAATTTTAAACTTTATTATATAATTTTAGTATTATATCCATTAATTTTAAATACTTTTATCTACATTTATAAATATTATGTATTGATAAATATAATATTCTATTATTATTTTGTTGTCTTCATGTATTATTTCAAATATATGACTAATTGTAGATAAGTTAATGTAGATTATATTCATTTAGCAATTTAACATATATATGTATATATAATATACATGGTATCATAATTAAAAAAGTAAAAAAATAAATAAAAAAGTAATACGTCCTCACTGGGGACACATTTCTACGTACTGCTTTTAAAGTAGCAATATGTCTTCCTAGGGGACGTGTTGGCCCCATCAGAAGCAATGTGTCCTCTTTGGAGACGTATTGATTCAGAAGCGTACTATTTTGGGAATTAAGTTCTGAGTTGTGGCATTTTGATAATTAAAATGTCCAAACATGCCATTTTGGTTTTTTAACCTATTTTCCGAGCAAGGAGCGCAAACACTGTAGGACCTTGCTTGAACGGTCAAGTCAGCGGTGCACAACATCCTGTTCGTGCATGCTCAATGGAGGGAGAGCTTGCCAGATCACATCCTGTGGACATGGGACGTCCATTGAATATGTCGCATGCGGGTAGATCCATGCCGACGATGCCGTGGTTGGGTTCTATCTTGTCGGCTTTGCTGATGACATCTTATTTTTTTGTTACATTTGACCATGACAAAGCGGTTGTTAGTTGATAGTGACCAACATGCTATCATTCAAATACTAATGAACCTTCCTCAAAACTTCATCGTGAGTCATTTGGTTGAATTCTTGCTGTACTTTTTCTATAGACTCCAAGAGGAATCAATCCAAGACGGTGGTGTACGTCATGTACGCCATGATCGACAATCTCCAGTCGAAAGTAACCGTCATTTTGTGTTGAAGTATCGACAATGACATGGTCAAACACTAAAAAAATGCGCTGAATTTGCCTTTTTTGTAATGCGGGGTCCATTGAAGCAAGAACCTACAAAAAAGCTTTTAAATTCTAACTATGAGGTGATCGTGGAAGTAGAACTAGATAAATGCCCATATGTGTTATGAAATAATCTCATATCAAATGACGATAAGTCATTTATTTTGAATGTCCAAATGCAAAAACTTGTAAAGATCCACTCATAATATTTTGAATTTGCAAAATGCAAATATATGTACAAACCCACTAGTGAAATTGAATTCCCAAATGCAAATGCATAATTTTTGGAATGATATTTGTTGTTGTCGCCACCTTGATAGGGCGCATGGAAGATTCATTTTGTCACCACCTTGATAGGGCTCATGGAAGATTTGAGAATGCAGACGTGGCACATTCCACCTCCCTTGTGTCCTCTGTCTCTCCATACATTGAACTGTCCACTTAGTGGCCGCCTCTATTACAAAGTGTTTTATATGTGAGATCATGTATCTTACTTTTATATCGTAGGGATCTAATATATCGAATTAGTATGATTTATGTGCTTTATAATAAATTTATTTTATGATATCTCTAAATTGTAAAAGAGTATCGCTGATCATTGGAGAAGTATAATTCTATTATTAATTCGTCTAGTGACAGTTAATCGTACCAATTATTGAATCGTATCTCAATATTTGATACTGATCTAGTCAAAATTTCCATGCCCAATTGGGTATGCTAATGTTGCATCAAATCATTTTTTTGTATCCCGACTTCCCATGCAATATCACTCACTTTGATCTAATATGGTTGTAATTCTTTCTCTCGCTCCAGAGTGACCTTAAACGCCGGTACGACAAGATTCAAATATGTTAGGATTTGGTTCTTATCCTAATTGGATTCGATGTAAGTCCAGTAATATTAGGAAAGAGAAAATAATGTACAATGTGGAGTCCAAGTATTATTTCCTTCTCCTATTTTATTGTCGTTCTCGCAATCCTTATAGAATAGATGTAACTCTCTTACTTCCTTACATGGGATGTCCAGTACCTATAAATAGAGATGGACACCATGGATTATCAGTGTGTTGTATAACGCCAAACATTGTGTGTGCCAATATAGAGGAAGGCATACAAACATCCAAGAAGGAAGAGAGTGAGTCTGGGGTATGAAATTCTATTGTGGGCACGAGATTGTAGGAGAGCGACAATCCTTGTAATCTTTGTGAAGTTGCTTAATAGAAGTTTACGGTCTTCTTTGCCAACTTAGTTCTCTCATTGGTTGTTTGTTTGTCAGTTTGGCAGTCACCATAAACAAACTGACACCTATGTTCAATGATAGTCGTCAGTTTAAACTAGAAAAGTCGACGTCTATCTACATATTCCGGTAAAAAAAATGTTCTCAAATTATGACCATAGTCGTTGGTTGTCGTAGCAAACTGATGCCAAAGAGGGGTGAAAATTTTTGCGGGGACAGTGCGCGAAAACACATCGGCGTCGGTTATTGCAAGAACACCGACGCTAAAAATTAGCCCAATTTTTTTCTCACGAAAAACCTTTAGTTGTCGGTTGATTTGTTTACAACCGACGCCGTATGTTAAATTTTGGAGGGATTTTTTTCCCTGGAAAATTTGAATTTGGCGGTCGATTTTAGGCATCAGTTGCTTAAAAGTGATACTCATGTCTGGCCGCTCTTCATAGATAGATGTCAGTTTATGTATTCAACCAACGTTGTAGGGTAGAGGCGTTGGTTTCTTGTATACAATCGATGCCTGTAAATGTGATGTTATAAGCCATTTCTATAGTAGTGAGCCTAGAAATCACCAGTTGATCAAAGGTACCAATTTTTTTTCCATTATTTAGGTCAATAGGTGGTTGAACCATCAGTTGATCATGTCTATAAGTGAACCCATGGTTCAAGTGAACCAAACCAGCATGAACCATCAATCTAGAGCCTCTAGGATGACATGCGGTTATTCTCCAATGGTCCCTATGGCTGATGGTCATCGATTGTTGCCCAAACCAATGGTACCATCGGTTGATAGCCAAGAAGGTAGCTCATCCATGAAGGGTAAAACCCTAGATCATCCACACGAATCCCATCAAGTGGTATCATAGCGAAGGTTGTTACAAGACGATCAACGAGAAGTGGAGGCATGTGAAGCATGGCAGCGTCGACTAGCAATGTGGGGAGTCATCATATTGAAAAATTTAATGGCAGAAGCAACTTCAATATGTGGCAAAGCACGGTGAAGGACGTCTTAGTCCAACAAGGGCTAATTGAAGCTCTTGAAGGGGAAAAGTCAGACAAGATATCTGAAGGTGACTGGAGGATGTTAGAGCGTTAGACGGTCAGTACAATTTGTCTAAGTCTTTCCTCGGACAAACATATGGGTGCTGAAAAGGCAGTTGTACAAATTGTGCATGGAAGAAACCACAAAGTTCGTCGACCATCTCAACGTATTCAACAAGATTGTCACACAACTGGTTAGCATGGAGGAGAAGACCAGTAAGAGCGATAAGGTCATTCTCTTAGCATCATCTCTACCACAGTCATGGGAACAACTGGTGATGAACATCCTTGTCGGGATTACTACACTCGACTTCAACGAGGCGATTGCATATTTATTGGAGGTGGAGTCTTTGAAGAAGCCATCTGAATTTTCCTCCTTAGGTGGTAATGTTTTGGCTGTTACAGACGAAAACTAAAAAAGCAAGGGTCAGAGGAAGAAGAATTAAAAGGGCAAAGGCAAACACATATGCTATATATGTGACGAGGAGGGCTACATATTAAAAGATTGTCCAACGCTGAAGAAGTTGAAGAGTGGAGCTTGTGTGTTAGTAGAAGGATATTCACAAGCACTGGCTTTCATGAAATTAGGTACCAATCATGGGTGGATATTTGATTCAGGATCTTTCTACATCATATGTCCAGAGAGAGAGATATTTGATAAAGGATCTCTCCATCGGGCACGTGAGATTGTTCAAATGGAAGATGACAAACTCTACCAAATTGCCAGAATTGGAACAATTGCGCTCAGGATGCATGATGGAGCACATCATACATTGTTGGGGCTCCGATATGTCCCCATTCTCAAGAGGAAACTAATATCTGAGAGGGCACTTGAATGTATCGGTTGCAAGATTTCAAAGCAAGGAGTCGTGCAAGTTACACGCAAGGGGAAATTGACCGTGAAGGGTACCTGGTCCAAAGGAGCATATCGATTGGTTGGGGAGGTTCTAACTAAAAGAGGAGAAGCTGACGGGCGTTCTACTACTAGAGGCGTAGATGAAGTATTGACAAGTGAGGTGAGCTCAAAATGAGTTTCATGTCTTCAAATCTCAGGGGCAGTCACGTGCGAGGTTGCAAGACCGGCTACAAAATTCAACAAATGTAGAGGTGAAGCTATCAACGGTTGGAAGAAGGAAGACGTGGCAAGACAGACCACGCAGTACCAGGGAGAAGGTGGAGCTCACAGAAGGTACAAACCTATGGCATGAAGGGCCAAAGGAATGAAGGTTACAGTTATTCCAGCTGTAGGTGGTGGTGTAGTTTCTCAAACTGTATAACTTGAGAAGCTCTCAGACGAAGGGTTCAGACAGCCATGTCTGGACACACACTCTACATAGGTGTGCAATGGTAGAGTGCTTCCGAGGGCAGAAGCAAATAGAAGAAGAACGGGAGCAAAATTCTTGAAGGAGCATATACTTCAGCGGATAAGATCCAAGATGGAGATTGTTAGGATTTGGTTCTTATCCTAATTCGATTAGAATTAAGTCCAATAATACTTGGAAAGAGAAAATAATGTACAACGTGGAGTCCAAGTATTATTTCCTTCTCCTATTTTACTGTCGTTCTCTCAGTACTTATAGAATAGACGTAACTCTCTTACTTCCTTACATGGGATGCCCTGTACCTATAAATAGAGGTAGACACCATGGTTTATCAATGTGTCGTATAGCGACAAATATTGTGAATTTCAATACAGAGGAAGGCATACGGACATCCAAGAAGGAAGAGAGCGAGACTGAGGTATGGAATTCTATTGTGGATACGGGATTGTGGGAGAGCGACAACCCTTATAATCTTTGTAAAGTTACTTAATAGAATTTTTTGGTCTTCTTCGCCAACTTACTTCACTCATTGGTTGTTTGTTTGTTAGTATGGCCTATCGAATGAGAGGTCGTTGTCGCTTTTATCGTGCAAAGTAGGGTTGTATCTCGTGTGATATTTTCTTGGGCTTGGAGGGCTTACGGAGAATCCCATCAAAATGATTATAGCTACACATGTAGCTTTTCTCCGAATGTTATCTGAGTATAAAATTTATTCACATTCTATGTATGATTATCGTTTTCTCTGATACTTGTCAATATATTACTCTCTTGACAACTAGATCAAAAAGACTACAAAGAAATTGCCAAAATGGATGTTGTGAGAAGTGGAGATCAACGATGATAATGATGCATGTAGAGCTTTTGCCTGCCATGTTCTTTTAGTTTATTATGTTTTGTTTGGTTTTGAAAAGGGGAATCCATCCCTATAGTTATTTATAATAAACATTTTTTTTTCTCTTGAGGCTCCTTATGATTGTGTTGATGCTGATCATGTCACATGAATCTCTCCTCGAAAGGTGCATGGGCCACTTCTTATACCCTAGCTTCTATATTTGTGTTCGCAAGTAGTTTTCACTAACGTGATTGCTACTTTTTTGCAGTTCGATGAGTTTAACATTCATCCCAGAAACACTCATGTTTAAGCTCGCCCTAGATAATTTGATCCTGCATTTTTGCACAATTACACAACTAAAAATGAGCATAAACCTTATAATGATAGCTCGAAACTAAAATGTCTTATGCAGTTTTTTTGTTACGCAGTGCATCTAATATCACCTATATTATCGTTAGATATTGCACCTAAATATTGCAATATTGCCTTGTATAGACCGTGGCAGCGTGTGAAAAGAACAAAACACACATGCCTCATTTTTTATGTTATTATTTTTAAAATATGTATTGTACTTTATTTTGTGGGGAAAATATTTATTTAAAATATAATAATATCAAAAATGAGTACAATCTCTAAGAATATAATATAATTTTTATTAAAATACTTATTTTAGATTATATAATATCATTAAAAAATGAATGTTATACCAAAAGAGTGACATGCAATACTCAATTTTGCAATTAAAAATAAGAGAGAGGAAGTGAGAGGAAATTACAGAAAAGTGAAAAAAAGAAAAAAAAATTCTCATTTCTTTTAAACCATAATAATTTTTATAAGCAATAAATGTTATCACTTGTTACATCGTATTGTTAGAACTCGAGGTGATTATTCACATCTTTTAGGTAAATATCAGTGAGATTAGACATGTGTCAGTGACGAGCTTCATTTCAGAAATAAAAAGCGTTAAGAGGTTGGAGATGTCGGTTAGAATCCTAGAGTTGTCCTTCTATTATCATGTCCAAAAAGGGTATTTGTAGTGATGTATATAGACTCCAGTTTTGGTTGTATACCACATAAAAATATATTGTATAAAACCTAAAAAAATATTTGTTATATACTTGTTGTGGTTGACACCAAGAAATTCATATAAAATTGAGTACTCATATAGAGCACACAACTTCCACCAAGTCTTATACCCCGACCTCGATCATTGTGAACGCAGAATCCGAAACATTTTTTCATATTGTATAAAGAAGTTTTTCGCACAGTATAGAAGTTGAAAAATATCCAGACATGAGAGAGAAAATAATAATCTACAAGTACTTGTTATTAGTGATAAATATCACTATGAACGTTGCAAATTTAAATAAAAATAGTACAAATAAAAGTGTTAATCAATATTGGTTATTATTTTTTATATTATTTTATGTATAAGTTATATACATATTTTTAAATAATATTTTTGTATTATATATTTAAATATCCTTTAGTGAGCACTTTTAGATTAAATAATATTTATAAATAAGTACGAAAAATACCATACCTATTTTTAAAATAAACAGTAACGAATAAATACTACATGACCTAGTTTAAACTTGAACAATGCTAAAACGACGTGTACAATTTGTTGTGTTGTAAATCTCTCTCTATTTTTCAAATCTCTCTCTTTTATATAGTACACTCTCTATCTCTCTCCATCCACTATCTCCTTCTTTATGTTAATTACACTTTCTTTATATCCACTACCTCCTTATTTCTATTTATTACACATCTCTCCATGCACTACCACCTTCTTTTTATTGATTACAACTTCTCTCTCCATCGACTATGTCCTCCTTTTTCTCATTTTACACTCTATCCATCCATAATATATTAGTCTATCTGTCTCCAACAAGAAAACAATTAATGTCACTTAAAAAAAAGGAAACACATTGTGCTAATAGTGCTATGCGCTCGAAGTGAGGGTGTAACTTTTAGTGGAGACTGTACTGCATATATATATGATCTTTGAGTAATTGTTATTTAAAAATATTTAAAACTTTATTCAATTTTAATGATGTGCTTATTTGATAACATATGTACCTAGGGTTTGTTGATTAATTTGTTTTGACGGATTAGCACTCTATCTACTTTCAAATCGTGGGGTTTTAGAGTCAGAGTGCATTGACGGGCGACTTAATCGTATGAGACGCCGAGCACAAAGGGACCACAGGTCTGGGAAAACTTCCCCGACCTGAATGTCTCGTAGGTTGCGTACGTCACCGGTACTCAAGGAAATTTCGATGAAGGTTCCTCCAACTGATCCGTCGTGTTGCGGTAGGCTTGCAAATCGGCGATTACAAATACCGGCTTCCATTGAGGAGAGACGACTCCAAAATACCGTTTATTGTGTAGGGGTGGGGGTGGGGTGAGGGAAGGGAAAAAACGCTACTTGTTGCTAGTCTATAAGCTGCATAGTAGCAGCATCTCCGGCACGGTATCCGCCGCAGCTGTTCGCTGCACGTCGGGTACTGTCGTTATTTCCTGCACGCTTCGCCTTCATAATTGTTGTAGAGTGCTGTTGCTTCAGCCCGTCTTGATAAGGCTATGTTTTTCACAGCGTATGCCATCACCGGTGCCACGTGCATGCTATATCCAATCCAGAAAAATTGCACTTGCAAATGGTCGTCTTTTCCAGACACAAAAGATCTCCCTCTTATAAAGCAACGGCCGCAAGTCTCTGTCTGTCTTCGCAAGAATTTAGAACTGTGATGAGGAATAATCAAGTGTTGAATTCAAAGCCGCCGTGGTTATTTATGGGCTAGTTGACGCCTGTCGATATGTTTCACCTTTCGCCCGCAGTATATTGCCTCCAGATATATATCCTCGTAGGAATGCTACCATTCGCTCCTTGCGTCCAATGATAGGATAACAGCTAGGGTCGTTGATGACAAATAGTGCATCAAGAAGTCATCAAGAACTTCTACTGCTAGTGATCCGGCTTGGTCGTCGTGGCCTGGGATTTTTTTGTTCCATATATCTATATATGGGAATATATTTTGTAATTGAATCTGATAACTAAAGTTAGTTATCTCTGTATCTAGTTTTGTAACATAAAAGCACCAAACAATATTAAGACATCTGAATTTTTAATACAAAATCTTATTTTGTAAAAATGGTGTTAATTTTATATTTTGGTTGCTAGAATAATAAAATTGATATTTAAAAAAAAATCTCAACCATAATCAAGAATAAAAAATTACGACCAGAACGTTAAAAATGTAATCAGATTACTCGCTTTGTAACTAGAAACTCTTGATAAATAATTCATGTTATCCAACTGGGTAGTGAATATATCCCCCCCCCCGCCACACACACACACACACACACACAGATATATATATATATATATATATATATATATATATATACATATATATATATATATACATATATATATATATATATATATATATATATATATATATATATATATATATATATATGGGCCCATCTTTATTGCCCGTGTGGGTAGCTACCCGCCCACCCTTTCCACCACTTTTTTTCAAAAATAATTTCGCAATTGCAGAGAAGTATTTTATCTAGCTCTCCAAAAACTTTCATCCAAAAATAATATCATTTGTCCCCCCAAAATCAAAAAATCTGTCCTTATATATATCTGTTGTATATTTTGTACAAAGTTACTTTTTTAGTCGTGTAGTTTCTTATCACCATAGTTACTTTTTTGACAGCAGAGTTATTTTTGTGGCTAGAAGAGTTACTTTTTTGGCAGCCGGGTAGCGAAATTTCAGACTACCCGCACGGCCAATTAATATATATATATATATATATATATATATATATATATATATATATATATGAGTCAGGCTAGAATACACTCGAGTGTATCCGGAGTAGAATACACTCAAGTAGTTTTCCATGATGCAATATTTTTTTTGAAAATCTAATCCGTTGATCTTCTTAAACATCTCGTGAACAACTCATACGCAAAATTTGAGTACACATTTGGATATGTATAGCTCATGTTATGAAGACTGCAAAAATTATACATTTCAAATTAGTTTCGCGCGTTGATTTTGTTGTCCTTGGATGAGTGACTTACACTCATCCAAATGGGTTCAAGATTTGTATGTAGCATTGTTATAGTATGACAGTGAAGATCAACGGTTTACATTTTGCAAAAAAATAGTCTTGATATGCAAACACACTTGAGTGTATTCGTGTGATCCGTACACTCGAGTGTATTCTAGCCTGACTCTCTCTCTCTCTCTATATATATATATCTATATATATATATATGTATGTATATATGTATATATATATGTATATATACATATATATATACATATATATATATATATATATATATATATATATATATATATATATATATATATATATATATATATATATATGAGTGTTCATTCATTGCCCGCGCGGGTAGCATGGATTTTCGCTACCCTGCAGCCAAAAAAGTAACTCTCCTAGCTAAGAAAGTAACTCTGCTGTAAAAAAGTAACTATGGTGTGAAAAAAGTAACTCTACTGGCCAAAAAAGTAACTCTGTACAAAATATACATTAGATATATATAAGGACGGGTTTTTTGATTTTGGAGGGGAAAATGATATTATTTTTGGCTCAATTTTTTTGGAGAGCTAGACAAAATAATCCTCGACAATTTCAAAATTTTTTTTTGAAAAAAAGTGATCGGAAGGGTGGGCGGGTAGCTACCCACACGGGAAATAAAGATGGGCCATATATATATATATATATATATATATATATATATATATATATATATATATATATATATATATATATATATATATATATATATACTATAAAAAGAGCGAGTTTTGCAGGCAGTTCAAATACACCCGTCCAAAGTTATATTGACCAATCACATGCCACGGTTTTGCCAACGTGGCAAAAGCTTGCACTCTCCTTTACTCAAGCTTCTCTCACGTTTTTTCAGATTTTTTTACTTCAAACAAACGATTTAGTTTGAAAAATCGGAATGCACTCTTTTTGAACTCTCTCACGTTTGAATTTGAATTTCTCGCACCCTTCTCTCTCTCACCCATAACCATAAGTCAAACTCATTTCTATTTTTATCCTTTTTTTTAATCTCTCAGATCACTCCACGAACTGCTCCACTTACAACAACAAACTCCTACACATTTCCTCCAACAACCACGTTGTACACGTCGCTATTTTGCACTGCCCATTATCGCCAAAACTAATGTGATGGATAATACCAAAGAAATATCCCAAAGAAAACGACAACCGCAAGTCTGCAGCCCCCCATATTCTGCGTTGCACACCTCCACGAACTACACCTTCACCGCAGACGCACTTCCCAATTGCCAAGGTTGCAGGCCATCATATACTTCGGTGCACCTTCAGCTGGCCATAATGGTGGAGCACCTTCAGCCGGCCATGTCCAAGAAGTTGCTAAGTAAGATCTCATACTGCTCGCGATCTTCAACTTCGACTACGAGAAGAATGACATCAGACCCCGGTGGTGCTGCGGTGCACCTGGGCGATTTTGTTGTCTGTGTTATCCCCTGAACCCAAGACTATATTCCCAGGCAGAAGTGGAAAATTTTTTGGGGACTATAATTTCACTACCTCTTCATCTCATTTTATTTAAGAAGAAGAGACCCTCATTCACCACCTCTAGCATTGCAGAAGTCGGCACTCCCCTCCCTTTGAACGCCAAACTTTCCACATCGATCCTTCCTTCCTTCCCACCACGCCTTTGAGGCTAACTAGGTGCTACTCTTCTTCCCTTTTCTTCATTCCATGTGTTCCTTCTCTGCTCAAACAATGGCACCTCAATCTCGCCCACAAGGTACTCAGATTTTCCATGTTTTGTATTCGTTTTGTATTCTGTTTGTAGATTTACCAGTTGTCTTTGTAAATGCATTGTCCATACCTGCCGCCACAACGCACCTACTTGTCTGGTTGATTGATTCTTCAATCGTTGGATGTTCCTTTTGGTATTCTAAATATATCCCTCTATCTTTCTGTTATTGCACAGTGTATAAGAAGAAAATGGCCAACTCAAAGCACCTTCTGCTCAATGTATTGACCCTGATATTCTTGGCCCGCATAGTGAAGATATTACCTTCACGGTAATGACAAATGTTTAATTGTGACCATGAATTTACTGACTAATCACAACGTCCTTTATGTGCAGGTATTCAACCGTGTGTTTTTCCTTATCTGTCATGATAGACCGAAGCAGTGTTCACATGTAATTTGCTGAATGTTTTTGTTCTCCGAGGAACAAACAACCGTGTTGTCAAGAAAAACTACACCCAACATTTTCTTCAGTTGCACTTGTCACAAACTACCAACAAGAAAATTGAGATACCAGTACTACCACATATGTCCAGGACGACCACATTGCCATCTACAATGACAACGGTCAATGAGGCCCTTTGTCGAATACAACGATAAGCATAATCACAACTACCTCTATGTATCAGTTCTTATTCTGCATATTCCCTGCAATTATCTTTCAGATATTTTACTTCATAATCATGAAGTCCAGCCCCACCAAGGGAAGAATCCGTCTTTCAATATCTGTTGGCCCCTGGTGTTCTTTGTTAGCTTTGACCGCAGTGCTAAAGAAACCGAGGGGTACGTACTCAAGAATCTCTCCACACGGATTGCTCATATGAACACGATGCATCACAGTGACAGGGATGACATTCAGTTAAAGCATTATTCAGTGTGCTCTCTCATGTTCACTACCGCTAGGGGAAACCAACTTTCCCTTTATTAGTTGTGCCACTGCAATATATACTTACAAATGTTTGGAAAACCATTTTTATATGTCTTCCATTGGTTAATTCAATTGATTTTTAATTATATATTGTACATAATGTCTGAGTCGAGAGTCTATTAATGTGCAACAATACAAGGATGTTAATATGCTTGAGTGTTGATGACAATATACTTACTTCCTAACCAAGACGGTTTCACTCCAAACTCACCCTTCGATATATGCTTTTTACTCTTTGCTTTTACTCCAACAAACCACCCACTGTCTCTTTCTATTTCAGTAACCACGCTTACCCTCTCTAATCTATACATGCATTTTTTAGCAAGACTAAGAGCAGACACACGTATTCTTAAATTCTTCCTCTCACCAATTAAGATAACCACTATCAGTTCCTTCATTTTCTCTACTTTTTATTCCCCACGGTGTATGCCTAACCAACACCACCGACTTTTTCTCCACTAAACTATTTTTATCTATACTGCTATATAAGGATTAAATAATTTAACTAAGAATTTCATCTCACCGCCATTTATGGCACATATGACCACGCTCTTTGACTAATTCCAATTAACTCTCCACGATCTCATCTAACAAACCATATCTTTCAGATGTTTCCTATTATCTTCAACACTCTCTGCCCCCACCACTCTATCCATTATAATTACTACGTGAAATATAATAAAAAACAATCACTCTTTCCACGATCCTTTTCTTCGGGTCTAATCCCATGTAACTGCATTAAAACGTTAGTGAAATAAAATTAACATGAAGCACAATCTTCCACCCACCTTCATTGTTTTCCTCCATGTCATGGTTTATTAACATCACAACAGAAAATATATTAAGTTACCCTGACATCCAATACTATGACAAAAGTATTACTTCTAATAGTTAAAATATGTACAATATAACAAAATCCAGACCACTTCATATACCGCTCAGAATACAAGTACGCTATATAATCTGGAAGAATGCAATTTGTTCTGAAATCTTCTATATATGCATTAAAATAAATGATAAAATAGTTATTGTAATGGCCAAAAGAAACAATAATACCCGCAATACATTATTGTGAACAACTTGAATCTATGAAAAAATCATGAAGAAGGAAAATGAAGATCTTCACTATACGGCTATTTTTTCTCTTTTCGTAATTATATTTGTGTTTCTTTATCTTTATTATCTCTTTTCCAAATTCAGCTTGTTTATAACTACGTATCATGTCACTCATTGCATATTTCAGAAAGAATTATAATGATTAAAAATAAAATAATGCATGCTATTACATTTATATTTAGTTTGAACAAAAAATGAAAGACAGTTACAAAATATGAACACTAGGATTCTTTATTACAAACAAGGTTATTTAACTTTATACTCATTCGATTAATGAAATATAGAAAATAGTCCACTTAGATCATTTTTTGTCCAAAAAATATATTCTTATATATCAACATATGTATCTGTATTGAGGGTCTTCGGTACTTTACATACTTTACTTTACATCGGCAATTGATTTTTTTAATTGACAAGTATTGGCAGACCTTTCATGTCTCATGCATAATAAACATACTTTCATGATAAACAAAATGTATACCATATTTATTTTAAAATTTAAAAGATAAGTACACCGCATTATGATCGTTATGTTAATGAGCATCCATGTTTGGGATGGAAAATATATTTTTTATCTAAATATTTTTTATTAATATATATTATTTATCATATACAATTTTTTTTAATTAAAATAGAGCTTTAAAATAGCATTTACATATGTTAAAATCCACAAGTGTTAAACCATATACCATTTTTATCATTTTCATTTGATTAATGCCAGCCTTACTAACGTACAATGCCTTCACACAATAATGTTATATGACCAAGGAATCTCATCTTAAATTATTGACTATTTATATTTTAGACTAACAATACTTTAATTTTATAAATATATGTCAAGAATGAATAATAGATTTAGTTGATGTTCCAATTTTAGTTGTAAAAGTTATCTATTAGAAACTCAACAAATTTAATTTGACACGTGCATGGGCACGTGTGTGTTTACTAGTATATATATATATAGGGGTTGTCTTTGTTGCCCGCGTTGGTATTATAACAAATGCTACCCGTGCAGCGGATACACGGTGGCATCATTGTAAATAAATATAATACTCCCGTCTTCTCGAACATGCGCTCAACGCTATCTCGTCTTCTCTGTTCACGACCAAGTCTTCGAGTCAGCTTCCCATCGATCAAAATGGCGTCCTCCAATTTTGTTATGTCTTGCACTCTCTGCCGTTGAATCTTTGGTTTCCATCTACTTGATTCGTATCTAGCTTGATGACGTCTTGGGTTGCCCTGCTCCTCACAACACGATGGCCGCTCGATGCATCTGTCTCTGCCGTGCCGTCGTCGTCGTCGCCGTCGCCGCTCCCCAGCAAAAGGCCACCCAATGCGTGTGTATCCGCAACGTGGTCTCCCTTGCCGCTACTCCCCCAGTGGTCACGACTAACAAGGGGCTGAAGAAGAAGGCCATTTGCACCCTCCCAAAGCTCGTCTTCTTCCTTTCTCATTGGGCCATGTTAAATAATTGGCATCATTTGTCATGTCCACACCGTCTATTACAAGGCTACATAATATTTTACAGTTTTTCTACCATGATGACGAGTCCCACATTCTTGCTCACCGTTAAAGCCTCGACCTTTATTGCAACAAGTTGTTCGACGCCATCCTGAAATTCCTTTTCGCCATATCAGTGGTCCGACACCTTGACCTTTCTAGAAATCACTTCTGTGTATAAAATCCCATCTGAACTTAGCGTACGTGCAATTCAGACACATGAAGCGTGTATCAGTAGTTCGTATTTCTCACTGACAGAAATACACTGAGCTTGAAAGAAATACTAGAGAATAGAATTTTATGGTGATGTAATAGTCAGGCTAGTCTGGGTTCTTCGTGTCTGTGTCCGTTGACGGTGAGCTGTTCCTTATCATAGGCGATTCGCTGGAGGAGGCTAAAAGGAAGACCAAGATCAAGAAGTTGCCCAGCTGCTTCGATGGAACGACGGCTCCTAGGGGCAGTCCAGAGAATCCGGTTCTGGTTTCTAGATGGGAGCACGTTGTGCTGCAGGATTCATCAGGTCTATATGCTACCAAGGCGAGGATAGGCGACCAGGAGAGGGAAATCTCCATCGCTCCATCGACCTGGCGGAAGGCAGTGGTACGAACTAGAGTCGTGAGGATGAGGATTAGTCCGAGATGCCTGTGACTCTTGAATGCTTCTAGTGGTTTGATCAAATGTCTAGTTGTCATCACGAATAAAAGTATGCGATTCATCCATATAGGGCGTCTCTACTATTGTACTGTTTGTTATTTTGCCTAAGGAAACTACACAGTTGATGTATTTTTATAGAAATAGCGTTCCAGAATTTTACAAGTTCACTGATGGATTTGTTGTAGTTGGGGACTTTATAATTGCGGTGGAATGGGAAAAGGTTCCAGCTTTGATTTTTAGTTGATTATTGACTCTAAAAGTGACAATGAATCAACAAAAATAATTATTTTCTTATTTTTAATGGTCTTTTGTTACTTTCTATGTCAAATAGTTACTTTATATGGTAAATAGTTACTTCTCGCACAACACAGTTACTTTTTATACAAAGTAGTTACTTTTCGTAACACAGAGTTACTTTTTATACAAAATAGTTACTTTTTACGCCATATAGCTTTTTGTGTCCTGATGTCGGTGTCAGATGACTAATTTTGTACCATACAGTTACTTTTGAGTGATCGTGTTATTTTTACTTACGGTAGACACTTTTTGTGTCTTGGTACTACTTTAAGATAGTTACTTTTTGTATCATGTTGTAACTTTTCATACCATATAGTTATTTTAGTCCTACTTATAATTCTTGTATAAAGTTACACCAAAGCAACTTACCAAAATAAATTAATTCTATCTGTCTGTCTCAAACTTTTTCAATTTGAACAATATGGTTCTGGAGTTATGATATGTAACTGCAATGAGATACATTTACTTATGTGATGCAAGCCTGAAAATACATTTACTCTGAATCATATTATAAATAGGAGTATTTCTGGATTTAATAGATAACATTTTATCCTTTGTCTGTGGTATTCTTGCATTAATAGTTGTAATTTTGTATGAAGATATATACTTTCAGTTAGCCTGTCAAAATAAACTAACTCAAGAGGAAGAGTGATGTTCTCTTCATCGATAAAGTAATTATAATAACACCTAGAGTAACTGTAAGAGCACTATGAGTAATTGTAAGAACACTAAGAGTAATTGTTACAACAGAGAAAAGTAACCCTGTGATTCAAAAAAGTAACTCTTACACTTTGTAAAAGTAACTCTAACAGAGGAAGGTAAAACACGTATCACAAAAACAATGTGTATCAAACACAGAGTAACAGGGGCATCTTGTAAGTAACTGTACGAATACGAAAGTAAGTGTTCTATTCCAAAAAAAAAGTATCTATATCAGAACTCACTGACAAATAAAAGAGATGAACTCGTCATCGATAAAGTAATTATAATAACACCTAGAGTAACTGTAAGAGCACTACGAGTAACTGTAAGAACACTAAGAGTAATTTTTACAGCAGAGAAAAGTAACCTTGTGATTCAAAAAAGTAACTCTTATACTTTGTAAAAGTAACTCTAACAAAGGAAGGTAAAACTCATATCACAAAAATAATGTGTATCGAACACAGAGTAACAGGGACATCTTGTAAGTAACTGTACGAACACGAAAGCAAGTGTTCTATTCCAAAAAAAAAGTATCTATATAACAACTCACAGACAAATAAAAGAGATGAACTCGTCATCGATAGAGTAATTATCATAACACCTAGAGTAACTGTAAGAGCACTATGAGTAATTGTGACAACACTAAGAGTAACTATAAGTACACTAAGAGTAACTGTAAGAACACTAAGAGTAACTGTGACAACAGAGAAAAGTAACTCTGTGATTCAAAAAAGTAACTCTTATACTTTGCAAAAGTAACTCTAACAGAGGAAGAGGAAGGTAAAACATGTATCACAAAAACAATGTGTATGGAACATAGAGTAACATGGACATCTTGTAAGTAACTGTACGAACACGAAAGCAAGTGTTCTATTCCGAAAAAAAAGTATCTATATCAGAACTCACTAACAAATAAAAAAGATGAACTCACTATCTATAAAGTAATTATAAGAACATCTAGAGTAACTGTAAGAGCACTACGAGTAACTATGACAACATAAAAGTAACTATGGGCATTCAAAAAGTAACTGTTATACTTTGTAAAGTAACTCTTGTGGAGGAAGGTAAGTCAAATACAAAAAACCATTGTATGTGAATCACATAGTAACAAAATGACATTTTGTAAGCAACTGTACAAACATGAAAGTAACTATTCTAATCCAAAAATGTAAGAACTCACTGACAAATAAAAGAGATAAACTCGTCATTGATAAAGTAATTATAAGAACACCTAGAGTAACTGTACGAGCACTACGAGTAACTGTGACAACATAAAAGTAACCATGTGCATTCAAAAAGTAACTGTTATACTTTATAAAGTAACTCTTGTTGAGGAAGGTAAGTCAAATAGACGAATCCAGTGTATGTGAATCACGTAGGAACAAACTAACATTTGTAAGTAACTGTACACACATGAAAGTAAATGTTCTAATATTTTTATATAAGAACTCACTGACAAATAAAAGAGATGAACTCGTCATCGATAAAGTAATTATAAGAACACCTAGGGTAACAGTAAGAGCACTAAGAGTAACTATGACAACATAAAAGTAACTTTGTTCATTCAAAAAGTAATTGTTATACTTTGTAAAGTAACTCATGGAGGAAGGTAAGTCAAATAGACAACGGTTAAAAACCATACCAGATAAGTAACATTATTACTGGACACATGTCTTGTTGTACTGCTTAGTGCAGATCTACTTGCCTTCCTAGCGGATATCTATACCTGTAGCATGCAATTCAGTTACCTTGAATTTATAAACAATTCTATGTCAAAAATGAGCTGCCCACTACTTCCAAAGCCTACCGTAACCAGCAACACAGGTGGCCGTGTGGACCAGCCAATCTGGTCAGGAAGATGGCGTGGGAGATCATCACCAAAAAGATCAGTAATCTTCTTCTGTACTACAAATTAAGCTCATTCTACTTTCAGGTTCTTCAACTCTACCATCCGTTGTCGTCTAACTCGCCACCCGTGGGAAGTACGACCCGACATACCGTAGTATTGCTGCCCCTTTTCTGTTGTCTCCATTGACGGCGCCGGAAGTAAGTTCCTGCAGCCACCCACCATCTCCAGTGCTACCATGCCATAGCTGTAAACGTCGGACTTCTCGGTGACTCCTTTGTCGGCCATGAACCACTGCGAAGTACACGCGGGTACCCCCTCTCACCGACGTGTACAGCCTGCCAGAGTCATCGTCCTTGCCGATTAGCATGGACAGGCCGATCGAAATCAGACACGTAAGCTCGGAAGCCGTCGTCGAGGAGTATATTCTCCGGCTTGATGTCGAGGTGCAGAACTCGGTTGTGGCAGTCATGGTGGATGTAGGACAGCGCCCGCGCCACGTCGACGGCGACCTGGTACCACTGGCTCCAGCTCAAGCATCTATAGCCACGGAAGATCCAGGCGTCGAGGGACCCGGTGGGGATGAACTCATACAGGAGGAGGCGCTTAGTCTCAGATGTGAGGCAGTACTCGAGGAGCCGAACAAGGCCGGCGTGTTGGATATTAGCGATGGCCGCAACCTCCGCCATGAATTCCCACCGTTGAGTCTTCACTTTGCCATCGATGCTCTTGACGGCCACCGGGGTTTTGTCCTCGAGGAATACTTCCACGTCAAAAATCCGTCATCGGCTCTATGCGTGTGCGCTTCTTAGAGATCGCAGACGACGTCACATTGTTATCCACGGACAAAAACTGATGTTGCGAAGACTTTGCAGGAAACAGAGCGTTAAGAATTTTTCATTATTTACAAATTGTGCCACCGATGTTCGGAAGACAGAACAAGGTCTTAAATTTATAAAACATGCCACCGCGTCAAAGAGACGGGTAGCATATCTTCGTACCCGAGTGGGCAATAAATAAACGCCCATATATATATATATATATATGTATATATATATATATATATCGTTTAATTGGAATGTTTGGAGAACATGAAAAGGTTTTCCGTCCCCAATTAAGTATGTTTAATGATATAAAGACGGTGGATAACCATAAACCTACAAATAAGGAGCTGGAACAAGAACATGCATAAAAAATAATTAACATGAACAAACACACTACTACATAAGATGAATTTAAACTTGATTTATACAATCAGAACAACAAGATTCCAAACTAATGATCAATATATATGCAATTCGTCTATCCTACCGTATTATTCTCCAAATATTGCATCACATCAAATGTTTCAATCATAATATATGATTACGATTTGGTGTCATGTGATCTCACAAAGTAAGAGTTGCGCCTCAACAATACTGGATAATGTGACATAATAAAAAGGAAACCTTATTTGATTACAGTGGAAGGCATTAATCAGTAACTTTTGATGAATTTTTACTAGAAATTCATATCTAATTAGACTACCGAGTAAGAGTAAATAATTTTTCTAGGAACGGTCAAGTTTCAATCTGGAAGAAAGGCCATACGTATTTGTCGCTACTTGTTAACTAAAGGTATATTTTTCTGAAACTTGGTACCTTTTCTCGCATTGCATATCATCCCAACCGCATGGGAGGTAAGACTAGGCAACCTCACATAGTATCCCACTTAATGGGTGCAATATTAGAGATGTTGGGACCAAAATTGAAACTGTATATATGTAGCAGAAATGAATAGGCATGCCGTATTGTTTCACACGACTTTGCGGCTACAATATCATGATTTATCTATAGGAAGACTGTGGGGCCAACCTTGACAACAAATGAATATGGTACCATAACAACATAATGGAGAGTGGTGGAGCGCAGCCCAGCCTCATCTTTGTATTGCCACGAATGTAATTAGGGGTCGTTTGGGTAGACACTTCTAGAATACCAGAATTTTTAGTAACAAATCGGTATTGATGATTATTATAATTGGTGTGTGGAATGGGTAGATGCGTATGACGAACACTATCTGAAGTGGGGACGGTTAAGGAAGCCTGTAATATGAAATTCATGCAAAGCAGGTGTGACTAGAGACTGCTGCAAGTTGCGGCCATCTCACATCGACAACGCGTTCCGCGAGCTGCAGCCCAACTGCCGTTCATAATATATTTTTTTGGGAGTTTTACTGTTATCGGTCAAATTAGGTCTTAGTGTTTTCTTAGCTTACCTTTACATTCTCACGGCTAAACAAAATGTGCCGCTCTTGGCTTGGCAACGTTCAGTTTTAACAGAAAATGACGTTCCTTTCTTCTCACATATGAGCTTACAGCATGCAGTGCCAAAGAAAGTGTGAACTTGCCTGGAAATTTCCACCGAGGACCGAAATCATCAAACTACTTGTTTACTTGGGACTCGTAAATAGGGGAAATTTCGTTGAAACTTCGTAGAGTGTCATCTACCAGATGACCCACCTAATTTTTAAGACTTTGAGTCAGGAAATTTTTGCGAAACTTGGGTGGAACGGCGTCTACAAATAGACGATTCACTCGTTCTTAACAACTCACCGCGCGACCCAGCCGTCTTACATAAATATACCAGTATACCAACATCCGCCACTTTTGTCGTAACCTGGCGTTCTCACCGTTCCGATGGCCTCCCAATCGAAGCTACAGGTCGAGACTACCAATGCGACTGCTTCTGCGGCTTCTCCGCAATGCCTAAATCTGACCACAAGCAACACTACCAGCAGCTGGGTGCTATCGTTAGTACCGCCGGTATGTTGCGCCTACATGCTCTACTCTGCGGTGACCGCCGTTTGGGAATCCAACTGTGATCCTTCCACCATTTTCTTCGTTACGTCCTCCATCTCTATCCTTGGACTGCTCTACTTGGCCATGGATTGTTTCGAGCAAGCTGTGGCAGCAGGAGACGCAACTAAAAGGGATCGAATCAAGGTCGCCGTATGGATTCTGGCCATGCTTCTCAATGCATTATTTTCCTACCGCTTAACATCAGTAATGCAGTCCCACGTTATGTCGATGGTAGTGTGGGGAGTCGCGGCTGCCACGTCCATCCTCGGGTGCTGTCTCCTGCTCTTTAGCTAACAGGATAACGCACAGGCGCAATCGATTGCGATGGAGGATGCCCGGGAGGCAGAGGCCAAGCATCCGTTTTACAAGAAAGGAAATGATCAGATATTGGTTCAAACGCTGATTTCCAAGTCTAATGAAAATGAAATATGAATAGTGACTATAAACCTGATAATAAGCCTGTTCTTTGTTAAATAGAAGAGAAGGTCACTCATAGAGCATAGTCTACTATCTTATCATCGTAATCAGCACAGTCGGGTTTTTGACTCACTTCTGTCTTGCCGGAATATGGTTCCCAATATATAAACAGCTTCTCCCTAAACTCCGATTGTTATAAAAAATTCTGAATAAGACCCTTACTTTTTGCCATATCCTTAAAAATCAGCCCCCTATATCCTTACTACTCTCTACTCATTAACGGTTTTCCGGTTACTTTTTTGTTTTGTCCACCAGCACGGCCACTTCAAACTACAATTTGATCTTTTTTCTTCTCATAATACGCTATTCTATGTAATTGTCCACCTCTTGTCTTTTTTATTCTATTACACTATGGATATAGAATATGCACAGAAGTGGCTCGGGTTTTTTGGACCCTACATAGTTCGGCCACATTGTTACGAAATTATGGTGGGCAAATGGCGAGGCTCTATAAGACTAAAGACGCAAGATTTAAATGGAAAGCTCTCCCCAAGATAAGAAGAGAAAAATCACGGGGCAATACCGGTCAACAAACACTATGTAACCCAAAATTACAACTCACACTGCCTAGATTTAATCACTCCTAAATCTGGAAAGCTCCCCCCATCCGAGAACAAAGATAAGGAAGAACAAAATTATGCATAATGTGTACAAACTCTCTTTTTTCACTTTTTCTCCTCACGACACCACTACCGTGGTTGGAGAATACTTGTTGATGTTGTGACCACTGACCTGGCCGCCTCTGCTCCTGACAAGGTTGTCTACCTCGGTAGGAACCAAAAGATCTCTCCACCTAAGAGAGCAGATACACGTCCTCCGCTGACCGGACGAACCATTATCATTGCCAACGTCACCAATAGTGTGCCACCAACCGTGTGCGTCTTTCGCTTCTCAGTTCTGTTGTTGTGGTTGATGCACCACCTCTGTGTCACTGGTGGATGCGCCTCCTTTGTTGATCGGATAGAACGTCATCGATGTGGATGTCACAACACCAACAAAGTACTACCAACTGATGTGCATCCTAAGTTGCTTGGACCTGCCTCCGTTTTCGATGCATTACTGTTGTGTTGTGGACCGCCAACCTCTACTTCACTACAAGACAAAATTGTTTGCCCTTTGTTTTTTACAAGAGAGCTACTATGTTGGTGTATCAATGTGCCCCCAACTATCAACTGCTACTTCACTTCAAGGCAAAGTCACTGACCCTCTCTTACCACAAGAGAACACCATCAGTTGTTGTTGTTCTCTAACTCTTCTACCACAGAAGGCACCAACAAACTATCAACTGGTGGGATCACACACCAACAGGTGGTATGATCTCAATGGCCTTCCCAGGGCCTCTATTTATAGGCATCCATGCATGTGGTTGCAACTAGAAATCCTATTCTAGTTGATAGTCTAATTCCTAATCAAATTCCACTGTTGCACACAAGGAGCCATCTTCTTTCCATCGTGGATTCAAATCCCATTAGTATTGGCAACACAAGCCAACTCCTATTAAGTCTGAATCCTAATAGGACATGGACCGACCATCTGTATCCCAACAATCTCTGCCTCTGACCCATGAGGGAGACTTCATCTTCAACAATCATCCATAATAACTTCTAGATTTCATCACCACATGTGATGGATTCTGATAGGTGGTCATTCTCCTCAAGCATGTCAGCATCATGTCATTTCCATCCCTCTTCTTGAAGTACCACGTTGACTTTTCTTTGTTCCCAAGCAACTCAGACAAAGTATCCTAGTAGTGTCACTTCACTCTCCATGCCCACACTTGGACTTTCTTTTCTTTCCTTGACCGGTCAGTCAAGCCATCCTAGATAAAAACCTTATTTCTGACCTTCTGCAGTAAGCCTCAAAAACCTTCTTTTGACACTCTCATTGTCAGTGTAACACCACATCAAGAGCCTGATCTTCCATTATGAATGCATCAACTACATGCACATTGTATTATCCTTCTTCCTTATGCACTCACTATCTCAAAGAAGTCATTGGAGCGACCTTCTCTAACTGGGAGTCGTCCTGATGAATGTAGAAACTTACCTTTCTACCCTTACTGACATCATTAAGAGAATCCCACATCTAAGACCTACGACTATTTGTAGGAGTACTTCCAAATCCTCCTCGTCTCCTTTCAACTAGCATTGGCTTTTTGACTTCCTGACCATCTCTTTGTGCACTCTCAATGTGGTTTTATATAGATTGCAGCACAATCTATTTCAAGCTATCACCAAACACGCTTTTGTTACCTTGCATATGACACCACCGAACTCGAGATCATTTTGGATCATATCCAATAAGAAATGTTAAATTACAATAAGCTTTAAGTCTGGAACATGACGAACATCCTTGAGCATGATAGTATACCCAACATCTATTTTCACACAGACGTCACCAATCTCGATGATCTTTGAGTAGCTAGCATTCCCCACCCTCACATTGCCAAAGTTTCCTCTTCTATATTTTGTGAAGAAACTTCTTGTGAGTTGCAACATGACACGTCACTCCTGAGTCTACAACCCACTCAACACCATCCTATGTGTTCAATCCCTTCTCTTGGACTGTCAATATTAGATCTTCCACAATAGTAGCTGCATTTTTCTGATCATCATCCTCATGTTCTTTGGAAAGTTCTTGATACACCTTCATCCATATTTTGCAATCCATCATGAAGTGTCCAACTTTTCTGCAACAGTAACATTCTTTACTCTTTGTATTTGACTTCCCACAATTAGAACTGTGATTGCGACTCTGATTTCTTCCTCTACCTTCAACGTATAGAGCTGAACCGGAAGAATCAGATCTTCCACATTCTCTTATGTATATGTCTTCACTCAGAATCAAATTCTAAATATTATCAAGCTTTAGGTTCATGCTTTCTGACAAACTGTTGACTGTTGTCACTATAGTAGACCAACTCTCGGGCAAAGAGGAAAGTAAGATAAGGGCTTTGACTTCATCATCAAATATTGTCTCCAATAAGTTTAGTTGAGTAATTAGGGTGTTGAATTCATTGATGTGATCTGCTATTGAGGCTCCTTTTCTCATCTTCAGGTTGAACAAACGACGCATCAAATATACTTTGTTTGTATTTGTTGGCTTCTTGTACATATTTGACAACGCCTTCAGAAGTCCCACCGTCAACTTCTCGTTAGCAACGTTGAATGCAACATTTTGTGCCAATGTCAAGCTGACCACTCTAAGTGTCTCACGATCAAGGAGATCCCAATCCTTCTGCGTGATATGTTCAGGCTTAGTCCCCATCAGAGGTTGAAGAAATTTCTTGTAGTATAGATATTTTTCAATCTGCATCTTCCAGAAGCTAAAATATTTGCCATCAAACTTGTCAATGTGTACTTTCCCATCTTCAGACGCCATTGTGGCTTCCACTTCAACCTTCAAATCTTACTCTGATACCACTTGTTAGAAAATTATGGTGGGCAAGTGGCGATGATCTATAAGATTGAAGATTCAAGATTTAATGTGGAAAGCTCTCCCCAAGACAAGGAGAGAAAGTCCAAGGGCAAAACCGGTCAACAAGCACTATGTAACCCAAAATTACAACTCACACTGCCCATATTTAATCACCCCTAAATCTAGAAAGCTCCCCCCTGCCCGAGAACAAAGATAAGGAAGAACAAAATTACACTCAATGTGTACAGACCCTCCCTTTTCACTTTTTCTCCTCACGACACCACTGTTGCTATTGTGGAATGATTGTTTCTATTGGGACCACTGACCCTGTCGCCTCTTCTCCTGACAAGGTTGTCAACCTCACTATGAATAAAAAGATCTCTCTACTTGAGAGAGAAGATACACGTCCTCTGTTGATCGGACGGACCTTTGTCGTTGCCACGTCAGCTACAGTGTGCCAAAAATTGTGTGTCTTCCGTTTCTTAGATCCACCATTGTGGTTGATGCACCACCTCTGTGTCACTGGCTGATGCACCTCCTATGCTAATTGGACAAAACCTCATCGATGTCGATGTCACAACACCAACAAAGAACCACCAACTGATGTTCATCCTCCACTACTAGGACCCACCTCTGTTGTTGATGCACTATTGTGTTGTCGACCACCAACCTCTACTTCACTTCAAGGAAAGGTTGTTGGCCCTATCTTTTTCATAAGTGAGCTTCTCTATTGGTGCACCAATGTGCCACCAACTGTCAACCGCTACTTCTTGATGCGATGATTTTGAGTCGCATTTATAGACCTGTTTTATATGTGTTTTATACTTTAATTAGTCATTTCTATGGTTAATATCGCATAATTCATCCAATTTGGTCTTTGTTGCTATTTTATGTCAAATCCCCTTCAATTTATCGTTTTGAAGATTAATTGTCAAATTATTATTATTTGTGTGAATTGATTTGGTTTCATGTTTAAATTTCAGGAAAAATGAGTATCTGCTTCCGTCGATACCATCGACATGGTTACAGGTTGCCAACCGAAAGAAGCAGGAAAAAGTCGATACTATCGACTTTGATGTCGATGGTATCGAGATACCATCAGCTTGTTGACGCAGAAGCAGTCGATAGTATCGACACCAAGTCAATACCATCGACACATGGAGGCTACAGCGTCACAAAACGACAAAACCGACGCCTAAAGGAAGTCGATACCATCGACCCGAGTCGATGGTATCGATATGATGTCGGGCGCGACAAAGGAAGGGTTTGCAGCCAGCCGCTACTGTAGCGGGTCGATACCATCGACTCGTGTCGATGGTATCGACGCCGTAGGATATGAGTTGGCTTTCTGATGATCTCAATCAGACGGCTACGGTTAATTAGTGACCTAATGACCGAGATATACCTAATGACGGCCGCCCGGACGAAAGGAGGATCTCATTAGCCATTGCACGGGCACCGAGGAGAGGTAGAGAGGAGAACGGAGGCCAGAAGCTCATACCAGTCGATCCGGACGCCGCAGAAGACGGATTTCACCACCGAAAGGCGGGAGAGCACATGTTCCACGCAAAGGATCAACCGGTTCTTCTCCGTTCAGGGGTTTTCCCTTTCATTCCACGTTTTTCACATGTTTTTCCCTATTTCTACCATGTACTTGTGTGATATGACCATGCGGGGCTAATCCCCTTCATCTTTAGGACCGGGAGTAGCCCGGGAATTCATTGTATGACAGTTTTATAATAGTAATTCATATTTTATCTCTTAAATCCGTGGTATAGTTTCGTTTTCTCCATATATTGTTATGCTTGATCACCATAATAATAACCTAATGCCCTTAATCACTTTGAAAGAAGGATTAACGGTTGAAAAGAGACAAAATCTACATTAATCGACAAATTCCTTGACCAAGGTGGTGTAAAATTAATGGTGGATACTGAGAGATCGTTCATAATGCATCTAGTTTAGGGTATAGGTTACTACGACGGTGGAACCGACCTAAACCTAGATAGTGAATTATACCACGACAGTGGGTAATTCTGTTTTCAGGCCACTACCCAGATAGAGAGATAAGATTGAGGCATTATATAAAATCTAATACAATGAAAACCCGCGGTGAAACCGCAATCCTAAAGATACCCTTTTGAATTGGTTAAATTAACATTTAATCGATTGTTTGTTTTATTTTATTTTTATTTTCTTCTATTTTTAACAACAACCCTCAATTTGTTATTCGGCTTAGCTGATCGCAAATAGGTAGTAGGAGTCTCTAACAATTCTGACTATCCCTGTGTTCGACTCGGGCCTCACAAAGGCCTGTACTACTCGACGCGTACACTTGCGTTTTTAGCGCGTAGTAAAATACACGTCAAGTTTTTGGCGCCGTTGCTGGGGATACGGCGAATTGTTGGCACTTTGAGTGCTACGAGCGGCCACTCTAGGCCATATTTTTTGTATTTTGAGACAACTTCAAATATTTTTAAATTGATCTATAAATTTTTAATAATTGTTTAAGCACTGTACTAAATTTGATTTTTCTATTTTCAGGTATTGTGCATGGTGCAGACGCGTACCACTGACTACGCGCAACACGCACCAAAGGTTCCACTGGCGGGCTCGGAAGACGAAGGTGACCATAATCAAGATCATCAAGAGGAACTGTTATCTGAATCCGAACACGAAGAGATGGCCGACGAACCAACGATTTGGGAGAAGATCAAAGCTTCTTCCACATCTGCTTCTAAAGGGCCGATAAAGAAGCAAGCAATCAATATACCGACGTATAAGATTGATCCGTCTCTAATCAATTTGGTGAAGTCTAACGCTTTCCATGGTTTAAAGAATGAGGATCCTGTCGCGCACCTGAGTCAATTCGTGGAGAACTGCGATATGGTGAAAATTGACAGATTTCCGCAGACTGCGCTCTACTTGAAGCTCTTCTCGAGTTCACTAGCGGGAGTTGCACGAGAATGGCTACACAACCTAGATGACGAATTTGTGGAGTCTTGGGACCATATGGTGGAGGTCTTCTTTGAGAGGTTCTTCCCTCCTGAGAAGACCAACGACATGATCAGAAAGATTCACAACTTTACTCAACAGGCCGGTGAAACATATTCGGAGACATGGGAGAGATTTTAGGTCATGCTGAGGAGGTGCCCACATCACGGGCTGGATAAAGAAACACAGGTGAAGATCTTCTATTTTGCTCTCTCCGAGCATGATAGGAGTAATCTGGATTCAGTTGGGTCGTGATTCTTTCTGAATAATACGGATACCAGATGTTGGGAGATATTAAAGAACATGGCTAGGAAACATTCATGGGGTGACAGAGGCGTTGTGGAGCAAGTCAGAGTTGCAGGTGAATCCAAAGTAATTAAGGAGCTGAACGACAAGTTAGATATTCTAGCCAAGAAGTTGCTAGCTAAGGAAGATGCATCTGAGGATGAGGAAGCCCAAGTTAAATTCATGCAACAACAGGGCTATAGAAACAATGACTATGCATGGAGAAAGGACAAAAAGTTCTCCTGGAAGGATCCTAATAATTTCCAACAAGATCCAGAGGCAAAGCCACAACCGAGAGATGAGGATAAGAGCACCGAGTTACTTAGTCAAATGGTGCAGCAAAATCAGGAAATGATGGCTATGTTTGGTAAGAAATTGCAATCGCAAGGTGATATTCTAACCAAATTTGGGAAGATGCTACAAAGTCATGGAGCACAGATGCGGGCATTGCAAACAACCGTGGCACAGATTTCAAGTGATGTGGCGGCCATCAAGCACGCCAATCAACAGAAACTGGCTGAGAATGCAAACGTGGCCCAAGCACACCATCAGGTCAAGTACATATCTGTGGTAAGCAATGATGAGGAATCCCAGGTGCCAGAGACAAAAGATCAAAGCAAATTGACTTTTAGTACAGAGGTGACACCGGAAATACCGTACCCTCGCACCTATTATGGACTAGCAGGAAGAAGCACTTTCTTCAGGAAATCTCAGCCAGTTATGAATATTGCATCTCCATCTAGGCAAGAAGAACAATTGAAGGCTGTTTGTGCACGTGTGGAAACATCTAATGCGAGAGAGGAACCACAACAAGCTATTACTGTTGATGATGTCTCGCCAAAGCCCACGTTATAGGGAGTGATTGAAGTAAGCTTAGGGCAGTTGGCCCCGAAAAGCTCATATGTGCCACCTCACATGCGTGTGAGTGCAGCAGTTGTGTCAAGTCCAGGAAATCAAGGGCCAAAGAAAGAGCATCGTCATTTTAGGAAATTCTTGGAAATATTCCAAAAACTCCACATCAATATTCCATTAGTGGAGATGATCGAGAAGGTTCCCGCCTATGGGAGGTTCATCAAAGAAATCATCAATAAGAAGAGGCGGATAAAAGACGATGATATTTTTCGGATGAATGAGACGGTGAGTTCTATGATTCACAGGAGTTCGCCAAAGAAGAGAAAAGACCCAGGAGGTTTCTAGATTCCATGCTCGATAGGTGATCAACATTTTCCTAAAGCGCAATGTGATTCAGGCGCCAGCATAAATCTCATGCCTCTGGCGACATTTCAGAAACTTGGGTTAAAAGAAATCAAGAAGTCGGCCACGACAATTGAATTGGCGGATGGATCTTTAGTGAGACCATATGGAGTATGTGAAGATGTTCTCGTCAAAGTGGATCGATTTATATTCCCAGTGGATTTTGTTGTCATGGATAAGCCACCGCTCCAAAGCTGTGAAATTCTTCTAGGAAGACCTTTTCAAGCAACGGCGGATGTCGTGACTGCCTTAGGGAGAGGTACATTGTCCTTGGGAATTGGAGGAGATCGAGTTGAGTTCAAATTACCACACGATCCTCTAAGCACATGCCCCAAAGTGCCAAGATGATGAGCTTCAAGTCGTCTAGCCTAAGACGTTAAATAAGGGCGCTTGTTGGGAGGCAACCCAACCATTGGTACCGTAGTTAGTTCATTTACATTCGTAGTTTAATTTTTTTTTACTTAGTTTTTCATGTAAAAAAAAGATACCGTGATCATTTTGTTTGATGTGCAGGCTGAGGCAGGGTCGATACTATCGACGCACTGGTCGATGGTATCGACCAAGGTACCGGTTGATGACTGCAAAAATCGAACTGTGTCGATACTATCGATGGCCTCGTCGATGGTATCGACCTACCTACATGCAGATCGCAATATCAAAGTCGATGGTATCGACATGCCAGTCGATACCATCGAGATCTCTGGAGATTTTCAGAAGAAATCGACTCAGTTGAGTCGATACCATCGACGGGTGTGTCGATGGTATCGACATTTTCAAGTGAAAAAGGCGGCGGCTGGACTCGCGAGGAAGTTGCCCTAATCAGCGAGTCAATACCATCGACTTCCGTCGATGGTATCGACGGGCACATAGCAGTTTCAGTGTCAGTTATTCAAAATGGGGTTATTGGTCAAATGAAGTCACATCTTCAACGATTTCTTCCTCCACTTGCGCCAAGTGTCATCCAGAGCAAATCCGGACCCCACGACCCTGGCAGTACCCGCCTCCGCCTCCACAGGAGTGATCCGGTATCCCTGTTCCAATCTTTAAGTTTGTTTTTGACTATGAGGCCATAGTCGAATTCAAGCTTAGGGGGGTAGTTGGAACAGCTTTATCTCTTATTGTTTTTAGTTTTTAGCATTATTGCTTTTGTTCTTGTTATTTGTTTTCTTGTATTTTTAGTTTTTGTAGGATCCACATGCTATCTAGTGTAATCGTGGATGTCATAAAGTTTTTGTCATCTCATTATTTGTGCATGGGAAAAATCAAGGGAATTTAAAATTTTCTGTACATGTGCAAAGCTTGTCTTGTTTAACCTTGGGAACATATCCTACGAAAATGATTGGTTTTGTGAACTTTAAAACACAATTTCACAATTGTACTCCTAATGATTCATGAAAGAGGACGGAAATGGTTGTTTGAGCCTAAACTGACCAAACGGTAATGAGACTTTAATTGGATGTAAGAGAGAGAACCCTCTAAACTACTACACAGGTCAGTAAGGAGGGACACATAATATCTTTCTAAGGTTCAGTCATCTAGTCTTGTGATAGTTCCACTTCATTGTTTCCATAATCCACCCAGGAATTGGAAGTAGAGTACAATTTTAACTCTTTTTGCTTGCATAGCATCTAGATAGGACTTTCATTGCAATTGTCTATACGATTCTGCATAAAAAGAAAGAAGAAAAAAATTAGAATAGTGATACGTGCACATTACCCTTAGGTGCATGCCATGTAGTTGCATTCATAATTTTCAAACATAAAGTATATCATGTATCTCAATTTTTCTCCAATGGTGAATTAAATTGTTCCATACCTTCTAATTAGTGCAAATTTTTGAGTATGAAGAAAAATTAGCCCAATGTAATTATCTTTAAGCAATTATGGATATAAGGGCTGGAAAAGAAGAAAGAAAAAGAAAAAAAATCTGAAAAATCTACACAATGAAAAAAAGAGTTATTTAGAAGAAAGTAGAATAAGTAGGAGAAAGGAACATAATATCACCTGTAATTCGAGATAATTGAGTACATGATGTAGCTTAACTAGATATCCAACTCATTTTGAGACGGATGGTTAGTGCATGCATCATTCTACCCAATTTTAGGCATTAGGGCATTTCTCATGTGCATTTGCATCATGTAGGACATTTTTGTATTATGCATGTTGAAACAGTACAATACTTCCATGTTCTTCCATGAGCCACCCATTTTCATCCACCCGTTGCTCGGATTGGTAGGCCACCGTGAATTTCTCCTCACTAACGAATATCAGGAGAACTTCTTCCATGTAGATGGTAGTTAGGGCGAGCAACGTAGTATAGGCATTCACAAGATGCACCAAGTCTGAACTGGTGAGTTTTATTATGTTAACTGCCTTATGTGATAGTGTTCATCAGTTTTGAGGTCAATTTTTCTTATGAATGATTACTGTCGCCTTCGGGGTAATTACCGTTCCGTGGTTAGAGAAGGCTGGTATGTGAACGTCCGGTGGGAGTCATATGGGATGTTGAGTGTGGTATGTTGTTTTTCAGTTGACATTAGCAATTCTATTCTAAGGATTAGTTTCTCGAGGGTGAGCAATGTTCAAGCTTAGGGGAGTTTGATGCGATGATTTTGAGTCGCATTTATAGACCTGTTTTATATGTGTTTTATGCTTTAATTAGTCATTTCTATGGTTAATATCGCATAATTCATCCAATTTGGTCTTTGTTGCTATTTTATGTCAAATCCCCTTCAATTTATCGTTTTGAACATTAATTGTCAAATTATTATTATTTGTGGGAATTGATTTGATTTCATGTTTAAATTTCAAGAAAAATGAGTATCTGCTTCCGTCGATACCATCGACGGAAGTCGATACCATCGACATGGTTACAGGTTGCCAGCCGAAAGAAGTAGGAAAAAGTCGATACTATCGACTTTGATGTCGATGGTATCGAGATACCATCATCTTGTTGACGCAGAAGCAGTCGATAGTATCGACACCAAGTCGATACCATCGACACATGGAGGCTACATCGTCGCAAAATGACAAAACCGACGCCTAAAGGAAGTCGATTCCATCGACCCGAGTCGATGGTATCGAGATGATGTCGGACGCGACAAAGGAAGGGTTTGCATCCAGCCGCTACTGTAGCGGGTCGATACCATCGACTCGCGTCGATGGTATCGACACCGTAGGATATGAGTTGGCTTTCTGATGATCTCAATCAGACGGCTACGGTTAATTAGTGACCTAATGACCGAGATATACCTAATGACGGCCGCCCGGACGAAAGGAGGATCTCATTAGCCATTGCACGGGCACCGAGGAGTGGTAGAGAGGAGAACAGAGGCTAGAAACTCATATCAGTCGATCCGGACACCACAAAAGACAGATTTCACCACCGAAAGGCGGGAGAGCACGTGTTCCACACAAAGGATCAACCGGTTCTTCTCCGTTCAGGGGTTTTCCCTTTCATTCCACATTTTTCACATGTTTTCCCCTATTTCTACCATGTACTTGTGTGATATGACCATGCGGGGCTAATCCCCTTCATCTTTAGGACCGGGAGTAGCCCGGGAATTCATTGTATGACAGTTTTATAATAGTAATTCATATTTTATCTCTTAAATCCATGGTATAGTTTCATTTTCTCCATATATTGTTATGCTTGATCACCATAATAATAACCTAATGCCCTTAATAACTTTGAAAGAAGGATTAACGGTTGAAAAGAGACGAAATCTACATTAATCGACAAATCCCTTGACCAAGGTGGTGTAAAATTAATGGTGGATACTGAGAGATCGTTCATAATGCATCTAGTTTAGGGTATAGGTTACTACGACGGTGGAACCGACCTAAACCTAGATAGTGAATTATACCACGACAGTGGGTAATTCTATTTTCAGGCCACTACCTAGATAGAGAGATAAGATTGAGGCATTATATAAAATCTAATACAATGAAAACCCATGGTGAAACCGCAATCCTAAAGATACCCTTTTGAATTGGTTAAATTAACATTTAATCGATTGTTTGTTTTATTTTATTTTTATTTTCTTCTATTTTTAACAACAACCCTCAATTTGTTATTCGGCTTAGCTGATCTCAAATAGTTAGCAGGAGTCTCTAACAATTCCGACTATCCATGTGTTCGACTAGGGCCTCACAAAGGCATGTACTACTCGACGTGTACACTTGCGTTTTTAGCGCGTAGTAAAATACATGTCACTTCTCTTCAAGGCCAAGTTGTTGACCCTCTCTTGCCACAAGAGACCACTACCAGTTGTTGTTGTTCTCTAGCTATTCTACCATAGAAGGCACAAACAACCAACAACTCGTGGGATCACACACCAACAGGCGGATGATCTCAATGGCCTCTATTTATAGGCCTCCATACAAGTGGTTGCAACTAGGAATCATATTCTTATTCATATTACAATTCCTAATCTAATTCCAATGTTGCACATAAGGAGTCATCTTCTTTCCTTCTTGGATTCAGCTCCCATTAAGATTCGAAACACAAGCCTACTCATATTAAGTCCAAATCCCAATAGGACATGGGTCGGACCATGTGTATCCCAACACACATGAACCTAACTAGATAGAAACAAGAGTTAGACGTTGTCTATTTCGAACCCCCAATGACTCAACTTCTGTGCAACCAACCCCAATGAGTACTGTCTGGCCCAACCTAACGTGATTCGTTTCATGTTTTTCATATATTACTAACAAATATAATTAAAAATGTTGGTAGATATCAAACTTAGACTTGATTAGATACAAAGCAACCAAACAAGACTAAGCCCAACCCTATCTGAAAAGAATTTGACCCTACTCCACGAGATCCAACACTTACTATCCATAACAGTCTACATTCTTATTCATGCCTAATTTTAAAGTAGCAACAAATCAAAATCCATGCATGGTAGTGAATGGCATCGAGTTTTATCAACACTCAATTTGGTTTGGTCAAAGAATGTCAAAATTTGGACACTGGTTATCTCTACTCTTAGCCATGACAAAGAACGCAATCAGTTCAAACACAAAAATTTTGGATTTTAGGAGGCCTACTTGGGTTTATGTTCATGTAAAATTTTATTCAAATTGATCCAGGTCAAGTCTACTTTGGCTCAGGTTTGACTCAATTATACAATTTCAATTATTTATTTTTGATAGCTTTTAAAATATGCATAATAAAGTCTGGATCAAGATCTGGACTAATTCAATCGTTACTGATGTTCCCACTAGTGCAAAACAAGGCAAAATTAACTACTTAAGATGCTATAGTTAGGTCCAATTGGACACACACAGATGTCACACTCAAACCAATGTCAGCTCTAGGTGTGTCTATAGGATAGGAGTCAATTTCAAACAAAAACCAATAGATTAAATAGAACTAGATAGCTTCTGGTGTTTATTTAGGTCAAGAACAACCACCACCAACTAATCCCACAAAGCATCATATTTGTATGGAAATTTAGGAACAACCAATAGTAATAATATTTCCATAGCTCACATTCTTATTTATTAGACATAATAAAATTTCATAATTCAAAATTAATACTTCAAATTTACACCAAGATGTGCAATATGTTTTCAAGATAAGGAATTGATTCTCATACATCATGGTTGATCTGTATAGGGTAGCAATGTTGGCCAACCTTTGATTGGCAGTGACATAAGAGTCATATGTATTGGCATCCAAGGATAGTGATCACACATTGTCATCTTTTGGTAGTTCGCTAGCCTTGATCAACTGGTCCTAAGCATCATGAAGTCCAACACCCAATATAGAGCATCATGACTAGCTCGACATCCTGATGAAGTCTGGTGAAGTATTGTCAAAGGGCATCAGTAGAGTGAATTCTAGTAAAGGGATGCAAACAATGTTTTCATGGTGATGTCTGGTGAAGAGTGGCCAAAGGGCATCATCTTGGGATGTTCTTTAGTTTCAAGGGAGGTGAAGTAGCGACAACGCTGAGTGATGTGGACTATGTCTTGCTAGTTGAGGTGTTGGTTAGTAGTTATTTCTCCCTTAACAACATACATTGGTCCCTCTTCCTAGTAGAGGATTTACAACGCTAACCCTCCCTACATTCATGATGCATGGATAGGATCCATAGGGAAAGGGAGGGATGGAGATTGTCTAATTTTAGATCTGGACCCCTTTTCGTCTATGACTGGTTGTGCTTTGGGCCTTAGTGTTGTGACATCTTTGGATCAACTGATATTTGTGTGTTTGCCGATAGATGGAACTTTTATCTTCATCATGTGTGGTTCCTCAGGACTTATCCTTCCAATTGTCCCCCTCCTTGATCCTTCCATGTCATATCTTGTTTGGGTTTGTGGTTGTTTGGGAGTTAGGGGTGTTGATTGTGGCGTGGTATGCGTGGTATGAGGAAGATGATATTGAGGAGATCGAAGAAAAAGGATTATGACTATGGTAAGAACATAGAGATCTATATGATGACAATCTTGATGCGCTTGAGAATGGTAATGAGGTGAGGATGATGGGTTAGTTAGGAAGTGATCTTTTTGTATGTTGTATGTCACTTGTTTGGTAGCCACCTCTAGGAGGGTAGGATGAATGATATCATTTCCTCGATTTAGGTTTTGTTTATTAGGATGGGAATAAAACAAATAGGAGTGGTTTACATACCATATTATAAGTAGGCATGTGAACTAGCACCTCTTGCCATATTCCATGGTAAATTGAGCAATCATTGAATTATAATATACAATAATTATTTAAAGATAATAATTGATATTTGAAAAGAAACTAAATCAACATTTTCTTTCTATTTTTTACATGGACCAAAACTTCATTAAGTTTATCATCCACAAATAGATAAACTAAGATGTCATTGGGTGGTATGATGAAAAGGAAAGAAATAAACTCATACATGGAAAAAAGCAAACTGGTGGAAAAGAATAAAATGTAAATTAAAATTTGTAAATAGATGTATGTATATTTAAAATAGCAACGTGTTTGTGAATGTATGCCCACTTCTTTAGAATAAATATTGAGAGAAACTTAATATCTCATGGTATTCTATCTTGTACTATACAAATTAAACTTAATATCTTTTGAAACATCAAAATTTACTAGATTATATTTAATTAGACACCAACTCGTTACTAGTACTAGATTCTATGTACTAGCATTTTGATAGTACATGATACAAATGATGTTGAATGCCAAGTAATAAAATCAAAGTTCATCAAATGTATTACAAATAAAAGTAGTGTGTCTAAATACATATCATAATATTTGAATTACTAATATTATGGCAGTAGGAATGAAATCTATAACATTACAATGACACAAAAAAATTCCAAAAAAGAACCTAGAGTGCAGACATTCTAAAATTTCTTTATATTTGAGACTAATTCTTTATTACTTGTGTCTTTTCCTCCTTTATATCATCATTGAAAACATCCTTATCAAAAGGTCTTGTGATAATTCCTTTTGCTTATAAATTTGCATTGTTTGACACAATCTAATTTGTAGTTGTTCTAGATAGTCCACCTTGAATCATCATCTAATAAGAAGAAAAAATTTGACTGAGACAAAGATATAGAGATCAAGTGAGTTGTGCGAAATAAATAAAAAACTAGATTAATGGATGATATGCAAATATATAAGGTCTAACATCAATGGGTTTAAAGAGAGGTTGCAAATTGATGTAGGGACTAGCATCAATTTTTGCAAACTGGATCTTGAGGATATCTGCTCCAAATGGAACACAACTGTGTTGCTAGTATGGTAGCTATGTTCAAAATCTTTTACAAAAATTGTATCTAAGGAGAGTTCTATTGTCACACAATTTAGGCATATAAGTGTAACTAGAGAAGTTATTACCAAGATTTTCTAGGTTGTAACTCAATTGTAGGTCTATCCCTTGATGACCCTCATCACATTGCACACATCATATTTTTCTGAACAATGCTAAAAATATACACATCATGAATTGTTGAAAATGTAGTGTCAAATATATATAATGTCATTGAATGTTTATTTTCATATATGAGTGGGAGTATAAGAGGATAATTAGATACTAGCATTCATGAAATCAATGCCTCTAACAAATACAAAAACAATATCGCTTAGAAGCAAAAGTAAGAACTCATGAAATTTCTAAATAACTATGGCAAGGATGAGGACTATTGCAGATCCATGGAACAAGACTCTAACCTCCATATTGTCTTCAAATAACAAATGGATAATGAGAGGATATCCGAATAGCACAGCCTCAACTTCCCTTGGAAATCCAATTCTTTTACCTTTGTTAGATCTAACACAACCTTTTGATGTAGTATTTTGATGTCCAAAAAATATTGAGATCGTGCAATTAATAGTTGGTTTTTGAGAAATGCTGATACATTATCATATATCTATCTATTATACAACTGGTAGGAAATGCATCTACTTTTTCTAAAAAGAAGAAAAGGTAACTAGTTATATTTTGCATGTCCATTTTACCACCCTTACATATTTTTTTTGATATAATTAAAAGGTTCCCACTATATATGAAAGTATTGACAAAATTGCAAGTTACTAGGCAAGAAATCTAATTTTTTTCTAAGCAAGCCTAAAATATCAGTGATTATAAAGTTTAAGGAGGTAATTGGAATAAATGATGAACATGAAAGCCACATTCATATAGTATGTGGATGACTAGTATTAAATTTTGTAGTAATCCATTTAGTGATCTTAAGAAGGATATATTCCATACTTGGAGGTTGAATACTAAACTTTAGATGATGAACACATGTGAAGATCTTATTAAGTGATCATGTAGAGATTAATTATGATGTAATTTATCATGTAGGATGGTCCTTGATCCCTAGTCAAATAAAAAATGTAATTCAAATTGGTATATACATTACTAAAACAAATCATGAATATAAAAATGAAAACATAGACATTCTAAGCTCAAACAACAAAGCAAAAATCATGTATAGAGGTCGAGGATCTAGAATGTTTTCTAAAGAAAAGAACAATAACACAAACAATAATAGGAATAGGATTATAGATTCACAATACAGAGAGTGATGAAACCAGTTCACTTGAAGACCACAAATAGGAGAGACTTCACAAACTCACTCATATATAAATCTGAAGGGGGTATATATTACATTGTTTTTGTATGGCCAATATAAATGTTGCTCTACATAACACATATGAGACAATGCAGATTTTCCTTGAGAAAACAATTATTAAAGACACATATTTGACACTCCAACCATGAATATTATGCAAGCACCCATATATAAAGTGGACTACTACCGAATGTAAATCTATCTTTATGAGTTATGGAAAATGAACCTCATAATAAGAATCAAACTCTATCGAGACATTATATATGGTGGTAGAAGGGAGAAATTTTTGTACAACCTAGGACAAATATAAGGCATGGCTAGTTGGTAATATAATGAAAAGGGAATTCAATCTTTGGTTAGATCTGATGCAACAAAAAAAATACAATAGTACTGAATAGAACTTCCATTCTATATGTTGATGAGGTATGTGTGAAGTATAATCATCATGTTGACCTAAATCCTAAGTTGTGATCATACAATTGTGATATATGCATCCTTGGTATTAATTATTGTAGAATAGTGACATTAGATGTCGTAGTTAAATAACATACATAGGAACACATAAATGACACATCATCACCTAATCATTGATTGATATGAAAATCACCTCATCAATTTGTAATATGTTTCACCATGTTCATTTGGACAACAATGTGAATAATTTATTTAATGTGACACTAATTGGATGCTTAAAATCAATGAATATGATTAATGTGCCATTATTTAAGTTAAATGCGATAATAGCGGACTTAATGAGAAATTTCATAAAATAATATAATTCATGTAAGATACACTAATATAACTCCATGTGTTGATAGTATGAGTATAACGAAGCCAAAATCCAGAATTTGAAGGATAATGGTAATATATTTAAATAAATAATGGGTCAATTGACTTAAACCCTAATCGTTCTCAAAATCATATAAGATAATTTCAAAACCCAAATATGTGTAAAATCAGATATTTTAGGTCCTAATTAGTATTGGTACAAAGTTTGAACCCAATGGGATAATGTTTGCTAATACAATTTGATTAGAGAAGAAAATACCTAAATATGAATCTGAATATTTATTGAACTTTGGCTTCTCCATTTATTTTCTCAAATTTTTTGTCATGTGGATTGTTCATTTGATTTATCTATGTTCCCCAAAATTTCACTTCTCATCTATAGTTCCATGTGCCACACTAGTTTCACAATTGCTTTATCTCAGGCCTTCTCTGGTGGGTCAGATCACCATCACAAGGTTGTCCTCTTTTCTTATTCCTTTAGTCCCAAGATGCCTGGACTCTACATTAAAATGTGTCTTTATCATAAACCCACAGATCCATCACTTGATTGGATTCCCTCACCCTAATCTCCTAGTTGATGAAGGAGTATTCATCTCCCCTAGTTCCGATCTGCATCGGGACTCCTTGAATCAATGGGTCTTCTTCATTCTATATAATAGAATCGAAACCAACTTTAGAACCTATAAATCAACCCCACTATTGTTTCATTCCTAATCATGCTGGTGAGTAGTACCCAACTCCAATCAGTCATGGTGGCTTCTTTGACTCCGGTAATGATGACAAGACTCTGGTGAGTAGTACCCAACTCCAATCAGTCACCACCAAACACCTAGTTCCACTCATTAATGACTGAAAAAGCTTCTCACGTTGTGGATTGGGTTCTACGAGGCATCCTTTCTTTTCCCCCAATTTTTGAGTTGTTTTTATCCAATATTCAATCTTCTATAAATCACCTATTTTGTTTATCTTTTCACCCAATTTATCAATGTACTACCTTCGTATTGATGTGTCGGAGTGGTTTGTTGGTTGTTTTGATTTTTTTTGCTATCTGTAAGAGTTTTGAGATTGCTCAGCTATCCTTCCATGGTGTCAAAGGGAGGGTGAGTTGGATTTCTCATTGTCTCTACCTGCTGTTTCTGAGGCCAATGAGGTTCGAAGAAGGAGAGCGGTATTTCCCTCGATGAAGGTCTATGTGGGTTATGGTTTCTAGGCACTAGAGCTTCAAGCCACGCTATGATGTTTTGTGTGAGTGTGGAATAAGAGAGCGATGAAGAAGATGATCTTGCATTGTATTAGGACCTTGCCTTGGTTCTGATTTCATTTTGTCACATGTATCATGGTTTTTTTTGGTCTTTACAGTTTTTATTGATCATTAATCACACATGATATGATGACCAATATACTCTATCATGCATTAAGAAATCGACGCATCCTGCATGGGTAATTTTGGTAGTTGTCTGATGGTTTGTTTATTTAAATTTAGTAAATTAGTATATCTTATAAATGTGTAACAATGAATTTGTAAGTTAGAAAAATAAACTGAGATATGTTTTGGAATCAGAATAATAATGCCTATTGTTTGATATAGTTTTTTAACCTAATTTCAATATATAAAATATGTGATTTTTGTGGGTTTTCCTAATTATCATTAGTTTTGTAAAATTTACATCTAATGATTTATAAGTCAGAAATTAGTAAATAAATATGTTTTGAAATTGAGAAATTACAATATGTCCAATTATATAATTTGTATAACCTAAATCAGTAAGGATAAAAAGATTGTTTTTAGGGATTTAATTTATTGTAGCATAAATCTGAATCCATCTAAGTATTGAATACGTAGGATATTTTTTTTTGGAAGAAGGTAAGTGTATTTCCAAAAAGTGGTAGCAAGCTACCAAAAACAACCCAACATGTCATCGCTATATAGATGGGTTAAACAAAATCCCATTGTATCTAATATATAGTTTGGGTTATACAAAATCCTAGGTTGTACATGTGGGTTACACGACAAAGTCCCACCTCCTCATAACCGAGGGATCCACTCTATCTATTAGTTTAGGCTTGGCCTTGGCCAGCAGATGTAGCATCTCCAAGAGCCGCTGAAACAGAGCAACTTCATCCACCTTTCCTTTACCGTGTAGCCAATTGTTCCTCTCCGTCCAAACCAGGAACAGCAAAGCAGTAAAACACGAGCTGGCAAACAAACTCAGCCTGCTATATGCAATCTTCCTCCTTAGCCATAAGATGTTGGCATGTAGGTCATTAGGAGGGGTTCCATCCCAACCTACGTAGGATATTGGTTTGGTTCTAAGGTTTGACCCTGGCTTTGTAAATGCATTCTTGAGGTATGTTGCCTCTTTTTATGAGTCATATTGGATAATAATTCTATTTTCTCTCTCTCTTGACTTAATTGTGACATAGTTCTTTATATGTTACTTGATTATACATGCTTCACTGAATTAGGTCCAGTTCACTAAAATTCATCTTATTGACTATTCATAATGCAAATGAAATCTCTTTTATTTAATATTGGTTATGCTTATTCAACTTGCATCCTTTACTTGCTTTATTTCATCGTATTGTTCCATTTAATGATCGAAACCCTGATTTTATGGATTGTTTAGATTGAACTTTATCTTGCCTCTCTATTATATTCATGTTGATTGTTGAGACTATCATTATTAGTTAGTGGTGGTACATTGTGGGTTCCAACCCCATTATACAACTTTTTGATATTTGAGTGATGGTACTCCTAGCTAGCCACATGTTCTCTCACCTATTTTATACATATTATTATTTAGGATTGTGGGTTCTCTCACCTATTTTATTTGCATGGAATGCGGAAGTGTCCCATCCTACTTTTATATGGTTGTAGTCTAATATTTAATCATCATGAAAAAATATTATTAATTATTGTTTTTCTCTTATTTGAGATTTAAAGGCAAGAGATGTATTATTGTACTTTTTGTTTATTCATATAATCTTTTCATCTTATTATATGAAGAACTCTTTTGATATCCACTGATGCTTCTGCCTCCCTTTTCATTATGAATCAAGTTCTTTTATTTATGATCTACTTTTTCCATATAAATTGTCCAATCCCTATTATAAGCACATACCCACTCTTTTGTTGGTAATCTTCCACCTTGTCTTCTCTTGTGGGGGGTGTTCCCAACCCCTTAGGTGAAAAAGATCCTATCATACGTGACGCTGAGTCGTAACATGCTTGAGAATAATTGTTCATTCTGAAGATGGAATGACGTAGTTGGTTTACCCTCTGCTGATCCTATGATATAGATTAGTTTTCTTTTATGTACACTATGCATGATGAAGAGCATTGTTATACAATGAATATTGGAATAGTTTGATTTTATCTTCCGCTTCTACACTTTTGGTATTTGATACATTACATACTTTAATTATGGTTATCATCATTTGCAAAAAATTACTTGTGATAATTGGCATTGGGTGGTTTGCTATTATTTACATTTTAAGTAAGTCGAGTGCCCCCCTTGGGTCCCACTCCTTACACGTTTAGTATCAAACTTTATTTAACTATTTCAATCTTTATCTCCCTTAGATTTTTACCTATCCCGTAGGTTCTTTATAGGATCCTTACATAATGTGAAAACTCTCTTGATGAGACACCTACATTAGTATATACCTTCATTGGGATGATAGAAGAATATATAATTACTAAGATAGTTAACATTATTTGATTAGATTGGACACCATGTGCCTTTTTATAAGATAGTTAACATTATTTGATTAGATTGGACACCATGTGCCTTTTTATTAGGGAATTAGGTGTGATACCCATGGTCTTATTTTAAATCTATGATATCAGACTTAATCAAAAATATGTGATGAAGTAGGTAGTAAGTTGTGATACCTACAGTAGAATCACATAGTTGAGTAGACTATCTTTGAAACCTAGGTTTTGATGTATGGTGATATTTACAAGTAAGTGATATAGTGATTGCTTAGACTCGTCATTTTACCTTTATTTTGTTTGACTTGGTAGGTCAAACCTTTTTAAATGGTTGAGGGGTAGTAGTAGTACTTGGATAGATCGTGGATATTTTGATTTTGGGGGACAAAATACCTTTTAAGAGGTGAAATCATGTAACATACCGAAATTTGTCTAGCATGACTTTATAAACTCTAATTACTTGATTAGGATGTTAGTGAGATTGGATCTTTAGAATTGACCAAACAAGGTTAGATATTTTCATTCATGTTATTATTTTTACTTTGTTGAACATTTAATGAACATAATAGGGGTAACTCATATCTTAACCCTAATTATGGATATACATGATCTAGACCATGTTATGGACCAATAAACCCTAATGTGATGATCAATTGATTGTATGGAGCCTAACTTGGACATCATACATGTTGATGAGGTGTGTATGATGTATAATGTTCATGTTGACCAAAATATTAAGTTGTAATCATAAAATCGTGATATGTGCATCCTTGGTATTAATTATAATATAATATTAACATTACATGTCATGGTCAGATAACATACATTTTCACATATAAAGATACATACTCACTTGATTGTTGATTAGTATGAAAATGAACTCATCAATATGTAATATGTTTCACAATGTTCACTAATATACATATAATGACTCAAATATGGTTAATAAGTATTTGGATTTACATAAATATTCATGAAAGGCTAATTTGGGGTTAATTGTGCATAATTGGTAACATTATGTGAATGTATATATTAGAAATCAATTCATTTGCACGACAATGTGAACAATTTATATAATCTGAAACTAATTGGATGTTTAATATCAATGGAGATGATTAATGTGCCATTATATAAGTTAAATGTGACATTAATGAACTTAAAGAAAAATTGGATCAAATAATTTAATTCATGTAAGATAATCTAATATAATTCCATATGGTGATAGTATGAGGATAATGAACCCTAAATATAGATTATGGAGGATAATGGTAATATATATCAATAGATAATGGGATAATTGACTTAAACCCTAATTGTGATCAGACTCATATAAGATAATTTCGAAAACCAAATATATGTGTAAAATTGGATTCTTTGGTTCCTAATTTTGTAGGTGCAAAGTTTTGAACCCAATTGGATAATGTTTGCCATTACAATATGATTAGAGAAGAATATACCTAAATATGAATCCTAATATTATTTATATTTTGTCTTATCCATTTATTTTCCTAGATTTCATTAGCATGAAGCTTATTCATTTGATTTACCTAAGTTTCCTAGATTTTATATTCTCATCTATAGTTCCTTGTGTCACATTGGCATCACAATTACTTTATCTCGAGCCTTCTTTGGTGCATCAGATCTGCATCACATGACTTCCATCTTTTCTTCTTTCTCGAATCCTCAGACGCTTGGATTCTACAGCACCGTGTTTCTTCTACCTCTCTTTTCTCAATTCCCTCTCTCTCAGCTCACCCCATTTCCCTTAGCGCTCAACCTCTTCACATTTGTTTTTTTTATTACAAACCCACAGATCCATCACTCGATGATTGGGACTCCTTGCCTCGATGGGTCTACTCCATTCTATATAATAGAATGGACGCCATCTCCAAACCCCCAACGATCAACCCCACTAGTATTTTCATTCCTAATCATGCTGGTGTAATACCCAACTCTGATAAGTCATGGTGGCTTCTTTCACTCTGGTGATGATGGTAAGCCCATTTGAGTTTCTTTCAAACACTTAGTTCCACATATTAAAGACTGGAAAAGCTTCTCACACCATAGATCAGGTTCTATCATCTATCCTTTATATTCCCCCAATTTTTGGGTTATTTTCATCTAGTGTTCGATATTCTATAAATCACATATTCTATTAATATTTTCACCCAATTTCTCCATGTATATACCTTTTATGGATGTTTCATAGTGTTTTGTAGGTTGTTTATATTTTTTTGGTTTATCTGGAAGTATTGAGCTTGCTTGCCTATCCTACCATGGCAACAATGTGAGGGTGAGTCAGATTGCTCTTCTCTACTACTTGTGGCTTCTAAGGTTGGTGAGTTTTGAGGAAGGAAAGCGATATTTCCCTTGGTGAAGGTCTGCATGGGTTATGGTTTCTAGGCACCAGACCTTCAAGTCATGCTATGGTGTGTAATGTGAGTGTGGAATAAGAGAATGATGAAGAAGATGACCAGCTGTCGAATTACTACTTCGCCCTAGTTCTGATTTCATTTTTCCACACATATCATGGGATTTTTGGTCTTTACAGTTTTATTTGATCATTAATTGCATCGGAATATTCATGATATGATGACTAATACACCCTATCAGGCATCAAGAAATTGATGCATCCTACATGGGTAATTTTGGTAGTTTTCTAATGGTTTTGTTTATGTAAATTCAGAAAATTAGTATATCTTGTGAAATTCGTAACAATTAGTTGGTAAGTCATAAAAATAAAACCAGATAGGATTTGGAATCTAAAAATAATTCCAATCGTTTGATATAGTTTTTGTAACTAAATTTCAATATATAAAATACGTGATTTTTTGGGTTTTCCAAATTATCTTTAATCTTGTTAAATTCATGTCTAATGATTTATAAGTCATAAGTTAGTAAATTAATATGTTTTGAAATTGGGAAAGTAGAATTTATCCAATTACATAATTTTTATAACCTAAATCAATAAGGACCTTATAAAAGGGTGTTTTAAGGGTTTTAATTTATAGGAGCATAAATCCTAATTCATCGAAATACTTAATGCCTAACTTTGGATCTTAGTTTGGATCTAGAGTTTGACACTAACTTTGGATACACATTCTTGAGTATGTTTCTTATCTTTAGGAGTCATATTGGGCAATAGTTCAATTCTCTCTCTATCTCTCTCTTGACTTAATTGTGGCATTATTTCTTTATATGCCACTTCATTATACATGTTTGACCCGATTGGGTACAATTCATTGAAATTCATCTTATTGACTATTGGTAATGCAAATTGAATCTCTTTTATGTAATCTTGGTGATGCTTATTCAATTTGCAACCTTTATTTGCTTTATTTAATCATATTTTTCCATTTAATAATGGAAACCTTGATTTGATGGATTTCTTAGAGTGAACTTTATCTTACCTCTATTATATGCATGTTGGTTGTTGAGACTATTATTATCTATTAGTGGTGGTAAATTATGGGTTCCAACCCCATTGTACAAATTTTCCAATATTTGGGTGATGGTGCTCTCACCTAGGCCTAGGTTCTCTCACCTATTTTATACATATTATTATTTAGGAGTATGGGCTCTCTCCCTTATTTCTGTGGCATTAAATGTGGAAGTGTTTTGGACCTACTTTTAGATGGTTGTAGTCTAATATTTAATCAGCACGTAAATTTTTTTATTATTCATTTTTGTTCTCTTATTTGAGATTTATAGGCAAGAATTGTAATATTTTACTTTTTACTTCTTCATATAATCTTAATACGAAGAACTCTTTTGATATCCACTTGGATATCCCTCTTCATGCAAACCATGTATTCTACTTCTGATTTATTTCCCATATAATTTGTCCCATCTCTATTATAAGCACATACTGACTCTTTTGCTGATAATCTTCCACATTGTCTTCTCTCGTGGAAGGTTTTCCCAACCCTTAGGTGAAGAAAATCCTGCCATAGGTGGCCCTGAGTTGCAGCATGCACAAGAGTAGCCTTTCTTTCTAGAGTTAGATTGAATGGGTTGGTTTACCCTCTGCTGGTCCTATAACATAGATTAGTTTTCTTTTATGTTCACCCTGTGCGGTGAAGAGCAATGTTAAATAATTAATATTATTATATTTAGATCTTATCTTCCATTGCTACACATTTGGTATTTGATACATTACATACTTGAATTATGGTTATCATCCTTTGTGGAAAAATTAATTGTGATAATTGCATCAGATGGTTTTCTATTATTCATATTTTAAGTAAGTTGAGTGGATCCCCTCTTGGGTCCCACTCCTTATAGTGACGCAGTAGGGAGGAGAGACAATAGGCCAGCGAAGGTCGGGATACAGTGAGAAGAGGATGAGGGATGAGAGAAAAGGTCAGGGAAGTTTGTGATGAAACAACTAGATAATAATGAGAGGTCGAAGACCGGGGAAGGTCGGTATGGAGTAGGCAAGGATGAGTAGTCAGAGGCCAGGAAAGTTTGGGACTAAATAGGAAGAGGATGAGGGGTCATATCTGGAGAAGGTCGGGATGATAGGGATTTGGGAGTGAATAAAAAGGGGGAAAGAATTTAAGGGAGTGCGAGTAATATGGGTAGGTGAAAATTGGGAGGGCGTGTTGGGTGTGGTAAAGTGGATTGGAAACTTTTGGGATGGGTTTGTGCATGCCAAGTGTGTTGGAAAATTTGGGGTGGACTTGGTGCTCGCCAAGTGTAGATAGTGTGAGATGCAACACTGTCAAATGCCACTTTATGTCTTTTTTTAGAAATAGGTGAAAATTTATGTGACATTCCCATATTTTCTAAAACTTGATATGATGTGTGACATCTCCAATGAAACCCTCACCCTAGTGAGAATCCCAATTTAAACACCACACACTAGGCTAAGAAGAAGAAAATCAAAGCAAGTTAGAAGGAAATAATAGTAGTACATGCACATGAACAATAAACAAACCACAAAAACACAAGCTCACCATTCAAAATATAATGACATAACAAATTGTTACAACATTTGATATTATGTATTGAATAGAAAACTTTTACATATGCATGTACTACATATATAGTAGGATCCTAAGACAATAAGCCCACCTATACATCAGCACGCCATACAACTCTCAACTATCCTGGTCTTCAAGATCATATGTCCACATCACCTAAACACAAGATTACATCTGGTACACATCAACACAATATTCAAGAATATTGTACCGAGTATGCCTATGTGTCTTTTATATACCTCTCATTACTAAGACTTGGCAATAAGATAAAACTAATACTTGGCAGTAATAAATAGATATAAGAAAAGACATATATTTGAACAAAGATGCTTATTAACAAAAGAGAACATATATTTTAAGCATATTTTCCATTATATCATCCATGCATTTGCCACCTGAGGGAATAATGCTTTATGTCAGCTACCAAAGAGTTTGAGATGCAAGGCCTTATGATCTACTACAAAATAGTTAGATCATTGTACAATGAGATCTGCTACATAAGAAAATGATCACTTTCCCGCACTATGCTACCAAAGAGAATTAGTGCTTTCATTAATGGAATAGATATATTATGTTTCATGTGTTCATAGCTATAAGTATGGAAAATCAACCAACATATCATACAAGAATAATCATTTCATCCAATATCATATGCCAAGTGTTTTACTACACATATAATACAACCATACTAAGTAGTAGGCCAAGTAAGAGGTAAGGGTGTACCTTGATCACAAATATATGAATCCACACATTCCTAGTATCAACTATATCCTTGTCAACCCCTGATCAAGACAAGATCACATGTACCAACATCATATTTTCATCATCAACTATAGTCATGACTTATTTAGGGTTTAGCTTGGTTCCTTAGGATATTCCCATAACTATTTCATATCTTACTCTTCTTATTATCTGGGATTGATGTTACTGATGTTGTATTCCAGATTAGAATAACTTGTATGATCAGTAGTTTCCATATCATTGTGTGCATGTATTATCCCTAGGTCATATTCATTAACAATATGAGGGTTTACATCACATTAAGAGAAATCATCTTTGTTGTATAACATGAACTATATTAATCATTGTGATCTTAGAATTAAGTATGAAGTTCCATATACTAATATCAACTTATATTGATTATTCCATCATTTATTGATCATGAATATAATTTTCACATTTTACTCAGCGATATTAGTCCTAATTAGCCATATTGAGAAAATTACATGTTCGTGAATCAATATTACAATCTTTGATATCAGATGCATTATAAACATGATTACGGATTTACTAAAATGTTATCATAATTTTAGGCTACCATTTTCTATTTATTATCCATGAAATGAGTATATAACATATTACATGATATTACTAACATTTAAGCTTCCAAATATTGATATCATGGTCCCATGTTTGTCTACTTATTTTTTTGAGAATTTTGGTACTTTGTTTGTAATTTTCTAACAACTGAGCTAATTACTATGATTTATACAAGATATGGATAAATCTAGGTATTTTACCTTTTTCGACCACTGAGGCGCTGCCACGTAATCACCAAGGGGTGTGGCACCTCATCTGAGCCAGCCATTTTAGGTTGGTTCTCTTGGTTTGGTTGGACTAACTAGTTCTCTGGCTTGACCCGGTTTGGGTTTGTTTTGGTTGGTTCAGGTCTCCTTTCCCCTTCGCATTCTCACAGATCATTGCTTCCCATAGGGTATGAGTGCCACCTTAAGGTCAGAAACCGATGGGAAACCAACTAAGCTGAGGTGGTCCATGTAAGGTTCTTATACCACCGTAGGCTCTAGCAGCCTAGGTTATACATTCAAGGCCTCGCAAGAGCTTTGCTCCACCCTAAAGATCCTTCACGGTGAAGTCCTCTGCCAACTTCTATCCTACAATGGAGGAAGAAGGGGGGAGGGGGAACTCCTCTCAAGCGCGGCCTTGATTCATATCTTTGTTGATTTCTCCTCCTCAATGGCTTCCAACATTGCCAAAAGCTTCGATGCACCTTTCTTCACAATTGTGACTCCTCAAGAAGTATTTCTCATTAAGGTAGGGCTCCATGGAGCTCCTCTGTGACTTAGGTCTATTCTCTTCTCGACGCCTGCATGCGTATGCATTCTCTCAAGAACCAACACTTAACATTCTCCCTGGTGAGGAATCAGTTTTGAGTGCCTTCGTAGCCAAGCTCCTCTAGAAAGTAGTAGTCTTTTCTCTCCTCCTATAGAACTGGATCTCTTCTCCAACCCCCTCTATGTTCCTTCTCCAACGATTTGGAGTCCATCAGCCACCCTGGTTTGAGCATGACGAACTCTGAAGTGTCCTTTTGCTAACCTTACACCTCCTCCTGCATTGCTCAGAAGTGAAGATGAGAGGTAAAATTGGTTCTCGTTATCCCTATTCTCACGCTTGTTCTCTCCAAATGAGGGCTCATTAGATAGGACCTTACAACGTGAATGCATGCTTGTCCTTCAAGATGTGCCTTACACCCATGACCTCCACACTCCCAAGTCGTGGATGTCATTGTCGTGGCTCAGTTGCAACTGCTGCAAGGAAATTGACTCACCAACTATTAGATTGCATCATTGGGTCTATGACAAAGCATACATGATTCGATCCATAGGTCCTCCTATAATATGTTTACACATTTGGCCGTGCCTTCCATCACTCAAAAGGGCATGTGATGCATGGTTTTGTAGAAATCAACTAGTAAACTTTGTTCTAATGTCATCAATCTACCAATTATTTAATCAACTTTAAACCTTTGTAATTCTTTCTAGGAACATTAAAATATGGTGAAACCTATAGCCATAGATTCATCACTATCCATGATACCTCCTATCCAACTTTGGTACCAAGAATCACTTCTTTGACCCGTCAATTAAGTACCTCAAAGGACATAAAGTTATGGATCTTAATCATGATATTGACATTACCAAAATACTTGAAAATCTCAAAGTAACTCAAACACATGGATCCAATTACCCATTGGGTATTCAAATACATCAAAAGTTCACTCCATCATAATTTAGACCCCTATTTCTACTAGTGTCAGACAATCACTGAATACTACATGATAGGGATACGTGTGGATCAATGTGATCTGTGAGCCAAAGACCCCCAGATTGTAGTGTTGTGTGACCCTAAACCTTTCTCTAAAAAAACAAAAAAATGAAAAAAAGCAATTAGAAACAAAAGAAAAGGAAAAAATGTTATATTCTTGAAAATTCTTAACTTCAATTAAATAAATAGAGAATTCAACCAAGATCATGTCAGTGGTCTCCAGCAAAGTCGTTATCCTATCACACGTTTCCAAAAAATATTATGTTCTACATATATCCTTGACAGTGAAACTTATTTTGGCACACATGGAAAATAACAAAAAGAGGATTTTGGGATTGTTATCACATTTTATAATGAAAAAGAGGAAAAGATAGAATAAAAATGGAGAGTCCACAGTGGAAAGTTGATATGGCATCCATGTCCGATAGATGAAAAAGAAAAAGAAACTAGAAATTCAAATATGGTAATCTTGTTATGAGTGGGGAAGGATTAACACCTCCATCTTGTCTACTAAATTGGTATTGAACTATTTAAGTGTTTTTAAAATATGTGGAGGTTTCAAGTGGATAAAAAAATAAAAGGCAATAAAAATATTTTTATTTGTGGGTAGGCCTTTGGGAATCGAGATGTCTACGTCCTTCTCATCACTTCCCTTAAAGTCCTAATTTGTAGGTAAGTTTGGGTCATAATGGCCTCAAGACCTAGCACTACAGAGCTCCCACATAGGCAGTTAGGACCAATGCATAGGATGCATTAGAGGACAATAAATAGATATAAATGGAAAATAAGATTTTATCTACTCTGCTCTCGAGATCAGATAAGAAGAGTTGTCAAGTATATCACATAAGTAATTTAAAAAGATATGAATAGTTATATGCAGTTAGAACAATTGAGATCCATAATTGGATAAGCAGTTAGGAGCATAGTCAGATTACCATTTTATTAGCCCAATCAATGTTTAAAATCATTTGGTGTTAGATGAAGGATCCTATGATAAAAAATAAAGTGAAAAATAAAATACAGAGGTATTACACTCTCTAGCTTCAAAAGAGTCAAAAAGGCCCCAAATACAATATATATGGTGGGGTATTGACTGGATAGAATTAGGGTTCTAAATTCTAGATAGAACCTTTTAGGAGAGATAGAAGATTGAGCTGATGCAGAAGGTGGATTTCCCAGTGGATAGAGGAAATCTACCACATGGCATGTGGGAGGTTTCTCTCATTCATCGGGAGGCCCGAGTAGGATGTAAATTGTTTCTTGATTTTCTAGTTATTTCAAAATTATTCTACAGAAAATCATGGGAAATCATGGGGTCTAGATAAAATACTAAAAGAAAGAGAGAGAGAAAATTTAGAAATTATCCCTTAGATTTATCAAAAGAAAATTGAATATATGTGAGGAAAAGAAATATTTTATTCACTATAAGTCAACTGGGCAATTTATTAAAAAGGATTATAAAAAGTGAAACTGGTGAGAAAATTGTACATGAGTCTGAAATTGAAGATTTCTATATAGAAATCCAAATTTGATAAAAGTGGGTGAGAATAAATCGATGTAATTGGCAAAAAATATGAAAAAATGTGGAAATTGTGGTAAATGTGGGAAAATCTAGAATGGACTCTATCACTAGACAAAGAATTAACATTAATTTTGAATTTTTTATGAGTGAGTAAAAATAGGGATTCAACAATATGATTTTATAGGGAGTTTGCAAGGTTTGCCTATAAAGTTTCCCCTAGCCACTAGATACTCATTTGGTGGATTTACACCATGCAACTCCTTTGGTATTTGTGGCACCAAGCCAAGCTTAGGCCAATCTGATGGTTTGTTACATGTGGCATACACTCAAGCTCGACCCAATTACGTGCCACTTAATGGTGTGGCCCAACCTGACCTACCCATTGCATAGCTTGAGACCTTCATCTCATGATGTTTGGGTGGGGGGAACATGACAAATGACTTTCTATTTCATGATGAAACAGATCCTCTCCATATAAGATGACATTGTTGAGTCCTATTGTGCTATTCCAGGAACCATTTCACTCAAACAAGACTCTAAAAGTTTCACAAAAGAGGCTTAGGGCTTGCGACCACCTACAAGCACTCAACAAAGCACTGCACAGAGGTTTTCTGGTAGATTTTTCCTTTATGGAAGACATGGATGTAGAATAAGGAGGATATTCTCCTTAGATAAACAAACTTTTCAGAAATCCATAGTGAGGGTCGAAGATGTGCTACAAACTCATCTCCCCAAGTGATCATTGTGAAGGGGAACATTTCACCTCATCAAAAGCTTTCTATCTGTAAAGGATGGTGTAGAGTGTGTGGGAAATAAGGGGGTAGAACTCCCTCTATATATCATCATTTTTAATGCTTCATGGGTTGAATTATTTCCCCTACATATCTGTATTTAAACATCCAGTCAAAATTCTATTTAAGTCATGATTGATGAGTGGTCGGCAGAATGAAAACATGACTATTTCTTCCTTTCTATCCTTTTAAGGCTGGATGTAGAAGATAAGATGAAGGCTATCAAATTGTCATCCAAGGGATGGTTCTAGGCATATCTTAATCAAGGGTCGCACCCCAAGTTCTACACACATTAAATGTCACACAGATTGATAAATTAATCAATCAAGCTATTAATTGCAAACCTTATGAAAATATTTGAAAATCCATCATCATTTAACCATAACTCCCATTGACTTGATATTTTAACCACTACTTCTTGTAAATAAATCTTATATTTGACCAAATATCATCCCAGGAGGAATTTTTTTATTGCCCAAGTAAACCTTTAGGGCATCCATATACATATGTGTCCCATACTAGATAATTAGTCATTAGACCATGAAGATATTCTCAATGAACTTAAATTCTAGGATCTTCTTTATCTTTCATTCATCTTGCTATGCAAAATGTAGCAATAAAATTTTATTAGATGAATAACCTTCTGTTAGACTTCAAGTCATCCTTATATTCATTTCAAGAAATAGTCACAATAATATCATAAAATGTTCAAAACTTCAACATAACTTTATAATACCACATTATAGCCAATGTGGACCACAAGTTAAGATATTTACTAAATTGGCCTAACCACAATTTAATTGACATCCCAAAAGAATCAACAATAATAAATAACCACATTATTTATTTAATGTATTATGTTAAGAGTCCCTTTTAACTACAATTTATGCATAAATGGGGAGAATTTTTCAGTCCTCACTAATATTTTCCTGGATAGGGACCTTAGTGATGTCATCCAGGAAAGGTAATATGTAACACAATGTATATAAATTTAGACATTCATTCTAGTCATTGGTCTTCCCATTGAGTTAGATATTCATTTTTTTTTAAAAGACATCTAATTATGAGATACATAGGGTCGTATTTTGTTAATGCATCATGTAACTTTGTTACTGACACTTATTGTTGAATTATATTTTGTTATTTCATCATGGTTGTAGTCATAATTCTCATTAACAATTGGATATTTTGATCATTGAACTTTTTTACTTACACTTACTATTGAATTATATTTTTATATTTGATCATGGATGTAATCATACTTCTCATTGTTGGTTTGATACATTGATCATTGCATCTGAATAACATATTTTTGTATCCTATACTCCCTCGACATGCACTCATTTATGTAAGAAGTTTGTGCTTCTTCCTCTCAGTCCTTGGTGACCTTCAATGCATTTTGAGCATATTTTAGTGATCATGATTACACCACAGATCAACTTCAAATGTTTCCAATTACAAAGTTTGTTCACATATCTATATCCAACTAATTAATTGCCTTGATTGGAATTTATCATTATTTTACTCATATAGAAACTGCATCATTTGGACTGAAAATTGGAGTGTCACTGACCATACTTTAAAGTAAGTTGTATAATTTTCAAATCTTTTGTATCTTCATCATTCTATTCTCAACCTTTTCACTTTAACTAGATTCCATAGGTTCCATCAAAAATACACATATTCCTTCTCTTAGATAAAAAAATACAATCAAAATTGGTATAGCAATGAAAAGCGATATGTATCACTGACGTTATGACAATAACCATCTTCAAAATGAATCTTGTTTTCCTTATGATCGGATGAGGGGATCTATTGCTGACATGCATGTGTTTGTGAGTCAAAATTGCATGGTTGTTTGACTATGTCAATGGAAAAAATTCATCTATCTAACAGAATGTACTCAAACACATCTTATTTTGATTCCTATTCCAGAACACATCGTATCATATTTTTTAGTATAGAGTCCATACAACGCCATACTAGAAAAAGCAATATATCTTGAACCATAGAAATTCTCACCTTCAAAATGATTTTGATAGGTCATTTAGTGTTTTGTGAAATTGATTTTCCTACCTATGTATAGTGGAAAGTTTTAATGCTAAAAAGAAAAGGACATCATCTTGTGTAGTTGTATACTTCACAAATTCATCAAATGACATGGAGGCAAGGATTCCATACTGCATGAGGGAGAAAAAAGTGATGACATTTAGGAACCTATAGAACCAGTTGATACTCAATGAAACTAAACAATGTACCACTCAAGGGATGTTAGGGAATTGTACAAGACTTATGTATTATATAGACAATCAGATACATGATTATCACAACTAATCACACTACTTTCATGTTATAATATGCTTGATTTTGATGAGTATTGCAGCTTTTTAATTATTATAGTAGGTAGTTTTTTCTTACTTTTTCATGTATAAATGAATGATTGCATGCTAATGTGGGTTTCCAAGAGGCCAGTGGGAATTGGGAACAACAATCCTAATATTCTATATCACACTTACAGTAGAGGCTTAGTTCCAAAAAAGTACATGACAGTTGGGTTTTAGTTAGAGTGAACAAAGAGACAGTTCAACTAGTTGTGAGTATGTTTTATCTATAAAAGCAGACATATCTGAATTTTTGGATCAAATAGAAAAGTTTAAAATAAGGGTGAAAGGTTTAACCTTCCCATTAACAGTCATAGCTCCATAGACGAAGAGGGATGAAATAATAGCTATTTTGTGATTATTAAGTGGATGCAATAAGTACGAGTTTGGAATTTGAAGAAAATGTTCAGGAGAATTACATTACATATAGGTGAATAGGTAAAATAGACAAAGATCCCAATAATTTTCATCAAATTATTAATTTGAGTAGAACATGTGTCTTATTTTGATAGAAAAACAATCTATGCAAATACTTTTAGTGGGTAAAAGAATTTTTTAGTAATTACAAAGCCATAAACATTGAAACTTCATTGCAATGTGATTAAGTAATGCCATATGCAATCAAGAAATATATCTCACAAAAATCACTAAAATATCTAGACAAGAACAATGATTTATACTAGTCATATCAAATATAATAAAGTGCAGTCAATAGGGATGTCAACTAATTGGAGGACTTAAGATGTATTATGGAACCTCCGTCACCTACCACATGTTTTTTGACCTCATATCTTTGTAATTGATGATTGTAAATGTGTTACTATTCATAGAGGATTTATTAATACAACAAAGTTTGTGTCAAATGATGTGATACTGCAATGATCAACATTCAAACATTATTTTCTAGTTTATGTCAAATTACTCTAATGTTATTAAGAGACCATACTTCAAACAAAAGTATTTAACATGTGGAGAAGGTGCATTGTAAATGGAAATTTTATACGCAATAGACTTTTAAGTCATCAAGTACTATGACAAATTTAAATAGTTACATGTGTATTATCTTATCCTATAGTTAATGATGTCATGTGATCGAAACCAGTGACCATTTTTTTATGTAATACAACAATGTATGATCTTTATCAGACTCCCTAGTTTCAACTTTTATGACTTTCACAATTATTATACACTAAAAGTGCAAAAAACTTATTTTTTATATTTTATTTACTATATGAAATTTGAAATTTATCATGTTCTTTATATTCCTAAACAATGCACTACAATTTCGAAATTTGTAATAGTATTTTAGAATCTGTCTAACAGAAAAAAAAAACTATGAAAAATTTGTTTTGGAGAATGAAAGTATGAAATATAAACTTTTGATTGAAATGCTAATTTGTCCTAGTTTATGTCCAAAATGTACCCAAACAAAAATGTGGGTTCTATAATGGTACAAACCTTTGTTCTATCATTATTTAAATTTGATTACTCATATTCTAAGGATAACATATCCAAGATAAAATATACGATCTATTATCAAATAGAGAGCTAGGATGTAAAAAGTTGGTGACCAAGTTATACTATTTTTGTAGTATAAAATAGAGGAGTTGGATATAAAAAGATGGTAGTCAAGGATATCAGTTTAGTTTTAGTATTTTTAGGGGCCCTAAAGCCTTTCTACATGTTGTGTCACACCTTGTCCTTGACCATGAACATTGTTTCACCCTCACGATGGCCCTTGTTGACTTCAACAATGCCTTCAACATGGTTGATATTTCCACTATTATTTAGGAGGTTTGTCGACATTATCCTTCTATTACACACTGGGTACAATTTTTAAACGGCACCCCAATTCCCTTTATGTGGACCAGTGTGAGCCTCTTATCTCTACAATTGGGGTCCAACTAGCAATCCTTTCAGAACCCTTATTTTCTCTTGGACTCTTCATCCTCATATTCTTCAATTAAAGGGTGTATGTCACCTCAACCTCCTTAGTTTCTATCTTAATGATGATATCCTTATTGGTGACATAGATGAGGTTCCTAAGGCTTTATCTTTTATAAAATCTTGTGGACTAGATTTCATATTTCATGTCAATAGTAAGAAAATATAAATCCTATGGCCTTCTGATGAAATGTATCCCAAAATGGGGATGTTACCACCTGAGATATCTCAACATGTATGTGGAGTGAACATCTTAGGTGGCTCTATTTCCACAAATGCAAGTTTCTATAGAAATCTCCTTTAGAAATGTGTGGACAAAAGTTTTATATGATGGATCACTTGACTTTTCTTTAGTACCCATAATGTGAGTTTCTTCTTCTTTTCTCAATTGTGGGGATTCCCAAGATGTTGTTTGATCTCCATACGACACCCCCATCTTCTATCTATGATGTGGGAGATGATCTTGATCACGAGCTTTGTTGTTTCTTAGAACACATTGTGGTAGGTGATGGCCCAAGATTTGAGGATCTAGAGTGGCACTTGGCCACTCTTCCTATGAACATCGAGGGCTTGGGCATCAAGTCCTTTATGACATCAACAGATTTACTTATGTTTTTTATAGATTCACACTCAAGATCTCTAAGATCATATCCTATGGGAAGATAGACTTGTTCCTACATTAATCTCCTTTTTCACTAAACATGCTAAAATATGCAATCTACTTCCATATTTTTGTTGGTTGAGGCTATTACGTATGCTTTCTTCCACCCAAACGACTCAATCTATTTGGACATACATGTACCACATAATGGTTATCTGGAAATTTATTGCAAGTGACCTATCATTACGACAACGTATTATTCTCACTTCTCTACTAGATAACCATGCACAAGATTTTTGGTTGTTGTTCCCATTGATGGCATTGGCTTGTGTATGTCTTTAGGTGAGTACTCAGTTATCCTTCAATGTCTATTCATGATCCCCTTGTATCCATGTGATGAATGTGTTGGATTTTTTATATACCACAATCATATTTTGATGATGCAAATATTTCTCAAAGTATATTGCTAACATGTGTGTTAAGTATTTCGAGCGATCAAGGAACTAAGTCAAGATCCAACTACAAATACCTTGCAAATATATATATTTGTATACTTGCAAATTAAGTTGTACCATGTATTTATGTATTCTTGTGCTTTTTGTACAACTTGATAGACGTGACGTATGGATAAATGATGATCTTCTGAAACCTAACCAAAACCCTATACACTGCACATACAAACCTTAAGGTTGATAGGTTTCAAATAAGTCTTCTAAAGGACCTCACATACTTTGCTTATTCGTTAACAAAGTTCTTCTCAGTTGAACTTATTATCGACAAAAAATACCTACGATCAAAATTGCTTTCAACCGCCAAAGAGCCTTTGGGACATCTTTTAATTTTTGACCATGATATAACCATTGGAGTTTTTTTTGCACTCAGAATATTCTTGATCAAAATAAATTTCAACCGAGACAGTGCTCAGTCAAAATAAATCTTAGACGAGGAATTAATTAGCAATCAAGCTAGATGTTGCACCTTAATTAACTTCGTCCAAATGACAAGTTGACCATCCATAATACTCTAGACACTTTCAAATATGTTCTAGCCACTTGTAAGTTATTCCTATAAATGGTAGTGGTCTTAGGAAACTTATACACATCCATTAAGCAACCATTGTGTATACATTGAAATACACTCTAGTATACTAGCCATCTTTTCAAAAGAGCTTTGTCCCTATACTTCATATTTGCATGAATCTAGACTAAGACCTAGATTTATCTTGAGTGTCGTCTCCACCCAATATGATTATGATTAATGTGATTAGCAACCTTAACAATTGAGAACTACTAGAAATCCTTGATGGATCCAACTACAAGAAATGGAAGCAAGATATGAATTATATATTCAATATTTTGATGCAAATATTTGGAATATGATCATCCACCCTTATGAAAATCTATATCATAATTTGAAGAATGGGACGAGCCAACCTTAAGAAAAGATACGATGAATGCCAAAGCTATAAGTGTTTTATATTCATATTTATCACTTGTAGAATTCAATCAAGTATAGTCTTGCGAAACCGCATATGAAATATGGAAAATATTTTTGGTTTCACATGAAGATACTTTACAAGTCAAAAGTATTGAAATCAATATGTTAGAGTAAATGTTTGAATAATTTCATTTTCAAGGAAATGAAACTATTTCTGAGATAGATGCTAGGTTTTCTTCTATAATCAATAATTTGAGTACATTAAGGAAGAACATAAGTGAAGAAGAACATGTTTCCAAGATGAAGATGGTGAAACTTATTGGGAACTTGGAAATACCTCAAGTAAAACTTGAATAAGAGGAGAGGCAAGAAAAAGAAGCAAGGAGTGTAGATAAAATAGTTGCATTCAAAGAAAATTCTTCCTCTTCAAGTGATTGTTCTATTAGTAAATAAAAAATTTATGCTAAAGGTAAGAAATATGTATTTTCTTCTTCTAACAAAAATGTTAGATCTTTGTCTACTAGATGTCACCAGTATGGAGATAAAGGTATTAAAAAATCCAAAGCCCTAAACTAAAGAAGAAGAAGAAAGAAGGAAATAATGAAGGAGAAGAAGGACATGCACATTATGCTCAAGGAAATGATGGTGTGGATGATGTATCTCTTTCTAATTTATTCAAATATGATCTTATGGAATTTGTTCTGATTTAAGTAAAAAAAATTAACTATTGTAAATGAGACAAATTATGAACTTCTTGTTTATTCATATGCTTTAAGTTGATTAAAAATGGATAATTTTTGTGATAGACAACCTTTTGGTAAAAAAAGTTCAATCGAGGGGGAAATCGGTCGAAATACAATTCGACCAAATTGCTGACAATAAGTTTTTTTATTTTAGTTATCATGGAATTGATAGTTAGAGTCAGTTTACTACATGATTATCTCTTAAAACCAAAATGAGACTATCAGAAATTTAATTTAAATATATTAAATTATTTCAAGACGTCTTTACATTGCACATGTAGAATTCCTTTGGATTGGATAATATATGCATAGAACTTGTCAAAATTCATTTGTATAAAATTAAAATTGTAAGTAGAATAAGAACAAAATATCTAGTATGCATGATTTCTTAAAACTAAATTTGATTAATGAACATGATACTATTCATAAGAAGATATTGGATGATCTTATAAGTACTCCCTTATCAAGTCTTTGCATATAAAATTTTACCTCTCTTTGTACTCATGTAAATCATAACATTTCAACAAAATTTTGATGATTTAACTTATATTATTAAGGAAGATGTTGATTTTTTTGCTAAAATGAAACATTGAACTTCTGTAAAGAAGTGAAATCACCTCTCTATGAAAATTTTGAACAATAGAACCTCCAGTCCAAACACACTTCAAAGATATACTTGGAGTGGGTGTAAAATTTACAAATCTTTGTTAATGGTATACAAAACGACCAAAGTATAGCAGCGGAATAAAAACATGACTATATTTGATTATAAAATAAGGGAACATCTTAAACTCACATGTAGGGTACAACATAACGATCCATGTAGAGGAAATATAAACTACCTCAATATTGTCTCCAAGCTTTCACTTCTCAAACTAGGTCCACATCTTTATGCTAAGTCCTCCATGTCATTCACCTAGGGTTGGAAGCATACCCCAACAAGAAGAGAAAATAAAAGACATTAGCAAAGGTTGGTATGTGCATGCTAAAAAGAAAATTGAGAAATTTATAAAGAGTAACAAACATAAAAATAAAAGGCTTCCCATGCAAGAGACAAGGACTACCCAACTGGGCATAAAAGGAAAGATTCTCAAACATATGATAAAAAGGAATACTTGCCATTAAAACATTAATAAAAGTGATGCCATAAAAGCACTCATAAAGATTTTAGGGCACAAAATCCATAACAACCTACATGTAGGTGAGATAAAATAGCACTAGAACAACATAAACAACAATTGGCAGCCAACCCTCATAAAGTTGAAACCCGATAGAGAATGGCACATAACTGTCACGCACGGGCCCACTGCCCAAGGCTCTAGTAGAGTTTCAGGAATGACGACTGGCCCCACAGACCACCACTAGCCTTAACTACGCACTTTGTCCACACTAACGCGCAAGCCAGGATCAACTTCCCGACTGGTCACCCATCCTAGTACTACTCCAAGCTGAGCACGCTTAACTATGGAATTCTTTAGAGATGGGCTCCCGGAAAAGGAGGTGCACCTTGGTGATATGGGTAGTCTAATCATTCCTTTTAAGATCATGTTATCCGAGGCCTCAAATACTGGGATGTTACAATCTCCCCCGCTTAGACTCTTGACGTCCTCGTCAAGGCTCAACTATAAGTCGTCATAATCTCTTCCCCATTTCAGTGCAAGCCAACAATGGCCCATGGACACCCAGCTCCCGTCCACGGCTACCAGCGCAAGGGTGGGTCCATCTCGTCTCTACGGATAGCCCTTTCCAACTTGCCTGGACCGCACGGCTCAAGACTAGCATGCCACATGCCCATGTAGGCCCCACCTACTGGAGGGGTTATGGCTCTGATACCATCTGTCACGCCCGGGCCCACTGCCCAAGGCTCTAGTAGAGTTTCAGGAATGACGACTGGCCCCACATACCACCACTAGCCTTAACTGCATACTTTGTCCACACTGACGCGCAAGCCAGGATCAACTTCCCGACTGGTCACCCATCCTAGTACTACTCCAAGCTGAGCACGCTTAACTATGGAGTTCTTTAGAGATGGGCTCCCAGAAAAGGAGGTGCACCTTGGTGATATGGGTAGTCCAATCATTCCTTTTAAGATCATGTTATCTGAGGCCTCAAATCCTGGGATGTTACAATACAGAACTTGAATAAAAAATAATAGTTCATTGAGGCCAGCATGTGAGGCATATGGGCCTGTTGAGCCAAGGCCTGTTATCCTTCCACTGTCCACAGTGGGAGGTGATTGTTGCTCTATGAAACCAGCCTAGCACAGTGTCCTCTGTTGGGTTATAGAGGAGGCAGAGAAGCAGCAGAAACAAAAAAATTTCTCCCCAAACCCAGAACAAAAGGAATCGCGTCAACATCTATATTATAGAAAAGATGGTTTGTGAATCATACCTTGTCCCGAGGCTTGCTCGGCGACAATACCACGCGCCTTGCGCGGTCTTCACCTCCGGTCTTGGACGGTGTCTGTGCAGCTCCTGGTCGCTCCCGGGACTGAAGACTCCTCCTCCTACCGGACTGTCGGATGACAGTTGTCCTCCTGAGCGGCAGTGACCTCCCGCCTCTGAAGTAGTCCACACAGACCACCCGGAACTCCACTCTCCTTGTCCCACAAGGAAGTGGAAGGAGTCGCACCCTCCTGTTGACGTACTAGTCGCCAACACACTCTCCTGCTGTCAATTGTAGCTGCAGTTGTCCTTCCCTTGCTGCACCTCCCTTTGCGGGAAGCACTTGCTCGGGCTCTCTCTCGGTTACCAAAACCAGAGAGAACGACAACTTTGCAGAGCAATCAACTTGCACTGAGTTGTTTCTTGAGAAGCCCCCAATACCCCTATATATATAGGCGGGTCATGGGATAGGGTTCTCTGTGCCCGGCAATACGGGACTAATGCAGGAGTAGAAGGGTTCGGGATTTTCCACAAAAAGCAACCATCTCGCAACCTGAACCGATCGGTTCATAAGTGAACCGGTCGGTTGGGGACCTGAACCGATCGGTTCACCACTGAACCGATCGTTTGGGACCCTTGAACCAATCGGTTCACTCATGAACCGGTCGGTTGGGGTTCTAGGTTGGTTCCCGATTGACTTTCCTTGTTTCTTTCCCAATTGGTATCGAATACCAATATTATTCCCAATTGAATTGGGCAATTTGAAATGAAAGGAAAATTCTCACCAATCTTACTTTCCCAAGTTGCTCGATTGCACCAGTTGAACCGATCAGTTCAACACTTGAACCGGTCGTTTCACTCTATGCATGAGCCGATCGGTTCAACAATTGAGCTGACCGGTTCAGCAACCTCAGCCGACCGGTTCATCACATGAACCGATCGGTTGGGAATGCAGATTGTGCAGAATCAGTCAAATGCGATTTCAATCAATCCGATACTCCAATCAATGCGTCCAACACCTTGAACCATATGATATTGAGCTATCGATTAATTGAGTGTTTAATTGAACTACTAAACTCCTTTAGTAATCAATCTAAACATTTCTTGTGGACAAGACTCCTCTTCCAGGATAAATCCTATGTGTGTGACCCTGCAGGTCCATTTCACGTTGGCAGTGAAAGTCCATAACACTTATGACTTCACAAGCAAAGAGCGGTGCCTAGTCACACATCATTTCTACCCAAGTGAAAGTAGAAAGTTGGAGAACAACTTTCATCCTACAATCTGTGAATGGTGTTACAGTGAGTGTATAATTCCTTTGTCACTGATATCCAGAATGAACTCGAGGCATGGAACAGTCATCCTGTCAATGTTCATTCATTTCCTTGATCTCAGAGTAGACCGAGTGAGATGTGTATGACATCAATATCACATATTGATTCACACGTGCATGTGCATGCCTTTCTCAATCCTACTCATCAAGTGGCCAAGGATATCAAACTCCCTTAGGAGGGACAAATCCCGTATCTATCACTCACCCCTCAAAAGCCCCATGTGTCAAAGCCACCCAATCATCACCTTTATAACAACCCATGTTTCAGGATTGCGTTTGATGATGTCAAAGTGTACCCAACGACATGTGTTGAGTGTAGTGATTTCAGGTCTAAGAATCACACCCACCACCATCACTGTGAGAGCTGACTGTGACTACCATGTCATGGTTCCATGTGTCACTCTCACGGTGGGTCTGTCCGGTACCTTGTTCTCTAACAAGTACCTATGTGCTTGGTTTGATATCACTATATCATGACTAATGAGATTCTGTCATCAACCAACACACAATCTAGTCTTCAGTGTTATTGATGTCTATGGTTATTTCCACAATAACAACCGACTAGGGACTATACAAGAATGTATACTCTTAACATCCGTATGATCTCATCGTTTAGGTCCTTAACCTAAAAGCATACGTCATTGAGTAAAACAATCTTTAGGCATCTATCATGTTACACCATCATCTCAGAAACAGTTTAAACATATAGATTGGAAATTGCCTTTATTATTATTCAAATCATTTACAAAGTATCCCATTACAATCATCATATGACTTGCTCTATGGGCATACATACCAACAGACTCCCACTTGCACTTAGAGCCAGTCACCAAGGAAACGCAGTCCTTGTGACCTAGCATGACCATCATGCTTCTGCTGAGAAAGGGCCTTAGTCAGTTGATCAGCTATGTTGTCTTCAGTTGGTACTTTGCAAATCTTCACATCTCCTCGCTGTACGATCTCTCGTATGAGATGGAAGCGCTGCAGTATGTGCTTGGACCGCTGATGTGATCTGGGCTCCTTAGCTTGTGCAATAGCTCCATTATTGTCACAATAAAGCTCAATTGCATCACAGCTACTGGGAACTACACCAAGTTCACAGATGAACTTCCTGATCCACACAGCCTCCTTTGCTGCATGCGAAGCAGCAATATACTCGGCCTCTGTAGTAGAATCGGCAATTGTTTCTTGCTTGGAACTCTTCTAGCTCACAGCTCCATTATTAAGGCAAAACACAAATTCTGACTGCGATCTATAATCATCTTTATCGGTTTGGAAGCTTGCATCGGTGTAACCCTTTACAACCAGCTCTTCCTCGCCGCCGTACAAAAGAAATTGATCCTTAGTCCTTCGCAAGTACTTGAGGATGTTCTTCACGGCTGTCCAGTGAGCATCCCCGGGATCTGACTGGTACCTGCTCGTCATGCTTAGAGCATACGAGACATCTGGGCGTGTGCACAACATAGCGTACATGATGGATCCGATGGTTGATGCATATGGGATCCCATTCATCCGCTCCCTCTCTTCACAAGATTGGGGACATTGAGCTCTAGAGATGGTAACTCCATGTAGCATAGGGACGTTGCCTCTCTTTGAGTTCTCCATGCTGAACTGCTTTAGCACCTTGTCAATGTACGTTCTCTGACTTAGTCCGAGAAGCCTTCTAGATCTATCTCTATAGATCTTAATTCCTAGAATATAGGATGCTTCTCCTAAGTCCTTCATTGAGAAAGTTTTCCCAAGCCAAGTCTTTACCTTCTCTAAGGCTAAGACATCATTCCCCATTAAAAGTATGTCATCCACATACAATATGAGAAATATGGTCGAGCTCCCACTAACCTTCTTGTACACACAAGGTTCATCTTCATTTTGAATAAAGCCAAACACTTTGACTTCTTCATCAAATTGAAGATTCCAACTCCGAGATGCTTGCTTCAATCCATAGATTGAACTTTGCAGTTTACAGACTTTATTGGCATTCTTTGGATCTACAAAACCTTCAGGCTATGTCATGTACACATCCTCATGAATATTCCCGTTAGGGAATGCAGTTTTAACATCCATCTGCCAAATCTCATAGTCATAATAAGCTGCAATAGCAAGCATGATTGTTACGACCCCACCTCCCGATAACCCCCAGTTAAGGGAGACCAGGAGGTTGAGCCGCACCCATTAATCCCGGATCAAAGGTTCGACATATAACCATAAACAATTATTAAATTCTAACAGACTATACTGAAAATGGTAATAAAATTTTTCTTTACATACCTTTTGAAAACTTGGATCTCTAAGCTTCTATCCATGCCGATACTAATCTATCTAATCCTCCTTTGTACTTTAATTCTCATTTAGTATCACATGTGCCACTTTACTGTTTGTTCTTTTCATTGTACCTAAAACGCCGACAAACAAAACGTCGGTCAACCATAGCTGGTATGTGGGGGAAACAATAATCTTGCAACTATGATAACCATGTAATCATTTAATTAATCATTAATCAGTCAAGATTACATTTTACATATAACATCCGCGATCCACGAGTACCCTATCCTCTGTACTATCCCTGCAGTGGACCTGGATCCTACCTTCCTTATGGTAGATCCCCATTAAACCCCTCATGGTCCCACCCATAGGTGAACCAGTTTCTAGGGTTGAGTCACATGGCACTACCCGTAAGTAGCCCACTCCTTAACTCATGGCAGGCTAATGAGTCGCATGGCACTACACGTAGGTAGCCCAATTTCTAACTCTCGATAACCTAGACCTTGCTCTAGGATTACCCCTTTTTAGCCTTTTCAAAGTAACAGAGGTGGACCCGGATCTAGCCAGTTATATATCTACTCATTTATAGTGATAATCATAGTCACTTTATAGTTGCATGAAATAAATAAACATCCAACAGTTTAGTTGCATTCAATGCGATTAAACATCCGGGAATCCATCGGAAAACTAACTCGGGTAGTCATAAGCGTAACCACATACCTGATTTGGTGAGTCATGCAGATATTCAACATATACTTCATGTGTATACAATTAAGTCAATCAACAGATCCAAGCAAGTAATTCAATCATCACATAGTCCCTGAAATAAATATGTACTCTATTTATTACACACTTATCAAGAAACTACTTTATTGACTTGGATTCTCTTTCTAGGGTTCCTAATCCGCATTACGGTTCCATTAATACTCATTAGGGTTTCTTAGATCATTTTCTCGGACTTTATCCCTTTTTAGGTTAACAAACCCTAAAATACTCTTTTCCATTTATATGAACCTTAATTGCTCAACTATTCATTTTAATAATCTTTTATACCCAAAATTTACTTAGGATCATCATAACCCTATTTATTTACAGATTTGAACAACTAAAACAATTAAAAGACATATTCATCTAAATTAGGGTTTTCAAGCTCATTAATGCACATACATGCACGAAACCCTAAATTAAGCCAATTATATAAAAGATTATCTTTTTAGATCTTATTTTCACTTTTATGAACAATAGGTTTAAATTATCCATTGATCATCATTAAAACCATCTATCATCAAATCTAAGGATTTTTCATTAATTAAATCATTAAAGATGATAGCTTTATGTACTTTTCATATTTCAACATATTTATGTACATAATCTAATAATTACGTACAAAGATCACACTTTTCGATCTTAATGCACCTTTTGGCATTTAACAGGTTAATATCAACTCTTATGATCCATTAAACCCTATTAAACACATTAATCACATCAAAATAGGGTTTCTCAATTTTTAACTAATCAAAGATGATAATCTACATTACTTTTCGAACTATGATCAGATTCAGGCTATGAGACTATTTTTAATGGATTCCTCTCGTTCTGAGGATCAAAATTCATATATAATTTATGTTGATCGGAGCTACCAATTAGGAGTTATGATTTTATGAAGAAATTACCTTTCCAGCCAATAGGGAAGCGCCACGTCATCTGTTTCCATGCAAAGCTCACACAATGGAAAACATAACGCAAAGACTCTTTTACCCCCAGTTAAGTCGTTGCTTGTTCAGCCCGTAGAGGGGCAAAATCGTCCAACGCCTCCTCCTTCATCTCCTACCTCGCGCCAAACGCCCTAGCCGCCGGCAGCTGCTCTCCCGCGGCCTACCTCGACTTCCTGGAGGCTCGAGGACCTCCGCAAGGTGGAGCCCTAGCTCCGACGACCTTTGGCGCGCGTGGGGCACCCCAAGGGTGCGGTCGGGATGGCTGCTCCCAAGCGCAAACATCCTACGTTTGCTGTTGTGCGGGAAGCACTTCTGCAGGTTTACGGCTGGAGCTGCGTGGAAGTCAAGGCGTTGGATGATTGGATGATCATCTTATGGCGGTTGTGGGAGCCCCTGCCTCCAACATGACGACTCCACTGCTTCCTGGTTGCTCCTAGGTCGCTCTACACTCTTGGTTAGGGTTAGTAGGGAAAAGAAGAAGAAGTATACAACGACATGAACTCCTTCTTGACTCGACCCCAGATCATACCTCTTATATATGGGAGTGTCCACAAAGCCATAGGTTGGCTTAGCACGAGTCAAGGTGTCCCTTTCCCAAAAGGAATCTAATTCCTTCAAAGAGAAGTATTCCTTCTCTCTGTCTCTCTCTCTTATCCTTTTGTAACTCCCTTTTCTTTAGGATTTCGAAATTCCTTTCCTTTACTCCCTTTATTTTTCTTTTAATCCATAGGAACGAAATCCTATTTTCTTTCCATATAAATCACTTTCTTTTTAACCATACTTTCATAATTCATTAATAAGATATCACATTATCCTCTTATTTTCCCTTTTTAGTATTTTCTCTTTCCTTTTCCTTTATTGGGACTCCTTGGATCCCAGGATATTCCATTATTTCGAAATTCTCTTCCAAGGATATTTATTATCCTTCTAGATGCATCTTAATGCATTATTGCACATTATTTTGTTTATTTCTTATTATAATATTTCCTTTTGAGGATTTCTTTTTATTTCTCTTCTATTTTCCTCATTGGCATTACTTCTATCATTAGAAATCTCATGGATACGAAATCTCACTAAGAAATCTCATTTATACCTCTGTCCATTCATTTTCCACATTTTATCATTATTTCCAATTTCTTTCTTAATAAAGAAATACATAATTAATCTTTTCTCTTTCTTATTGCTTTTCTTTGCAACTTTAGACTCCTTGGAACCCAAGGAATCCAAGAGGCACGAAATCCTCTTTGGATTTGTCTTCTAGAGGTTTCCATTATTTCTTTTCTCGAATATTCAATCATCCTTTTACTAATTGAATTTCCTTTGTTATTTTCCCTTTTTATTGGGCCCAATAGCCAATAAAGCCCATAAATCAAATAACAAGGCTATTTTAAATGAAATCCAATTATTCTCAACCAAATGTATGATTATTTGTTCAAACATCTTTAATATGAGAAATTATATTTCTCACCACTTGAACCCAAAAATTGGGGTTGTAACATCCTTCCCCTCTTATAGGAATTTTGTCCTCAAAATTCAAACAAGCAAACAAACAATACAGGATAAAACTTTTCCATGTCCATCATTGGCCCCTATGTGGCTTTGCCGTACCCATGGCATTTCCGAAGAACCTTTATTATCACATATTCTTTTCTCTGAGTTCTTTCATCCTGGCGTCTATAAACCACACAGGTGACTCAGGCCATTTCAGCCTCCCTTGGGGCTCACTAGGTTCATTGCTCAGCACATGGTCGGGGTACCTCACATAGTGCTCTAAATTGGACACATGGAAAACATCTCCCATTACTCTATATTGAGGGGTAGGGTCAAAACCTAACCATCTCCACCCATCCATCTCTAATGGACCCATGTATCGGGGACTCAGCTTTCTCAGCTGCAGCTCGGAGGGGTCGGATTCTCACAGTATATTCTCCCACAGTGCATTGCATGTTAATCTACTTTGCATTTGCATACGACTCTCATCGTCTCTAGGCTCCTTTCAGCCCTTGCACAAACAAAGTGACTTTATCTACACACACTGTGGTTCCTTTTTCTAACCATCAGGTGGCCCTTTTCTAACCATCATGTGGTCCTTTTCACCAACATCACCTTACTGAAGTGGTGACCGACACCACCTCCCTTACAGAGCTTCTTAGAACCTCGATACTGGCTATGGTGGTCATCATCACATCTTTCATAGGACATGAACTGTCTCTAGATATCATCCTGAACGAGCACACATGCCCTCATCAGACCCTTTAGTCTGGACCATAGTAACCGTAGTTAGGGGTGATAAACTATACTATCATTGAGTTTTTTTTTTTTTTTTAATACCTACTTCCACTTTATGGAAGCGAACCTTTAGGTCAAACTCAAGAATCGTTGCTTCATGGTGTAATTGAACCATCTTTCTCATGGATAGAACAACCCAATCTGTTCCTTAACAGAACTCTTTCTTTCTTATGTCATCTAGGTAAGGGGACCTACCATAACCCATATTGTATTTCAACCTTCCTTGGGCAAGGGGAGACTTATCACAACATCCATAGTGTTGAGCTCCCATTCCCTCTCAGGGATTCTTTTGTCCTCTATATCGATACACTAGGTTACTGAGGCTCGTCCTTTACCTCCTGGCTTGCATGGCCATAACCACATGCAATCCTCATCTTAAGCATCCATAGTGCCATTGTCATTCTCCTCGGTGTATGATGATCTTCCACCATGATTTCCTGTATGTCATGATTCCTTCAAGATCAAACTCCTCGAAACTCTAAACCACTCTAGTCAGGGTTTCATCACCTTCTCTTCCAAAGAGGTGCACTTGAGGTTCTACCATCATCCTTCCATCATATCAAGGATTAGACTGGCTAACCAAACAACCCTTAACCTTTCAACGTATCTTGTTACATCTGGGTGTTATCGAACCTCCTCTCCTTTTCAAATTTAGGGTTAGCCAAACAACCTCTTCTAGCTTCTAGTTAAACAAGTCAGATGTATCTCAACCAGAGCATCCAGTACCACTTCACATCCTTAGGTATTAGGTAACGTTACACATTCATGCATTTCACTTATCATGTCACTTCGAACTATATGTTTATCTTCCTAAGAACACTCTCTGATCCATCTCCATGGTGATCAAACTCAACCTGGTATAACTTGTAAGTTCCACATAGCTCATGATAAAAACATCCTCATAAGGGAACTACCTCATTTCTCTTAGTGTTTACAAACCATCCATGTATCATTCATTCACTTTACCATGGTAAGATAATTTCTCTATCCCCATTTCTCGTGGCAACGTTCCAACCTATATCATCTCTTATCCTTGGTGTATGACATGTATAATGTCCTATCTCTCACCCCCATAACAAGAGGAAATAAGCATTTGGCTGCAGTCCAAATACAGAGTTCTTCCTGTTCCAAGAGTAGAGATGGTACATCCCACCTTGCCAGTACACCTTTAAATCTAAGTTGCAACGTGCCACATAAAAGAACAAACAGTAAAGTGGGGTTATGGATGATATAGGGTTACGACCTCACCTTTCATTAAACTTCTATCCACACCGATGTTACGACCTACGCTCTGATACCAAATGTTAACCTACGCTCTGATACCAAATCTTATTAAATGTTAACCTACGCTCTGATACCAAATGTTACGACCCCACCTCCCGATAACCCCCAGTTAAGGGAGACCAGGAGGTTGAGCCGCACCCATTAATCCCGGATCAAAGGTTCGACATATAACCATAAACAATTATTAAATTCTAACAGACTATACTGAAAATGGTAATAAAATTTTTCTTTACATACCTTTTGAAAACTTGGATCTCTAAGCTTCTATCCATGCCGATACTAATCTATCTAATCCTCCTTTGTACTTTAATTCTCATTTAGTATCACATGTGCCACTTTACTGTTTGTTCTTTTCATTGTACCTAAAACGCCGACAAACAAAACGTCGGTCAACCATAGCTGGTATGTGGGGGAAACAATAATCTTGCAACTATGATAAGCATGTAATCATTTAATTAATCATTAATCAGTCAAGATTACATTTTACATATAACATCCGCGATCCACGAGTACCCTATCCTCTGTACTATCCCTGCAGTGGACCTGGATCCTACCTTCCTTATGGTAGATCCCCATTAAACCCCTCATGGTCCCACCCATAGGTGAACCAGTTTCTAGGGTTGAGTCACATGGCACTACCCGTAAGTAGCCCACTCCTTAACTCATGGCAGGCTAATGAGTCGCATGGCACTACACGTAGGTAGCCCAATTTCTAACTCTCGATAACCTAGACCTTGCTCTAGGATTACCCCTTTTTAGCCTTTTCAAAGTAACAGAGGTGGACCCGGATCTAGCCAGTTATATATCTACTCATTTATAGTGATAATCATAGTCACTTTATAGTTGCATGAAATAAATAAACATCCAACAGTTTAGTTGCATTCAATGCGATTAAACATCCGGGAATCCATCGGAAAACTAACTCGGGTAGTCATAAGCGTAACCACATACCTGATTTGGTGAGTCATGCAGATATTCAACATATACTTCATGTGTATACAATTAAGTCAATCAACAGATCCAAGCAAGTAATTCAATCATCACATAGTCCCTGAAATAAATATGTACTCTATTTATTACACACTTATCAAGAAACTACTTTATTGACTTGGATTCTCTTTCTAGGGTTCCTAATCCGCATTACGGTTCCATTAATACTCATTAGGGTTTCTTAGATCATTTTCTCGGACTTTATCCCTTTTTAGGTTAACAAACCCTAAAATACTCTTTTCCATTTATATGAACCTTAATTGCTCAACTATTCATTTTAATAATCTTGTATACCCAAAATTTACTTAGGATCATCATAACCCTATTTATTTACAGATTTGAACAACTAAAACAATTAAAAGACATATTCATCTAAATTAGGGTTTTCAAGCTCATTAATGCACATACATGCACGAAACCCTAAATTAAGCCAATTATATAAAAGATTATCTTTTTAGATCTTATTTTCACTTTTATGAACAATAGGTTTAAATTATCCATTGATCATCATTAAAACCATCTATCATCAAATCTAAGGATTTTTCATTAATTAAATCATTAAAGATGATAGCTTTATGTACTTTTCATATTTCAACATATTTATGTACATAATCTAATAATTACGTACAAAGATCACACTTTTCGATCTTAATGCACCTTTTGGCATTTAACAGGTTAATATCAACTCTTATGATCCATTAAACCCTATTAAACACATTAATCACATCAAAATAGGGTTTCTCAATTTTTAACTAATCAAAGATGATAATCTACATTACTTTTCGAACTATGATCAGATTCAGGCTATGAGACTATTTTTAATGGATTCCTCTCGTTCTGAGGATCAAAATTCATATATAATTTATGTTGATCGGAGCTACCAATTAGGAGTTATGATTTTATGAAGAAATTACCTTTCCAGCCAATAGGGAAGCGCCACGTCATCTGTTTCCATGCAAAGCTCACGCAATGGAAAACATAACGCAAAGACTCTTTTACCCCCAGTTAAGTCGTTGCTTGTTCAGCCCGTAGAGGGGCAAAATCGTCCAGCGCCTCCTCCTTCATCTCCTACCTCGCGCCAAACGCCCTAGCCGCCGGCAGCTGCTCTCCCGCGGCCTACCTCGACTTCCTGGAGGCTCGAGGACCTCCGCAAGGTGGAGCCCTAGCTCCGACGACCTTTGGCGCGCGTGGGGCACCCCAAGGGTGCGGTCGGGATGGCTGCTCCCAAGCGCAAACATCCTACGTTTGCTGTTGTGCGGGAAGCACTTCTGCAGGTTTACGGCTGGAGCTGCGTGGAAGTCAAGGCGTTGGATGATTGGATGATCATCTTATGGCGGTTGTGGGAGCCCCTGCCTCCAACATGACGACTCCACTGCTTCCTGGTTGCTCCTAGGTCGCTCTACACTCTTGGTTAGGGTTAGTAGGGAAAAGAAGAAGAAGTATACAACGACATGAACTCCTTCTTGACTCGACCCCAGATCATACCTCTTATATATGGGAGTGTCCACAAAGCCATAGGTTGGCTTAGCACGAGTCAAGGTGTCCCTTTCCCAAAAGGAATCTAATTCCTTCAAAGAGAAGTATTCCTTCTCTCTGTCTCTCTCTCTTATCCTTTTGTAACTCCCTTTTCTTTAGGATTTCGAAATTCCTTTCCTTTACTCCCTTTATTTTTCTTTTAATCCATAGGAACGAAATCCTATTTTCTTTCCATATAAATCACTTTCTTTTTAACCATACTTTCATAATTCATTAATAAGATATCACATTATCCTCTTATTTCCCCTTTTTAGTATTTTCTCTTTCCTTTTCCTTTATTGGGACTCCTTGGATCCCAGGATATTCCATTATTTCGAAATTCTCTTCCAAGGATATTTATTATCCTTCTAGATGCATCTTAATGCATTATTGCACATTATTTTGTTTATTTCTTATTATAATATTTCCTTTTGAGGATTTCTTTTTATTTCTCTTCTATTTTCCTCATTGGCATTACTTCTATCATTAGAAATCTCATGGATACGAAATCTCACTAAGAAATCTCATTTATACCTCTGTCCATTCATTTTCCACATTTTATCATTATTTCCAATTTCTTTCTTAATAAAGAAATACATAATTAATCTTTTCTCTTTCTTATTGCTTTTCTTTGCAACTTTAGACTCCTTGGAACCCAAGGAATCCAAGAGGCACGAAATCCTCTTTGGATTTGTCTTCTAGAGGTTTCCATTATTTCTTTTCTCGAATATTCAATCATCCTTTTACTAATTGAATTTCCTTTGTTATTTTCCCTTTTTATTGGGCCCAATAGCCAATAAAGCCCATAAATCAAATAACAGTAAAGTGATGACCTTTAGATGATGATGTTAGTGAGGGTCGTGCATGTTAGGATAAAGGATAGTCCTTTAGATGATGATGTTAGTGAAGGACCTTAGAAACCCTATGGGCTTGTGCAAATAGGGCATAGCTGGCACCTAGGGCACGTCATAGTGCTGACAGTAGGATGAAACCCTGGATAAGGAATCATGAGGAGGCATAAAGGGTTATGGATGATTTTGAGCAAACCATAAGTTCGAACCTAGGCTTCACCCATGTAGAGCATGCCTTTGAGGTTGAACCTTCATGAAGAGAGGACCTCTAATGGTGAGGTTGGATGTAGGGTTAGCTCCAGAGAGAGAGCAGGAAACCCCGCAAGAAGGTTGGAAGCCTAAAACCCTAAACAATGGATGACAGTGGTTGCCTCATAAGTTGATGATATCTTGGTTGCCTTTAGAGGGACCAAACCCTAGACAGTGAAGATGAAGCATATGGTGCCTATGTGCCTACAATATATGTGTTTACCTTCTGAGGTAGGAAAAAGAGTTCCTTAGACCTAGAAAGGTTTAGTAGCAGGTTATGTGGCCTTGTACCTTGTTGGTTGTCCTTAGGGAGGACCCAACTCTAAGTGTTGCTTGAGTTGAAGGATGACAAGGAGTGTGTGTCATGCCTTTTTCATGCTTGGTTTGTAGTTAAGAGACAGGGCATGCAGTGAACCTAGGGTTCCTAGGCCTAAGAGGGGAAGTGGTATACCTAATGCTCATGATGAGAATAAAGTTTCTATAGTTTCGAGCATGGTACGCCTCGTGAATAAAGGAAAAGGGAAGCCCCTTAAGTTTAAGGTATGTTTGGTGAACCCCTTACAGCTAGGTTGATGATAAAGAAAGGTATGATCTTGATCCAACATTGAGGAAAGAGGACAGGTATGACCTAGCATGGTACAGTAAGTGATCTTCTCATGCCTTAATGGCTTGCTAGGGTTAAGTAGGCTCGTGTGTATGTAAACCCTAAACCTAAGAGATTTTGTGACCTTGCTGTCAAGAGATAGTTTTCCTCCCATCCTGGGGGAGAGACACCTTTGGTAGGGTGCATATCAGTTTTGGTCAGTTTAAGGTAACCTAAAGAGGTCTCTTATGATCTTGAGGAGCTAAGAGGAAAGTACATGGTATGGGAATGAACCTGTAGACTCATAGATATCCATCTCTAATTGCATATAAATGTGTTACCAAGGAGGTAACCGGTATAGGGCTTGACCAAGGTAGGCAAGTTGCCATGATCCCAATGAAAGGATGAAGGTCAACCTATGAATGCAGAAAGAGAGATGATGAAGACTTGGGGTAAGGTTCTAGGTGAACATGTACTACGATGGAGAATCCTAAGTCTATCCTAGGGTCAGGTAGGGATAAGTCCGATGAAGGTAGGAGTTGCCTAATTCCCCAGTTGCACATGACCATAGGGACGGGAGGTAACAGCTATCATTGTCTTAGGGCCATGGGTTAGGAGATTGATCACCTCCATAAACTCATGGGACCCAAAGGGCAGATGAGTAGGGCACTCTCTTGATGCATGAGGAAAAGGGATGACCCCAAAAGAGTCGGTACCCTATAAACCTAGAGGAGATGACCAAGGATATAAACCTCAGTAGGTTCAAGACTAGTTTGATATCATGATGTTTGTGGCACATGGCAACTTAGATTTAAAGATGTACTGGCAAGGTGGGATGTACCATCTCAACTCTTGGAACAGGAAGAACTTTGTATTTGGACTGCAGCCAAATGCTTATTTCCTCTTGTTATGGGGGTGAGAGATAGGACATTATGCATGTCATACACCAAGGATAAGAGATGATGGAGGTTGGAGCGTTGCCACGAGAAATGGGGATAGAGAAGATCTCTTATCATGGTAAAGTGAATGATACATGGATGGATTGCAAACACTAAGAGGAATGAGGTGATCACCTTATGAGGATGTGGAGCTTACGGGTTATACCAGGTTGAGTTTGAACACCATGATGATGGAATCAGAGAGTGTTCTTATGAAGATGAATATATATAGTGTAAGGTGACATGATAAGAAAAAATACATGGAAGTGTAATGTTACCTAAGGATGTGAAGTGATAATGAATGATCTGATTAAGACTTGTTTGACTAGAAGCTAGAAGAGGTTGTTTGGCTAACCCTAAGTTTGAACAGGAGGGGTGTTTGGATAACACTCGGATGTAACAAGATCTGTTGAAAGGTTAAGGGTTGTTGGTTAGCCATTCTAATCCTTGATATGATGGAAGGATGATGGTAGAACCTCAAGTGCACTTCTTGGGAAGAGAAGGTGATGAAACCCCGACTAGAGTGGTTTAGGGTTTTGAGGAGTTGATCTTGAAAGAATCATGACATACAGGGAGTCCTGGTTGGAGATCATCATACACCGTGGAAAATGAAAATAGCACTTTGGATGCATAAGATGAAGTTGCATGTGGAGTACGTCCATGCAAGCCAAGAGGTAAAGGACGAACCCCAGTAACCCAATGTATCGACATAGAGGACAAAAGAATCCTTGAGAGTGAATGAGAGCTCAACACTATGGATGTTGTGATGGGTCTTTCCTGGATCGAGGAAGGTCGAGATACAATGTGGGTTATGGTAGGTCGCCTTACCTAGATAAGGAAGAGTTTTGCTAAGGGACAGATCTAGTTGAACTACCCATGAGAAAGATGGTTCAATCACACCATGAAGCAAGTTCAAAGGATTCTTGAGTTTGACCTAAAAGTTCACTTCCATAAAGTGGAAGTAGGTACATGAAGCACTCAATGATAGTATAGTTTATCACCCCTAACTATGGTTAGTATATTCCAGACTAAAGGGTCTGATGAGGGCATGTGTGCTCATTCAGGGTGATATCTAGAGACAGTTTTTGTCCTATGAAAGATGTGACAATGACCACCAGAGCCATATCGGGTTGTATATGAAGCTTTGTAAGGGAGGTTGTGTCGGTCACCACTTTAGTAAGGTAATGTTGGTGAAAGGACCACATGATGGTTAGAAAAGTACCACATGATGGTTAGAAAAAGGGACCCCAGTACATGTAGATGAAGTCACTTTGGTTGCGCAAGGGCTGAAAGGAGCCTAGAGACGATGAGAGTCGTGAGCAAATGCAAAGTAGACTGACATACAAGTTACTGTGGGAGAAAATATAACATGAAAATCCGACCCCTCTAAGTTATATCTAATAGAGATGAGTACCCGATACATGAGTCCATTAGAGATGGATGGGTGGAGAAGGTTAGGTTTGAACCTACCCCTCAGGATAGAGTAATGGGAGATGTTTTCCGTGTGTTCAGTTTTGAGCACTATGTGAGATACCGACCATGTGCTGAGCAATGAACCTAGTGAGCCCCAAGGGAGGCTGAAATGGCCTGAGTTACCTGTGTTGTTTATAGACGCCAGGATGAAAGAACTCAGAGAAAAGAATATGTGATAATAAAGGTTCTTTGAAAATGCCATGGGTACGGCAAAGCCACATAGGGGCCAATAATGGGCATGGAAAAGTCTTATCCTGAATTGTTTGTTTGCTTGCCTAAATTTTGAGGACAAAATTTCTATAAGAGGGGAAGGATGTTATAACCCCAATTTTTGGGTTCAATTGATGAGAAATGTAATTTCTCATATTAAAGATGTTTGAACAAATAACCATATATTTGGTTGAGAATAATTGGATTTCGTTTAAAATAGCCTTGTTGATTGATTTGTGGGCTTTATTGGCTATTGGGCCCAATAACAAGGAAATAACAAAGCTAATTCAATTAGTGAATGAATAATTGAATTTATAAGAAAAGAAATATGTAGAAACCTCTAGAAGGAAAATCCAAAGAGGATTTCGTGCCTCTTGGATTCCTTGGGCTCCAAGGAGTCTAAAGTTGCCAAGAAAATCAATTAGAAAAAGAAAAGATTAATTCGGTATTTCTTTATTAAGAAAGAAATTGTAAACAATGAGAAAATGTGGAAATTAAGCGAAAAGATAAATAATTGAGTTACCCTTTATGGAATTTTCGTATCCCAAGGTTTTCTTTTGATATAAGGGATGCCAATGAGGAAAATAGAAGGGAAATAAAAAGAAATTATCAAAAAGATATATTTGTAATGAGAAATAAACAAGATAATGTGAAATATTGCGTAATGATGCATCTGAGAGGATAATAAGTATCCAATGAGAGAATTTCGAAAAAAAGGGAGTATCTTGGGATCCAAGGAATCCCAATATAGAGGAAAAAAAGAGGAAATAATAAAAAGGCAAAAGAAGAGGATAATGAGTTGCTTTAGTAATGAATTATGAGGTTCGATAAAAAGGAAAGTATTTTCCTATTATATGAAAATAGAACTCGTTGCCTTTGGAATAAAGGGTAAGTAAATAAGAGAATAATGAGAGGTATTTTCGAATCCTTAAATAACCAAGTAACAGTAATACCAAAAGGATAGGTAGAGAGAGAGAGAGAAGAATTGCTTCTCTTTGTATGAAACCGATTCCTTTTTGGAAAGGACTCTTGGAGTCGTGTTTTAGACCTCATAGGACTTCGTTTCTCTTTCCTATATAAGGGATAGATTAGGGTCGAGTGCAGAGGGTTTTTCACGCAGCCATCCATCTTCTCTCCTTCCTCTACTTCATATTTTTTTTCGTCAAAACCCTAGCAAGAGGGTAGACCAACCTCCGAGTCACGGGCCCCCATGGGTTGAGTTGAACAGGACCCCGATGTTTCCACGGAACCACAGGAAGCATGGCCACCTCCTCCGTGCTCTGGAGCGGGTGTAGCAACCAGCATAGGGCTGCAGGTTGGCCTGAGTTGCGGAACCTGGTGGGCTCGAAACAGCCACTCAAACCCCTACCTAAGGGTACCCCCCTGATCGCGGAGAGGCGACGGAGGTAGGGGAAGGTGTCCTTGGGGTCGCCGAGGTCGGAGGTGAGGAGGAAGGGCCGCGCAAAGCCTGCTAGGGCGGCCGCGCGCGCCATCCGGAGGAAGAAGATGAAGCTCAGGAGATTTGGACGAAATTGCCCTCCGCGGGTATGAAGCAGCGACGACTTAAGCGGGGGCAGAAAAGTCATTTCGTAATGTTTTAAGAAAGCTGCCCCGCATTGCTTGGAAGGCGCCTACGTGGCACTTCCTTATTGGCCAAGTAAGTATTTTCTTGCATAAATCATAACTAGAGTTTGGTAACTCGGATTGGGACACTTAATATATGAAAGTTGATCAGAAAAGCATAAGGAATCTGTTAAAAATGTAACTAAAGACCGATTCCGTTTATAATTTCAAAAGTGTCTTAAGTTGATCATATGGGCATTAAACTTTGATTAATAACCCTAATCATGTTTGGGAATTCGATCTAAAACCCTAAATGGGTTATTTCAAGTATTAGTAACCTGTTGAGAGGAAAAGTAAAAAATTTGAATATGATATTCGATAATATTGACTTACTTTAGGGTTTTACACATGAATATATGATAATGCATCTAGAAACCCTAATTTAGGGTAAAAGAAGATAAGATCATATTTAAATTGGAAAATGTGAAAGTATGATTGTTAAATGATAGTTCTAAGTTATTTGTATATGAAATTCCTTAATCCTGGATAAATACCCTAAAGGTAGTAATTAGGGTCTTTTCATGAATAAAAGATGGAATTGATGACAAAATGAGTTCATATGTTAATTAGACCCTAATGAGATTTGAATTAATGATAGATGCACATAATGATCTTGTCATGAATTAAAAGGGATAAAAATAGTATCTTTAATGTAAAAGAAGTTTAATGAAATTAATTGATGAGTAATATGCCTTTAAATGTGGAAATAGGGTTATATGTTGTGGAAATAACCTTAGTATTGAAGAATAGATAAAATAACTAGGGTTTTTGAATAATCGCATAAAATTAGGGTTTAATGTGGTGAAAGATAAAGGGAAACCCTAATTGTATAATGAAACCCTAAGATAGACACAAAACCCTAGAAAGTGAATCCAAGTAAATAGAGTAGTTTTTGATGAAGAGTGTAACAATAGAGTACATATTCTTTTCAGGAAATATGTGATGATTGAATTACTTGCTTGGATATGTTGATTGGCTGATTATATATACATGAAGTAAATGTTCAATAATCTGCATGACTCTTCAAATCAGGTATGTGGTTACTTATGGTTAACCGTTTAGGTTTCCCGGCGTTTTCCGAACGTTTTATCGCTTGGATGCAACTAAACTGCTTGGATGTTCATATTGCAAATATAATGTGGCTATGACTATCACTTAATGTGTATACCTATAAACTCAGATCCTGGTTCTCTCTGTGGCGAAATAGCTAACCTAGTACATGGCTACCTATGGTAGGTCATCAGGTTAGAGAAGACCTAGTACATGGCTACCTATTGGGTAGGTCCATCAGGTCTATGGATGACCTAGTACATGGCTACCCATTGGGTAGGTCCATCAGGTCAATGGTTGACTTAGTACATGGCTACCATGGAGGTAGGACCATCAAGTCATAAAGAGTTAGAGATTGGGCTATCCTCGGATAGTGCCATGCGACTCTATACCTAAAAGAGAGGTGATATCCATGTCCACTGCAGGGACAGCCCAGAGTTGTGAATATGTATGGATTGAGTTATATGGTTTAAAACGTAATCTTGTTTGTTAAATCATTAATTGAATGATTATGTTGTTAACTTAGTTGAACAATTATCTGCTTCTCCCCCACATACCAGCTTCGGCTGACCGACGTTTTGTTTGTCGGCGTTTTAGGTACAATGAAAAGAACAAACAGTAAAGTGGCACATGTGATACTAAAAGAGAGTTAAAGTATAAAGGAGGATTAGATAGATTAGTATCGGTGTGGATAGAAGTTTAATGAACCAAGTTTTCAAAAGGTATGTAAAGAAAAATTTTATTACCATTTTCAGTATAGTCTGTTAGAATTTGATAATTGTTTATGGTTATATGCCGAACCTTTGATCCGGGATTAATGGGTGCGGCTTCAACCTCTTGGTCTCCCTTAATTGGGGGTTACTGAAAGGTGAGGTCGTAACATTTAATAAGACCCTAATTGTGCTCATAGAAGCACCAAATGTTACGACCTCACCTTTCAGTAACCCCCAATTAAGGGAGACTTAGAGGATAAAGCCGCACTCATAATTCCGGATCAAAGGTTCAACATATAACTAAAAATAATGATTAAATTCTAACAGACTATATGAAAAATGGTAAAAAAAATTTTCCTTTTTGCATACCTTGAAAAGTGGGATATTATCTTCTAACCACAACTTATCCACTCTATTTAATTCCTCCTTGTTCTTTAATTCTTGAATTCACATTATGTCACTTTTCTGTTTGTGCTTTTGAGGATTTACCTAAAACGCCGACAAACAAAAACAACGATCAGCCGAAGCTGGTATGTGGGGAGCAGATAATTGTTCAACTAAGTTAACCACATAATCATTCAATTAATGATTTAACAGGTAAGATTACGTTTTAAACCATATAACTCAATCCATACATATTCATAACTCTGGGCTGTCCCTGCAGTGGACATGGATATCACCTCTCTTTAGGTATGGAGTCGCATGGCACTATCCGAGAATAGCCCAATATCTAACTCTTCATGACTTGATGGTCCTACCTCCATGGTAGCCATGTACTAAGTCAATCATTGACCTGATGGACCTACCCAATAGGTAGCCATGTACTAGGTCATCCGTAGACCTGATGGACCTACCCAATAGGTAGCCATGTACTAGGTCTTCTCTAACCTGATGACCTACCATAGGTAGCCATGTACTAGGTTAGTTATTTGGCCACAGAGAGAACCAGGATCTGAGTTTATAGGTATATACATTAAGTGATAGTCATAGCCACATTATATTTGCAATATGAACATTCAAGCAGTTTAGTTGCATCCAAGCGATAAAACGTTCGGAAAACGCCGGGAAACCTAAACGGTTAACCATAAGTAACCACATACCTCTTAATTGCACTTTTCAATCTAGGAAGAGAAAATCAATCAACACCTGAAATAAAAGAACAATTTCCTTTTATTAATATTTATTCACCTTCATTATTCAACTAGGATTCTAATTCCATAATTAGGGTTTCTTCTAGAAATTAGGGTTTTACTTCCTCTTTCATCATTACCATCCTTAATTCGTTAAACTACATAAAACCCCTAATTTCTCAGTAAATTTCCTTTATTAAGTATCCAATTACCTTATTTCGCAAAACATGCTTTTTATCCCCTTTTATCCCTAATTAGGGTTTCTATGTAAATTAACTTCCTTTTTAAGCATTATAACTCTAAATCTCCTATTTTGCATTCAAACTGATAATCATAGCACCTTGATCATTAGCAAAGTTAAACTTATCAGTTTGATTGATTGATTCATCAAAATACACTTTAATCATGCAATTAGGGTTTCTCACCAATTCTTAATACACTTTACTAACAAATTAAGGTACTTTTTGTGAAACAGACAGAACTAAGGTCTCAAATTAATTTTATCGGATTCCTCGTATTTTTCTATACAATTTTCATATATAAAGTTTTCTCATACGATAATCCTAGTAATTACTACGAATTTTGCAAGAAAAAGTCCTTTTTCAGATTATTTGTTAGAAATAGAAACTTACCGAAAATCGGCAGCCGTTCGATCGTTGCGCCGGTGGTCCGGGTCTTGATCCGACGTCCCGCGTTAGCCGCTCCCACTCACTGGAGTGCGCACGTGCGTCGTTGCTCTGGTCCGTTGGATCGTCTGAGACCACGGTGGTCCGCGATCCTAGCGTCGCCGCGAATTTGGATTCGCTCGTCCGATCACGATCGAACGATCGTGACTTAACGCCGTTAAGTTCAGCCGCGTCTTCTCTCGCACCGTCAGATCTGCGAGACTATGATGTTCCGTGATCCGACCGCCCTCGCCTCGCCTCGGCTGACCGTTAGATGCTAATCTAACGGTAACTGTACCTCGTCTTCCTCGAACTCTTACTCTCCTGGACGCGGCGGAGCCGCGGCGGCTCTCTCGTCGGGGCTAGAGCAATTGAGAGAGAGAGAGTGAATCGAGAGTCTAGAAGTTGCCGTCAGAGTTCGTGAGGGTGCCTTTGACTTGAAGGGCCCTTATTTATAGAGTGGGATGGCCTCTCTAGGGTTTCCTATCCCCGCCGCCGTTCCTGACCTCGGCCCGATTGGGCGTTTCTAGAACACACTACGAAAGCCAGTAAAACCTAGGTCGAGATTGTTCGCCTCGGTCTTCCGGACTCACAGGGACACTCATCTCAAGTGCACATGCACTGAGTCAATCGGGAAAACGAGGGGAAAATCCCCCTGTCCGCGCCAGAGTCTGAGTCCTGCTGGGACTCTAGACGATGACCGCGATCCGTTGGATTTAGATCCAACGGTCAGCGTCATCCGCGCTTGAACGAAAAAGGAAATTCATTTCCCAAAAAAAATCCAAGGAAAATACCATTTTAATGATAATTTGAATATTCAATAACTCCCAATCCATAACTCCGTTTCTCCTCAAATTTTGAGGAAAACTCGTTTATATTTTTATCTTCCTTTGTACAAAAATTGGGGTTATTATCCAAAGGAAACGAGCCCTTTACTTCAGTTCCAAGTTAACTCTAATTTAAATGTATTTCTCACATATTCCTTATTTCTTTTGTCATTATCTAATTATCCTGAGTTTCTTAAGCCTCAAGGAACCCTTTTATATCGAAAACTCATTTTTGGGAAAATATCTTTTAGCTTTTAAATCATTCCTTTTTATTTCTCACATATCTTAAATGAAATTCCCTTTTCTATTTCTTCTTGTTTTTCTTTTAATCTCTCCATTGGGCTTCACGGCCTCAAAGGCCCAATGAGAGGACAAACAAGTTATCAAACACACAATTCACTCAATCCAAACAAACAATTCATCAACCAACAATTTCATTTTCATTAAAAAGAATCTTTATAATTTTATTACATATCTTGGAGAAATTGAGGTTATAACATCCTCCCCTCCTTATAGGAATTTTGCCCCCAAAATTCAACAATCAAACAAACAAATCAGGATATGCTTTCTCCATGTCCGTCTTCAGCTCCCATGTAGCCTCATCCTCCCCATGGTGTTTCCAAAGAACCTTTACCATCTCTATATTCTTATTTCTGAGCTCTTTTACCTTAGTATCTATAATACGCAAAGGTAACTCAGGATAAGATAGCTTTCCTTGAAGCTCAATAGGTTCAATGCTCAACACATGGCTCGGGTCTTGCACATAACGCTTCAGATTGGACACGTGAAACACATCATGCATCATACTATATTGAGGGGGTAGCGCCAATCGATAAGCCACCTCGCCAATCCGTTCTAGAACCTCAAACGGACCCACATATCGGGGACTCAATTTTCCTCTATTTTTAGCTATAGCTCGGAGCGGTCGGATTTTCAGAAAAACATGCTCACCCACAGTGAAATGCACATCAGTCCTCTTTGCATCAGCATACGACTTCTGTCGATCCTGGGCTCTCTTTAGCCTTTGCCTGATCAAAGTGACTTTATCAGCATACACTTGGAGTTCATCTGACCTCAACAAGGTCCTCTCACCAACATCATCCCAGTGAAGTGGTGACCGACACGGTCTCCCATATAGCGCTTCATATGGAGGCATCCCGATACTGGCTTGGTAACTATTGTTGTATGCAAACTCTGCTAGAGGTAAGTACTGCTCCCATGATCCACCCCAATCGAGCACACAAGCCCTCAAAAGATCCTCTAAAGTCTGGATTGTCCTTTCTGACTGTCCATCCGTCTGGGGGTGATAAGCGGTACTGAATTTTAACCTCGTACCAAGTTCCTCTTGAACCTGCTTCCACAGTTTGGAAGTAAACTTTGGATCTCTATCTGATATGATGGAACTAGGCACACCATGCAAACGCACTATTTCCCGAATGTACAACTCAGCTAAGTCTGTCACTTTGGCAGTGGTTTTCAGCGCAAGGAAATGTGCTGACTTGGTAAGGCGATCCACCACAACCCATATTGCATCATGACCTCTCTTGGTTCTTGGTAAACCCACCACAAAATCCATGGTGATTTGATCCCATTTCCATTCCGGAATCTCTATAGACTGTAAAAGTCCACCAGGTCGTTGATGTTCGGCCTTCACCATCTGGCAGGTAAGACAACTGGCCACATAAGCTGCAATGTCTTTCTTCATCCCTGACCACCAGAAAAACCTCTGCATGTCCTTAAACATCTTAGTAGTCCCTGGGTGCACTGTGTACTTAGAACCATGAGCTTCCTTTAGGATACGTTCCTTCAGTGATGAATCTTCAGGAATCCATATGCGATTCTCGAATCTGATTCCTCCATCTACTCCCAAGGAAAGGCGGGTCTGAGGCTTCTTCATCAAACCTCTCATCTTGTCAAGTTCCCCACTGACCAACTGTGCTGCAACAATTTCACTTCACAAGTCAGACTGTATCTGAATGTTGGCCAATCGAACTCGATCGCTTAACGGCTGAGGAGACCATTTCACCAACTCTTCTAAGCTCTTCCACTGGCTAGACAAGACAGTTGCACACCTGAGCTGTTTCCTACTTAAAGCATCCGCTACTACATTTGCTTTTCCCGGATGATAGGCTATGGTGAAATCATAGTCCTTCATGTACTCCATCCATCTTCATTGTCGTAGGTTTAAGTCTTTCTGTGTCAGAAGGTACTTCAAGCTCTTATGGTCGGTGAAGATCTCAAAAGTAGCACCATACAGGTAATGCCGCCAAATCTTCAAGGCATGAATGATAGCAGCCAACTCTAAGTCATGTGTCGGGTAATTCACCTCATTAGGCTTGAGTTGTCGAGACGCATAGGCAACCACATGTCGATTCTGTTCCAAAACACAGCCAAGACCCATTTTGGATGCATCGGTGAAAATCATGAAACCCTCATTGCCTGATGGTAGAGTCAGTACTGGTGCAGTGGTCAACTTTTCCTTCAGCTCTTGAAAACGAGTCTCACATGTATCAGACCACACAAATTTCACATCCTTCCGAGTCAACATGGTCAAGGGCAAGGCAGTCTTTGAAAAATCTGAAATGAAACGCCGATAATATCCTGCTAACCCCAAGAAGCTTCGGATCTCGGAGGGGTTCTTCGGTGCAGGCCAGTCTCGAACTGCTGACACCTTGGCTGGATCCACGGCGATTGTTCCTCCTGAGATGATATGCCCAAGGAACATGACTCGGTCTATCCAAAACTCGCATTTTGAGAATTTCCCATAGAACTTCTGCTTCCTCAGGATATCAAGGACTTTACCTAGGTGGTCTCGGTGTTGCTCTAAGTCATTGGAGTATACCAAGATGTCATCTATGAACACTATGACAAACGAGTCAAGGAAGGGTTGGAACACACTATTCATAAGGTTCATGAACACACTGGGTGCATTGGATAAACCAAAAGGCATGACCATAAATTCATAATGACCATATCGAGTTCTAAAAGCTGTTTTTGGGATGTCCTCACTCTTGACTCTCAACTGGTGATAACCCGATCTTAAGTCAATTTTAGAAAAGACTCGAGCAGACTTTAACTGGTCAAACAGGTCATCTATTCGGGGTAAAGGGTATTTATTCTTAATGGTGGCTTGGTTAATCATCCGGTAGTCTATGCACATACGGAGCGAGCCATCCTTTTTCTTTACAAACAGGACTGGAGCTCCCCATGGTGATGTGCTAGGCCGGATAAAACCCTTGTCTAGCAACTCCTGCAATTGTTTCTTCAACTCGAGCAATTCTGCAGGGGCCATTCTATAAGGTGCACGTGAAATAGGGTTTGTCCCTGGAGCTAGCTCTATGGAAAAGTCCACCTCTCTCTCTGGAGGGATCCCGGGTAGATCATCCGGAAAAACATCAGCATAGCTCCTGACTACCTCTATTTCCTCTAAGGGTCGCACCTTGGGTTCGGGCTCTGATACCAAATGTTACGACCCCACCTCCCGATAACCCCCAGTTAAGGGAGACCAGGAGGTTGAGCCGCACCCATTAATCCCGGATCAAAGGTTCGACATATAACCATAAACAATTATTAAATTCTAACAGACTATACTGAAAATGGTAATAAAATTTTTCTTTACATACCTTTTGAAAACTTGGATCTCTAAGCTTCTATCCATGCCGATACTAATCTATCTAATCCTCCTTTGTACTTTAATTCTCATTTAGTATCACATGTGCCACATATGTCTCTTCATCACAAACATCATGATATCAAACAAGTCTTGAACCTACCAAGGTTTATATCCTTGGTCATCTCCTCTAGGTCTATAGGGTACCGATTCTTTTGGGGTCATCCCTCTTCCCTCATGCATCAAGAGAGTGCCCTACTCATCTGTCTTTTGGGTCCCATGAGTTCATGAAGGTGATCAATCTCCTAACCCATGGCCCTCAGACAATGATAGCTGTTACCTCCCGACCCTATGGTCACGTGCAACTGGGGAATTAGGCAACTCCTACCTTTATCGGTCTTATCCCTATCTGACCCTAGGATCGACTTAGGCTTCGCCATTTTAGTACATGTTCACTTAGAACCTTACCCAAGTCTTCATCATCTCTCTTTCTGCATTCATGGGCTGACCTTCATCCTTTCATCGAGATCATGACAACCTGCCTACCTTGGTCAAGCCCTATATCGGTTACCTCCATGGTAACACATCTGCATGCACTTAGAGATGGATATCTATGGGCCTACGGGTTTATTCTCATACCATTTACTTTTCACTTAGCTCCTCAAGATCCTAAGGGACCTCTTTAGGTTACCTTAAACTGACCAAAACTGATATGCACCCTACCAAAGGTGTCTCTCCCCCAGGATGGGAGGAAAACTATCTCTTGACAGCAAGGTCACAAAAGCTCTTAGGTTTAGGGTTTACATACACACGAGCCTACTTAACCCTAGTAAGCCATTAAGGCATGAGAAGATCACCTACTGTACCATGCTAGGTCATACTTGTCCTCTTTCCTCAAAGTTGGATCAAGATCATACCTTTCTTTATCATCAACCTAACTATGAGGGGTCCATCAAACACACCTTAATCTAAAGGGGCTTCTCTTTTCCTCTATTCACGATGATTACCATGCTTGCTTCTATGAGAACTCATCTCTCATCATGATCATCAGGTACACCACTTCCCCTCTTAGGCCTAGGGACCCTAGGTTCACTTGTAGGTGTCCAACTGCATACTCTATCTCTTAACCACGAACCAAGCATGCAAAAGGCCTGACATGCACTTCCTGTCATCCTTCAACTCGAGTAACACTTAGAGTTGGATTTTCCTCAAGGACAAACCATAAGGTACAAGGCCTCATAACCTATTACTAATCCACTTCAGGGTATACAAAACATCTTCTTCCTACCTCGGAAGGTAAACATCTCTACCATAGGCACATAGGTACCAGAAGCTTCATCTTTTCTCAAGGGTTCGGTCCCTCTAAAGACAACCAAGGTATCATCAACTTTCAGGGACCGATCATGAGGCAACCACTATCATCCATTGTTCAGGGTTTTAGGCTTCCAACCTTCTTGCTGGGTTTCCTGCTCTCTCTAGAGCTAACCCTACATCCAACCTCACCATTATAGGTCCTCTCTTTATGAAGTTTCAACCTCAAAGGCATGCTCTACATGGGTGAAGCCTAGGTTTGAACTTATGGTTGCTCAAGATCATCCATAACCCTTTATGCTCCATCATGATTCCTTATCCCGGGTTTCATCCTACCGTCAGCACTATGACGTGCCCTAGGTGCCAGCTATACCCTACTTGCACAAGCCCATAGGGTTTCTAAGGTCCTTCACTAACCTCATCATCTAAGAAGTTATCCTTTACCCTGACATGCACGATCCTTCCCAGGGTTGGGTTGCCAAAGGTGTTAGGTCATCCATGGATCATATGGCATCCCAAAGGCATGTCCCTTCAAACACCTGGTCCAACTCATCTCTCTCTAACCATCACTTAGGGTTAGGGTTAGCATCATCCTCATAGGATGTGCCAGGTCTCTACTAGAAATGGAGATCTCTTTCTCCAAGACTGACTTATCCTCTTGACAAGAAGGTCTAGCCTCAGGTCTCTCCAACAAAAAAATTTCTCCCCAAACCCAGAACAAAAGGAATCGCGTCAACATCTATATTATAGAAAAGATGGTTTGTGAATCATACCTTGTCCCGAGGCTTGCTCGGCGACAATACCACGCGCCTTGCGCGGTCTTCACCTCCGGTCTTGGACGGTGTCTGTGCAGCTCCTGGTCGCTCCCGGGACTGAAGACTCCTCCTCCTACCGGACTGTCGGATGACAGTTGTCCTCCTGAGCGGCAGTGACCTCCCGCCTCTGAAGTAGTCCACACAGACCACCCGGAACTCCACTCTCCTTGTCCCACAAGGAAGTGGAAGGAGTCGCACCCTCCTGTTGACGTACTAGTCGCCAACACACTCTCCTGCTGTCAATTGTAGCTGCAGTTGTCCTTCCCTTGCTGCACCTCCCTTTGCGGGAAGCACTTGCTCGGGCTCTCTCTCGGTTACCAAAACCAGAGAGAACGACAACTTTGCAGAGCAATCAACTTGCACTGAGTTGTTTCTTGAGAAGCCCCCAATACCCCTATATATATAGGCGGGTCATGGGATAGGGTTCTCTGTGCCCGGCAATACGGGACTAATGCAGGAGTAGAAGGGTTCGGGATTTTCCACAAAAAGCAACCATCTCGCAACCTGAACCGATCGGTTCATAAGTGAACCGGTCGGTTGGGGACCTGAACCGATCGGTTCACCACTGAACCGATCGTTTGGGACCCTTGAACCAATCGGTTCACTCATGAACCGGTCGGTTGGGGTTCTAGGTTGGTTCCCGATTGACTTTCCTTGTTTCTTTCCCAATTGGTATCGAATACCAATATTATTCCCAATTGAATTGGGCAATTTGAAATGAAAGGAAAATTCTCACCAATCTTACTTTCCCAAGTTGCTCGATTGCACCAGTTGAACCGATCAGTTCAACACTTGAACCGGTCGTTTCACTCTATGCATGAGCCGATCGGTTCAACAATTGAGCTGACCGGTTCAGCAACCTCAGCCGACCGGTTCATCACATGAACCGATCGGTTGGGAATGCAGATTGTGCAGAATCAGTCAAATGCGATTTCAATCAATCCGATACTCCAATCAATGCGTCCAACACCTTGAACCATATGATATTGAGCTATCGATTAATTGAGTGTTTAATTGAACTACTAAACTCCTTTAGTAATCAATCTAAACATTTCTTGTGGACAAGACTCCTCTTCCAGGATAAATCCTATGTGTGTGACCCTGCAGGTCCATTTCACGTTGGCAGTGAAAGTCCATAACACTTATGACTTCACAAGCAAAGAGCGGTGCCTAGTCACACATCATTTCTACCCAAGTGAAAGTAGAAAGTTGGAGAACAACTTTCATCCTACAATCTGTGAATGGTGTTACAGTGAGTGTATAATTCCTTTGTCACTGATATCCAGAATGAACTCGAGGCATGGAACAGTCATCCTGTCAATGTTCATTCATTTCCTTGATCTCAGAGTAGACCGAGTGAGATGTGTATGACATCAATATCACATATTGATTCACACGTGCATGTGCATGCCTTTCTCAATCCTACTCATCAAGTGGCCAAGGATATCAAACTCCCTTAGGAGGGACAAATCCCGTATCTATCACTCACCCCTCAAAAGCCCCATGTGTCAAAGCCACCCAATCATCACCTTTATAACAACCCATGTTTCAGGATTGCGTTTGATGATGTCAAAGTGTACCCAACGACATGTGTTGAGTGTAGTGATTTCAGGTCTAAGAATCACACCCACCACCATCACTGTGAGAGCTGACTGTGACTACCATGTCATGGTTCCATGTGTCACTCTCACGGTGGGTCTGTCCGGTACCTTGTTCTCTAACAAGTACCTATGTGCTTGGTTTGATATCACTATATCATGACTAATGAGATTCTGTCATCAACCAACACACAATCTAGTCTTCAGTGTTATTGATGTCTATGGTTATTTCCACAATAACAACCGACTAGGGACTATACAAGAATGTATACTCTTAACATCCGTATGATCTCATCGTTTAGGTCCTTAACCTAAAAGCATACGTCATTGAGTAAAACAATCTTTAGGCATCTATCATGTTACACCATCATCTCAGAAACAGTTTAAACATATAGATTGGAAATTGCCTTTATTATTATTCAAATCATTTACAAAGTATCCCATTACAATCATCATATGACTTGCTCTATGGGCATACATACCAACAGACTCCCACTTGCACTTAGAGCCAGTCACCAAGGAAACGCAGTCCTTGTGACCTAGCATGACCATCATGCTTCTGCTGAGAAAGGGCCTTAGTCAGTTGATCAGCTATGTTGTCTTCAGTTGGTACTTTGCAAATCTTCACATCTCCTCGCTGTACGATCTCTCGTATGAGATGGAAGCGCTGCAGTATGTGCTTGGACCGCTGATGTGATCTGGGCTCCTTAGCTTGTGCAATAGCTCCATTATTGTCACAATAAAGCTCAATTGCATCACAGCTACTGGGAACTACACCAAGTTCACAGATGAACTTCCTGATCCACACAGCCTCCTTTGCTGCATGCGAAGCAGCAATATACTCGGCCTCTGTAGTAGAATCGGCAATTGTTTCTTGCTTGGAACTCTTCTAGCTCACAGCTCCATTATTAAGGCAAAACACAAATTCTGACTGCGATCTATAATCATCTTTATCGGTTTGGAAGCTTGCATCGGTGTAACCCTTTACAACCAGCTCTTCCTCGCCGCCGTACAAAAGAAATTGATCCTTAGTCCTTCGCAAGTACTTGAGGATGTTCTTCACGGCTGTCCAGTGAGCATCCCCGGGATCTGACTGGTACCTGCTCGTCATGCTTAGAGCATACGAGACATCTGGGCGTGTGCACAACATAGCGTACATGATGGATCCGATGGTTGATGCATATGGGATCCCATTCATCCGCTCCCTCTCTTCACAAGATTGGGGACATTGAGCTCTAGAGATGGTAACTCCATGTAGCATAGGGACGTTGCCTCTCTTTGAGTTCTCCATGCTGAACTGCTTTAGCACCTTGTCAATGTACGTTCTCTGACTTAGTCCGAGAAGCCTTCTAGATCTATCTCTATAGATCTTAATTCCTAGAATATAGGATGCTTCTCCTAAGTCCTTCATTGAGAAAGTTTTCCCAAGCCAAGTCTTTACCTTCTCTAAGGCTAAGACATCATTCCCCATTAAAAGTATGTCATCCACATACAATATGAGAAATATGGTCGAGCTCCCACTAACCTTCTTGTACACACAAGGTTCATCTTCATTTTGAATAAAGCCAAACACTTTGACTTCTTCATCAAATTGAAGATTCCAACTCCGAGATGCTTGCTTCAATCCATAGATTGAACTTTGCAGTTTACAGACTTTATTGGCATTCTTTGGATCTACAAAACCTTCAGGCTATGTCATGTACACATCCTCATGAATATTCCCGTTAGGGAATGCAGTTTTAACATCCATCTGCCAAATCTCATAGTCATAATAAGCTGCAATAGCAAGCATGATTGTTACGACCCCACCTCCCGATAACCCCCAGTTAAGGGAGACCAGGAGGTTGAGCCGCACCCATTAATCCCGGATCAAAGGTTCGACATATAACCATAAACAATTATTAAATTCTAACAGACTATACTGAAAATGGTAATAAAATTTTTCTTTACATACCTTTTGAAAACTTGGATCTCTAAGCTTCTATCCATGCCGATACTAATCTATCTAATCCTCCTTTGTACTTTAATTCTCATTTAGTATCACATGTGCCACTTTACTGTTTGTTCTTTTCATTGTACCTAAAACGCCGACAAACAAAACGTCGGTCAACCATAGCTGGTATGTGGGGGAAACAATAATCTTGCAACTATGATAACCATGTAATCATTTAATTAATCATTAATCAGTCAAGATTACATTTTACATATAACATCCGCGATCCACGAGTACCCTATCCTCTGTACTATCCCTGCAGTGGACCTGGATCCTACCTTCCTTATGGTAGATCCCCATTAAACCCCTCATGGTCCCACCCATAGGTGAACCAGTTTCTAGGGTTGAGTCACATGGCACTACCCGTAAGTAGCCCACTCCTTAACTCATGGCAGGCTAATGAGTCGCATGGCACTACACGTAGGTAGCCCAATTTCTAACTCTCGATAACCTAGACCTTGCTCTAGGATTACCCCTTTTTAGCCTTTTCAAAGTAACAGAGGTGGACCCGGATCTAGCCAGTTATATATCTACTCATTTATAGTGATAATCATAGTCACTTTATAGTTGCATGAAATAAATAAACATCCAACAGTTTAGTTGCATTCAATGCGATTAAACATCCGGGAATCCATCGGAAAACTAACTCGGGTAGTCATAAGCGTAACCACATACCTGATTTGGTGAGTCATGCAGATATTCAACATATACTTCATGTGTATACAATTAAGTCAATCAACAGATCCAAGCAAGTAATTCAATCATCACATAGTCCCTGAAATAAATATGTACTCTATTTATTACACACTTATCAAGAAACTACTTTATTGACTTGGATTCTCTTTCTAGGGTTCCTAATCCGCATTACGGTTCCATTAATACTCATTAGGGTTTCTTAGATCATTTTCTCGAACTTTATCCCTTTTTAGGTTAACAAACCCTAAAATACTCTTTTCCATTTATATGAACCTTAATTGCTCAACTATTCATTTTAATAATCTTTTATACCCAAAATTTACTTAGGATCATCATAACCCTATTTATTTACAGATTTGAACAACTAAAACAATTAAAAGACATATTCATCTAAATTAGGGTTTTCAAGCTCATTAATGCACATACATGCACGAAACCCTAAATTAAGCCAATTATATAAAAGATTATCTTTTTAGATCTTATTTTCACTTTTATGAACAATAGGTTTAAATTATCCATTGATCATCATTAAAACCATCTATCATCAAATCTAAGGATTTTTCATTAATTAAATCATTAAAGATGATAGCTTTATGTACTTTTCATATTTCAACATATTTATGTACATAATCTAATAATTACGTACAAAGATCACACTTTTCGATCTTAATGCACCTTTTGGCATTTAACAGGTTAATATCAACTCTTATGATCCATTAAACCCTATTAAACACATTAATCACATCAAAATAGGGTTTCTCAATTTTTAACTAATCAAAGATGATAATCTACATTACTTTTCGAACTATGATCAGATTCAGGCTATGAGACTATTTTTAATGGATTCCTCTCGTTCTGAGGATCAAAATTCATATATAATTTATGTTGATCGGAGCTACCAATTAGGAGTTATGATTTTATGAAGAAATTACCTTTCCAGCCAATAGGGAAGGGCCACGTCATCTGTTTCCATGCAAAGCTCACGCAATGGAAAACATAACGCAAAGACTCTTTTACCCCCAGTTAAGTCGTTGCTTGTTCAGCCCGTATAGGGGCAAAATCGTCCAGCGCCTCCTCCTTCATCTCCTACCTCGCGCCAAACGCCCTAGCCGCCGGCAGCTGCTCTCCCGCGGCCTACCTCGACTTCCTGGAGGCTCGAGGACCTCCGCAAGGTGGAGCCCTAGCTCCGACGACCTTTGGCGCGCGTGGGGCACCCCAAGGGTGCGGTCGGGATGGCTGCTCCCAAGCGCAAACATCCTACGTTTGCTGTTGTGCGGGAAGCACTTCTGCAGGTTTACGGCTGGAGCTGCGTGGAAGTCAAGGCGTTGGATGATTGGATGATCATCTTATGGCGGTTGTGGGAGCCCCTGCCTCCAACATGACGACTCCACTGCTTCCTGGTTGCTCCTAGGTCGCTCTACACTCTTGGTTAGGGTTAGTAGGGAAAAGAAGAAGAAGTATACAACGACATGAACTCCTTCTTGACTCGACCCCAGATCATACCTCTTATATATGGGAGTGTCCACAAAGCCATAGGTTGGCTTAGCACGAGTCAAGGTGTCCCTTTCCCAAAAGGAATCTAATTCCTTCAAAGAGAAGTATTCCTTCTCTCTGTCTCTCTCTCTTATCCTTTTGTAACTCCCTTTTCTTTAGGATTTCGAAATTCCTTTCCTTTACTCCCTTTATTTTTCTTTTAATCCATAGGAACGAAATCCTATTTTCTTTCCATATAAATCACTTTCTTTTTAACCATACTTTCATAATTCATTAATAAGATATCACATTATCCTCTTATTTTCCCTTTTTAGTATTTTCTCTTTCCTTTTCCTTTATTGGGACTCCTTGGATCCCAGGATATTCCATTATTTCGAAATTCTCTTCCAAGGATATTTATTATCCTTCTAGATGCATCTTAATGCATTATTGCACATTATTTTGTTTATTTCTTATTATAATATTTTCTTTTGAGGATTTCTTTTTATTTCTCTTCTATTTTCCTCATTGGCATTACTTCTATCATTAGAAATCTCATGGATACGAAATCTCACTAAGAAATCTCATTTATACCTCTGTCCATTCATTTTCCACATTTTATCATTATTTCCAATTTCTTTCTTAATAAAGAAATACATAATTAATCTTTTCTCTTTCTTATTGCTTTTCTTTGCAACTTTAGACTCCTTGGAACCCAAGGAATCCAAGAGGCACGAAATCCTCTTTGGATTTGTCTTCTAGAGGTTTCCATTATTTCTTTTCTCGAATATTCAATCATCCTTTTACTAATTGAATTTCCTTTGTTATTTTCCCTTTTTATTGGGCCCAATAGCCAATAAAGCCCATAAATCAAATAACAAGGCTATTTTAAATGAAATCCAATTATTCTCAACCAAATGTATGATTATTTGTTCAAACATCTTTAATATGAGAAATTATATTTCTCACCACTTGAACCCAAAAATTGGGGTTGTAACAATGATCCTGATGGACTTAATCATGGCAACTGGAGAAAAGGTTTCGTCATAGTCAACACCTTGAATTTGTCGAAAACCCTTTGCAACCAATCTGCCTTTATAAGTTTGCACATTGCCATCCATGTCGGTCTTTTTCTTGAAGACCCACTTGCACCCTATGGGTTTTACCCCTTCGGGCGGTTCCACCAAAGTCCATACTTTGTTGGAGTACATGGATTCCATCTCGGATCTCATGGCTTCTAGCCATTTCTCAGAATCTGGTCCCTCCATAGCCTCTACGTAGGTAGTTGGATCATCATCTATGATCAACTCTCCACCTTCCTGAGTTACAAGGTATCCAAACCTCTCAGGTTCAAGGCGAGTCCTACTAGATCTATGAGGTCCTTGTGTTACCTGAGGAGACTGAGATTCCACAACACCTTATGAATCTACATTTTCCTCTGGTACATCTACCGGTTCAATGTTTTCTTGTTGGGTTTGAACCTCTTCAAGCTCTACTTTCCTCCCACTGTTTCCTTTGGAAATAAATTCCCTATCTCGGAATACAGCATCCCTGGCAACAAACACTTTGTTGTTAGTAGGGTGGTATAAGTAATATCCCCTCGTTTCCTTGGGGTATCCAACAAAATAACATTTATCGGATTTGGGTCCTAGCTTATCAGGAAACATTTTCCTAACGTAAGCCTCACAGCCCCAAATCTTCATAAAAGACAAAACGGGACGCTTCCCATACCATATCTCATATGGTGTCTTTTGAACCGATTTAGATGGCACACGGTTAAGTGTAAACACGGCGGTTTCAAGAGCATGACCCCAGAAAGAAATTGGAAGATCAGCAAAACTCATCATTGATCGCACCATATCTAACAATGTGCGATTCCTTCTTTCAGACACACCATTATGCTGTGGTGTTCCAGGAAGAGTCCATTGTGATACAATACCACAGGCTCGCAGAAGGTCCTCAAACTCCTGGCTCAAGTATTCTCCACCTCGATCGGAACGAAGTGCCTTAATACTTTTACCAAGCTGGTTATGTACTTCATTCATGAAATCCTTGAACCTTTCAAGGGTTTCTGACTTATGCTTCATCAGGTACACATAGCCATACCTACTGAAATCATCAGTGATGGTAATGAAGTACTGATACCCATTTCTGGCATTAGTTCTAAAAGGCCCACATACATCAGTATGTATGAGTCCTAATAGATCACTAGCTCTCTCACCTTTACCTGAAAAAGGAGTCTTGGTCATCTTGCCCAACAAACAAGATTCACATGTCTCTATTGATTCACAATCAAAAGAGTCTAGATAACCATCTTTATGGAGTCTAGAAACACTACTACAGAAGTGGCCTTTGGCGTCGGTCGTTTAACCCCATTTGGCGTCGGTTTTCGACCGACACCTATGTGGGCGCCGCTAAAGGTCGAACACTTCGGCGTCGGTTGTTTAACCGACGCCTATTTAAACTATCGGTGTCGGTCATTTAGTCGATAACCGACGCCAAAGGGGTTCGCGCCACATAAAACGGCGTCAGCTAGGGCACTTTCTGCGTCGGTTATTTACTAACGGACCGACGCCTATACTACTTATAGCGTCGGTCTTTTAGTAGATAACCGACGCATAAAGTGTCCTAAATGACGCCATTTTTTGTGGCGCGAACACTTTTGGCATCGGTTATATACCAAAAGACTGACGCCTCTAATTTAAATAGGCGTCGGTTTGATACGTATATCCGATGCCATTTCGAGGACTGCTTTGGCCACATAAGGCGTCGGTTATCTATAAATAACCGACGCTGTAGATCTTTGCTGACGGTTTTTATAAATAACCGACGCCTATTGTTTTTTTTTTCATATCAGTTTGCAGGCCTGCTGTGGCTGGTCAGCAGGATGAGAACCTGCAGTTCAGTAACTGAACTGCAGGTTTACGACATCCATTGATATCAGCCTACAAATAGGCCGCAAACTTGCAAAAGTCATAAGAAAAATTTCACACAAGTACATACATTCAGACATCAATTCAATTCTCACATTCACACATATAGAAACATTCAAATACATGTATTAAGATTCAGAAATATTCATTTACAAAGTATCATTCATTATCGCTATCAACATCCCAATTATATCTTACAGTTGCCACTGCTTGTATGGCTTTTGCCCATTCTTCTCTTACTTCATTTAATGCTTCCATCGTATATGGAGCATGTATATTTTTTAAGCGTTTACCTGTAGTGTTGTCAGTTTTAAACACCTGCAAAGAGAATGATGTATATATATAAGTAATAATATAAAAATAAGATAAGATTGATATATTGCATACTAACTAATGAGAGTATATATAATACCTCATGTATGGTATCGATGTCCAATGCGGCATATTTGATAATCATCTGCATAAATCGCATCACATAGTATGCGCATGCCCAGCCATTGTCTTGTGTAGCACACTATAAATTGAAACATACAAAATAATACAACTAAGTACAATTCACATCAATAATATATATATTCGAGTCGGGAACTTACTTGTACGTTCTGCCAATTTATTGGCTGGTTCTTTTTCCTTGGGACCGTTCCTCCAGCCTTTTTGAATGCATCTAAACCCCTACATGTTAATATAACACAATAAATTGCATAAGTAAATAGTAATGTAATAAAAGATGTTAACGGATATAAAAATGAAATATTTCTCACCAGAATAATGGCATTCTCATTACGTGTCCAATTTTAGTGTTCAATGTACTCCCCGCAGGATCTAGATAATAAACAGTGAATGTCCCGGGGACAATAACTAGTAACTCCCAATGTCTACCGCTAGAAGTAAGAAGTTAACAATTAACAACTCAAAATGCAAAATAAAAATGGAATTTTCTTAAGTCCAAATTATAAATAAAGTAAACTTACTTGACATTGAATGGAGCTATTATTATCGTCTTCTTTTGCTGACCAAAAATTGTAAAAGCATCTATACAATATTGTTGAACATTATCAGGGTCTTTAGCTACCAAACTAATCAATGATGGAATCAAAAATCCCACATGATCAAATGCAAATTGTTTGCAATGATCTTCGACTAGGTAGCTGTAAAACATATAGGCGTATGCATTAATATATAAGAAACCAGATCACCGGATCTTACACAAGGTATATGGATGTATAAACAAGATCTCACCTTATCCATGTCTCTATCATTGATGTATTCAGCCAATCATACATAAACAACTCAATAATATCTTGTATAAATAAAGAGCTATCGTATGATTGACCTGCATAATCTGCATCTAAAGAAATAATTATAGGGCAATGTACATTATGTGCCCGTAGCCAACATGCCATTCCCCTACAAGCAGAACCTAACGGGTATGTTAGGTCAGTTGGAACCCAATCGGGTAATGCGGGAAGTGGAAGTGGAGGCCTAGGTGCTCCTGGTGTCTTCTTTTTAACCTGTACATATAATTTCAGATCAGTTGACATCATATATACACATTAACAGTCTAAATCAATGTAAATTTATCTTACAATTCCAGTCGTGTAGACGACATCTGCTTTGGGCCACAATATCACCCCGCCTTCTGCCTCACCAAGTGTATCAATATCTGGGTGGGCATATGGCAACGCAACTTCCCTCCAATCGGGTAACACACGTAATGGGCCCACACGAACATAGCCCTGTGGCATTGGAGTCCCGTGAAACCTTTCCCCAGGAAGGGACGGGTAAGCTTGCGCCTCTGCAACAACGTAGTCTTGCATTCTTAAGCGGCATGGCTTCAATGCCTACAAATTTACGTAAAGAATATTATACATATATACATATCATCTTGAAAACATAACAACTTGAAAAGACTAACTACAATGCCATAAACAATACTTACAGCAGACGTGCTAGGCGATGGGTCTCCAGGATTACTCGCAGTCTGTGCATCAGGAGAAGAGTGGGTCGCCATAGGCGTATTGGAAGCCTGAGATGCCTGCCACCGCATCAATTCTTCCTTGACCTTCTCAGCAACTACATCGTTGATCTTCTTAGCTACTAAATCCTCAACTCTCTTATTCTCCTATACATGGATAAAAGAAACATTAGCTTCTTATTAATGAATTTCCTTTTGCAGTAACATTCTAAAAAAAGAATAGGTTACCTCTTCTTGAGAAAGTCCCGCTCTGGGTTTGCGCTGGGATGGCCCAAAGAATGCTTTGATGCCAACACCAGCGCCGGCACCTCTAACACGTCCAGGATGCTCTGGGTTACCCAGAGCAACTGTCAATTCATCCCTTGTGCCCTGAGGGATGAACGTGCCTTGTTTCCTCTGCTCGTGCAGCTCCCGCTAATCACCATAAACAGAAATTGGTAAGTTAACACCACAAATAATCAATATTCAAACGATTTCTCTAAGAGTTGTATTTTACCATTTTTGCAGCCGCCTCAGCAGTTACATGCTTCTTTATTTCACCCTTCTTATTTTGCCTGCCAGCTATCCAGATATCATGGCGAGGCATGGGTGTGGCAGACTCCTGAGTAGGAGCAGACTCCTGAGTAGCCGCAGACTCCGCCTGTAGTCTTTGGCGAACGCTTGCATAGCCTTTTGGACCCATAGTGTGGTCATGCACATTCAGTGCACGCCTTGCTTTTTGTGCGTCACTGAGGGCCTAGTTAGTATGCACATTAATGATTTGGTTAGTAGCACTAAATGCTAATCTTGAATAGGTGAATACAATGTATATTAATTAAATTAGGAGTGACGCCTAATACCTTGAATTCTTCAGATTTTCTTGAAGCAACAAAATTGTCCCAATCTTCTTTGTCCAAGAAGTTCCATTGTTCAAGGGCTGACTTCTTCTTCTTATCACCCTCTTTTATGTATTCTCTGTTCAGATTTGTCCTATAATTCCTAAGCATCTTTCCAGCGCGTTGCATCACATTTTTACGATGCAACTTCTCATCCAATGCAAACAGATTCTGTAAAATAGAAATGTTATTAACTAGTATCCAAAATAGAATTGCAAATAATAGAATTTGTAATCTACAAAATAGAATTGCAAATAATAATAACTCACACATAAATCCTTCCATATCAAGTCTTTTTTCCCTTGAGGAACTTTATGCCAATTGTCATACTTAACACCACAATGGCTCCGAGTGGTACACCCAAGATAGTTCACAAAATTATTGCGGTTCACTCCAATTGGATTTCCTCCATTATCAAACTCCACCACCAATTTGGATCCACTACCACTTAGCGCTAATAACTTCTTCAACAGAGTGATGCCCCTTTTCTTGTTAAGTGTCTGGTGTTGCGCATCAAGTTGCTCCAGTGCTTCAGTGGGTATAGGTGCATCAACCTAAAATTTGACAAAAATAAAACACACTAACTTAGCCCAATATAGAAATATAGGATATATGACATAACTAGAAGATAATGAATTTTATAGAAATACAGGATATGTTTTTAGAACTTACATTAGTATCCTCGCCATGCTCATCATGGACAGCATGCTCATCATGGACTTCATGCTCATCATGGACATCATGCTCATCATGGTCAGCCATCTGAAAATGTCATTAAAAAGGCAAACATTTAGCATTTCTATTAACTAGAAAAAGGCAAACATTTAGCATTTGTATTAACTAGAAAAAGGCAAACATTTAGCATTTGTATAAACATACATGTCTCTAAAATTGTGATCTTTTATCAATTAACAATCCTTCATTGTGATCTCCGCGCACATATAAGTCATCATTAGCTTCAATATTTTGTGGAGTTGGCAACCCAACTGAGAATGGACTGGAGTCATCATACTTATCATAGTACTCTTCTTCATCTATAGGATCTTCAATGAACTGTCTTTTACCATGAAGAACAACCGACCATTTATCATTCACAGGATCATCGATATAGAATATTTGTTTCGCCTGTGATGCCAATATGAATGGTTCACCCTTCTCGCCAATCTTTTCAAAGTTCACCAAAGTGAAACCCAATTCATCCACTATAACTCCTTTGGTGTTATCAACCCAATTACATTTAAAGAGCGGAATTTTGAAATCTATGTAGTCAAACTCCCAAATGTCCTCAATGACACCGTAATATGACATTTTAGCTTCACGTGGACTCTTATCCTTTGCACTTGCAAAGTACATAGTCGACGCTTGAAGAGTGACCCCACTATTTTGGACGACACTCTTATCATCTTGGCGCTTTGTGTAATATGTGAATCCATTAATGTCAAACCCTTCATAAGACATAACATTCGGTTTTGGTTTAAAGGCGAGGCTTTTGATAGTTTCTGTAATATCATTTGGTGTTTGAGATAGTTGATGTAAGACTTTATCTTCAAACCACTTAGTAAAAGTCTTATTATGCTCTCTAGCAAGCCACATTGAACTTGCTCGAGGATGTTGTCTCTTTATGAAATTGGTATGTTCCTCGATATAAACACTCACTTCGTCCATATTGTGTAAAATATACAAGTGAGCTTGTTCCAACTGCTCACGGCTGATTACTTTCACCCGTGATCCCAAAATTCCTTTGCCCTCCTCAATATTCTTGTCATTATCAGGAGTGTCATTACCACTGAGAAAGTCATTGCAAAAATCCATAACCTCTCTCGCCACATAACCTTCAATAATACTCCCTTCAGGCCGATAACGGTTTCGAACATCACCTTTAAAAATGCTCATGTATCGTTCAAAGGGATACATCCAATGCAAGAAAACTGGTCCCAACATTTTCACTTCCCTAGTCAAGTGGACAACAAGATGTACCATGATATCAAAGAACGAAGGAGGGAAATACATCTCAAGCTGACATAGGGTAACAACCACTTCTCTTTGCAAATTATCGAGAGTATCAGGGTCAATAACTTTGCTGCATAGACTGTTGAAAAAGAAACAAAGGCTGGTAATTGCAAACCTTACATGCTTCGGCAATATAGATCGAATTGCCACGGGCAATATTTGTTGCATTAGAGTGTGACAATCATGAGATTTAAGACCTATCAACTTCAGATCTTTCATTGATACCAATCTACGGATGTTGGATGAGTAACCATGTGGCACCTTAACATTTACCAAGCATTCACAAAATTTTTTCTTCTCCTTTCTAGACAACGTGTAACAAGCGGGAGGTAAGTATGTTCTTTTATTACCCATTTCACGTAATTTTGTTAATTCTGACCTTATTCCCATTTCACGTAGGTCCAGTCTGGATTTTATCCCATCTTTAGTCTTACCTGGTATATTTAATAGAGTACCAATGATGCTATCACAGACATTTTTCTCAACGTGCATTACATCGATACAATGCCTGACTGTCAAAGAACTCCAATAAGGAAGATCCCAAAATATTGACTTCTTCTTGAATGAAGAATTGTCACTCCGTGTGGCCATACTATATTGTGATTTCTTACCAAATTCATTGACAATGTCTTTTACTCTTTCATAAAAAACATCCCCTGGTATAGGTTTAGGTGCACTCCGTTCATCATTCCATCCATTGAATGCTTTGCGCTTCCTACGATACGGATGGAATTTTGAAAGAAACCTTCGATGACCAAGATATACAGTCTTGGTGCCATGTTTTAGTCTTATTGAATCAGTGTTTTCTTCACATATAGGACACGCTTTAGCTCCTTTGACACTATATCCAGACAAATTCCCATATGTTGGAAAGTCATTAATAGTGCAAAACAACATAGCGTGCAAACGAAATGTCTCTCTTGCTGAAGCATCATAGGTCATCACACCTTCAGCCCAAAGTTTCTTTAAGTCATCAATCAAAGGTTCAAGATAAACATCGATATCATTTCCGGGTTGTTTAGGGCACGATATCAACAATGACAACATAACATACTTATTTTTCATACACATCCAGGGAGGAAGATTGTATATAACAAGCATGACTGGCCAAGTGCTATGTTGGCTGCTCAATGTCCCGTACGGATTCATCCCATCTGTACAAAGCCCAAGTCTTAGATTCCTATCTTCTTCACCAAATTTAGGGTACAATAGATCAATCTTCTTCCACTGTGGGGAATCAGACGCATGTCGTAGGATCCCATAATTATTTTTCTTAACATCTGCATGCCACCTCAAATTCTTCGCATCTTTCGGATTTGCAAACAAGCGTTGAAACCGTGATATTATAGGTAGATACCACAACACCTTGGCAGGAGAACCAGTTTTGGACTCCCCCGAAGTCGTCAATTTATACCGTGACGCACCACATTTTGGACAATCTTTCAAATCTACATAGTCATTTTGAAATAATACACAATCATTCGGGCATGCGTGTATCTTCTTGGCCTCCATTCCCATTGGGCACAACATTTTCTTTACCTGGTATGTTGAGATTGGAAGCTCGTTTCCTTCAGGAAGAATTTCTTTCAACAAAGTCAACAATGAAGTGAAGCTTTTGTCACTCCATCTATTGTTAGCTTTCAACTTATACAATCTCAACACAGCGCTAAGCTTCGTAAACTTAGCACAGCCTGTGTATAACGGTATCTCAGCATCATGCACAATGTTTGTAAAGATAGGAGGTGGATCGGTGTGCTCTACCCTACAACTATCCAGCATCGCATCAACGATGTCTGCTGGAACTGGTTCGTTCACATTTACGTCATCAGAGGCAATTTCTTCTTCCACCCAAGCACTGCTATCGACATCTACTGGTTTCGATTTTGAAATCTCTCCATGCCAGTGTCATTCTGTATAGCCTTGTACAATCCCGTTGCACATGACATGACTTTTGATTTCCTCACCAGTGTTGACTTTCAAGTTGTTACCGCAATGCCTACATGGACAGTAGAACCTATCTGTAGGTTTTTTCCTATGTTCCTCGGCAAATCTAATAAACTGATCAAGACCAGATATAAACTCTGGGGTGCAACGATTACGAATGGACATCCATGATCTATCCATTCTATGATCAGAGAAAACAAGTATATATTAGGAAACAAGTATATATTAGGAAAAGATTAGGCAGCATTTCCCTAGTATATAATAAATGTGTACCACCTATCCCATCCTTGAACACCTAATCTCACTTAGGATGTAAGTGTATAATGTGTATTGGGTTTTCGAGAAAATTTCGGCAGCATTGCTCCGCTGTTCTCTAAGTACATATGTACTTAGAGAACAAACGGGGAAATGCTACCAAAATTTTCTCGAAAACCCAATACGCATTATACACTTACATACTAAGTGAGATTAGGTGTTCAAGAACAGTCCCAAACCGGGGACTATCCAAGATTTACTCCTAATGAGTCAATCTTGGACGGGTTTCTAGGCCAACAATAATAGATATCTACAATGAAGCCGGATTCCATACAAACAGTATATAATTTAGTGATTGTTCATTCTAATTTATACCAATGTACAAGTAATATAAAAAACAATGATTGTTCACATTCTAGGCCAACAAACACATGTGATGTCATTCTTATATATAATAAATGTGTACCACCTATCCCATCCTTGAACACCTAATCTCACTAGTAAGTGTATAATGTGTATTGGGTTTTCGAGAAAATTTCGGCAGCATTTCCCCGCTGTTCTCTAAGTACATATGTACTTAGAGAACAAACGGGGAAATGCTACCAAAATTTTCTTGAAAACCCAATACACATTATACACTTACATCCTAAGTGAGATTAGGTGTTCAAGAACAGTCCCAAACTGGGGACTATCCAAGATTTACTCCTAATGAGTCAATCTTGGACGGGTTTCTAGGCCAACAAACACATTTGATGTCATTCTTATATATAATAAATGTGTACCACCTATCCCATCCTTGAACACCTAATCTCACTAGTAAGTGTATAATGCGTATTTGGTTTTCAAGAAAATTTCGGCAGCATTTCCCCGCTGTTCTCTAAGTACATATGTACTTAGAGAACAAACGGGGAAATGCTACTGAAATTTTCTCAAAAACCCAATACACATTATACACTTACATCCTAAGTGAGATTAGGTGTTCAAGAACAGTCCCAAACCGGGGACTATCCAAGATTTACTCCTAATGAGTAAATCTTGGACGGGTTTCTAGGCCAACAAATACATGTGTTGTCATTCTTATATATAATAATTGTCTATAAACTACAGGCAACATGGTTAATCCTAATCAACAGAGCATTATTAAATAATAAATCAAGAAATCAATAGTTTCAAACAAAAGGTCTAGGAATCTTTACTAGACATTATATGTATCCCTAATCATCATATTTAACATACTACATTATTATGAACATCCAGATCAGATTAAGATCATACTATGTTATAACCATTGGTTTAATAACCCTATTTCCGCATGTACATGTTTATCAACTTTAAAACCCTATAATTCATGAAATCATTCTAATTCAATTTAATATGTCGGGATCACATAATTATATAATGACATCAGAATATATAGAAGAATCAAGCAGAGCAGAGCAGAATATAAAGAATGTTGGGATCACAGAATATATATATGTTGCAAAAAAAAAGCAGAGCAGCTAGCAGCAGCGGGAAGACCAACCTTGTCGGGAAGAAGGCAGAGGCTCCGGTGGCTCTGGCTGGAGAAGTAGCTAGCAGCGACGGCGGTGGAGGAGCACCAGGCGGCGCCTAATCGTGTACCAAACATGAAACATGCATAGAGTACATCACATTAAAATATAAGATGTATAACTAGAGCTTTCAGAAAATCAAGCAATTCACTCATTTGAGCTAATTTTAAAATCATTCAATTTAAGGACTCAAAACCTATAATGTTATAGTTAGTAACACTGAAACCTAATTCATCCTGGTGTTTTTTATATATAAGTTCATACCCCTTTTCATTTTGATTTAAATTTTCATAATTAGATTAATAAACCATCAAACCATTTGATTTATAAATATTTATCTTGACTTGGATTGGGTATGGTAACCAATATACTTAAAAATGTTGTACTCAGGTTTTGATCCTAAAAATATATTGCAATAAGACATGTATGCTCACGGGGAATGATTATTGCACAATGGGTTTGATTAAATCTAGAATAAAATCTTATATAATCGTTTGCTATAAAATCACACATAATGCACCACAAGGGTATCTTCATAGATGACCCACAATCTCGTGATATATTTCAATAAACTCAGGGTCACTCCGTATATGAATATCAATGGATTAGCATGACACTAACCCTGGTAATGAGGCATGACAAAGATGGGTAAAGTGTGGGATAGGAGATTTGAATCACTTGTGGAATTATTTTTGCCTCACCTTGCCAACATAAGGAGAGAATGAGCTCTCAATTTAATCTAGATTGGGCCTACAAATTTAGAACATTCACTAGGAAAATCCCAGTCATTTGCAATCCAAAAGTCCATCATAAGGCTCAAACAACAATGTATGCAATGGTAACTATAAACTGAATATAAATACATTATGAAGACCTAAAGGGAACCCATATACGTATATATGCTTGTGATTTATTACTTGTTCTAAGAATTGTTGAGAATAAAGCCCAAGGAGGTGTCTTTGATGCAGACAAATGTTACTTCCCCTAGTTGGCCTGAGCAGCGGCGTGGAGGAAGGAAGGAAGGAGGAAGAAAGCAGTACCTTGAGGGAATAGGAAGAATGCCTGGCCTAGAGAGCAGCGGCGTGGCCTGAGCAGAGACCTACCCCAAAGAAGCCACCGGCGGCGAGGAGAGGAGAGCAACTGTGCGCGGCAAGGAGAGCAGCAGTGCGCGGCGGCGAGCAGGCGGCGGCGGTGCAGGCGAGCAGGCGGTGGCGAGCAGGCGACGGAGCAGGAGACTTCAGAGCGCAGCAGCAGGAGCAGGAGCGGCGGCGAGCAGGCGGCGGCGGTGGCGGCGACGCAGAGCTGGTGTCCAACGGTGGCAGGAGCGGCGGCGAGCAGGAGTGGTGGGGGAGAAGGGGGCGCCGGAGAAGGGGAGCTGAAGAAGAAATCGCCGGAGAAGGGGAGCTGAAGAAGAAATAGGGAAATCGCTCGCTATGAAACAGAAGAAAGGGGAAGAGTCGGGCGATCGAGGGTTATGAAGTTCCCAAATAGCGTCGGTTGTTCAAAACAACCGACGCCTAAACATCTTTAGCGTCGGTTGTTTGAAAAAACTGACGTCCAATTGGACGATATTTTCATGAAATTGTTTGGCGGGAACCACCTTCAACGTCGGTTATCCTTGAATAACCGACGCTGAAGGTGACACTTTTCGCGCAAATTTTCATCGCACATAGGGGTCGGTTTCTACCTAAATAACTGACGCTGCTAATGACACTATTTTTTTCATCAAAATTTGGATTTTGCGGGCGACTTTAAGCGTCGGTTTGTTATAAACAACCGACGCTGAAGACAAAGCGGTACCCGTGTCTGGCTGGTCTTCGAATATAGACGTCGGTTTTCGTAAACAACCGACGCCTAACATAGAAGGCGTCGGTTTTCCTTAATAACCGACGCCCAGAAAAGTGTCACTGAATGCTATTTCTGTAGTAGTGAAATGCGCTTCTCATTTATGTGCCCTAGACGACAATGCCAGAGATATGTTTTGTTTGAGTAGTTGAGTTTTTGCTTTTTGGTGTTTACGTTGTATACACTTGTCTCCAAGTCTATCAAGTATAGACCATAAGACATAGGGGCACTGCCATAAAAGATCCCATCTTTAGAAATGGAACACTTTCCATTCTTAATAAGAAATTCAAATCCATCTTTGTCCAAACAAGAGACGGAAATGATATTCCTATTTATGGCAGGTACATAATAGCAGTTCTTCAACTCTATTATTAGCCCACTAGGTAGAGTTAACTCATAGATTCCTACGGCACTGGCAGAAACTCTTGCCCCATTAGCAACACGTAGTTCAACCTCGCCTTTCCCCAAAGGCCTACTTCTCTTAAGATCCTTCACATTTGAACAAATGTGAGATCCGCATCCGGTATCAAGTACCCATGACAAAGAAGTAGTGAAGTTAATCTCTATCACGTATACACCAGAAGTAGAGATCTCTATCTCCGACTTCTTCTTCCATTGTTCCTTCCATCCTCTCCATGTAGAAGAAATTGGTTTGGCGAGAGAACACTTCTCTCCCTTACCTACTTTCTTCTTCACCAACGCATTAAGCGTACATAGAGTGGATTCTAAGGCTCCTGGTGTATTAGGATTGTGCAGAACACTTCTCACAGTCCTCAACTAGTTATGGAATTTATTCTCAATTATTTTGCCCATTTTAAAAGATGATTCTTTTGCCATTCTACAAGAGAAAGTTTGCATTTGTCAAAACCTTTTTGATTTGATTTGAATAAAATTTGACGATAGTTAATTAGGCCTTTAATTAATTACCGCTCCCACTATTTTGACTCAAATTGATAGCCCTCACCATCAATTCGGAAGATTGCAGCGTACAATCTTCTAGTGGGTCAAGATCCTGAAATCCTCTGAGTCATGGACTAGCTAGGGTTGTCACCCACAACTCAGATCTCTCAGGTAGGCAACTTTTGCCAATTGCATCATATGCAACTCTTGAAAGATGTCATATGCAACTCCTTGCCATGATCATCTCCATGCCTCAAGGTACTAGATCCCATCTAGATCACCTTATCAAGTCTGACCCAAAGCCAACACGATGAACATGCACCCTGCTAGGGCAGACCCACACATTCATCCTTCACGCTTCCACGAGATAGACGGTGCACCACGCTAGGGCGTGCCCACACTTGGTCGATCAAGCTTTTCACGTGTGTCGCATTTGGAAGGCATCTAAAACTTAATATTTAATGAGGGATTTGGTTTTTATATACATATACATATCCAATCACCACAATATATAGTACGTATCATATACATGCTATATCCCACACTAAACATGCATAAACGATAAAAAGCAATGATTATGGCCATCCTATTTGTGATTCCTCGAGCCAAGAGGAATCACGGTCATCTAGGTCTACATCACATGCAACCTGTACAAGATGAAATTTGTGCCTGCCTTTCTGGGTTTGATCAGCTCATCTCCATGACTGATTGGCTCGCCATCAGGTAGGTTGTTCGGGTGCCACCAGCCGATCGACTGGCGCCTCCAGCCGATCGGTACACCGGTCATCGTGCATCTCCTCAGTTCGCCACCCGCTCATCTCGTTCCTCGAACCGGCCTTCTGGATCACCAACCAATCGGTTCACTCCTTGAACCGATCGTCTTCAGGTTGTCCGCCGTTCTTTGACATAACAGGAAATAAAATCTATCCTATTTACAATTGAATTGTGAAACCCCAAGTTACATTCGGGGGGAGCAAAGGTAGGAAAAGAATTCTCGAATTATTTCGAGTTACATCAGGAATATGAGAAAGGGAATCGGTGCGCAGACCGAGATGCAAGCAACCACACAAACAACCATACACAGATATAGGGGTTTACAGGCCATAATCATGCTACACATCCACCACAAAACTCGTTTAAGGGCGACGCGTATCGAGTGCATTAATATTACATATCATATATGTATATTAGGGATTCGTGGATTGGAGATGTATAAAGCTGATATTATTCGCATCGCATGCAATAAATAAAGGCGACAAACCAAAATCGATCATATCGATAATCCTAAAATATAGAGAGGTTGACGTGGCTCTGATACCACTGTTGGGTTATAGAGGAGGCAGAGAAGCAGCGGAAACAAAAAAATTTCTCCCCAAACCCAGAACAAAAGGAATCGCGTCAACATCTATATAATAGGAAAGATGGTTTGTGAATCATACATTGTCCCGAGGCTTGCTCGGCGACAATACCACGCGCCTTGCGCGGTCTTCACCTCCGGTCTTGGACGGTATTTGTGCAGCTCCTGGTCGCACCGGGACTGAAGACTCCTCCTACCGGACTGTCGGATGACAGTTGTCCTCTTGTGCGGCAGTGACCTCCCGCCTCTGAAGTAGTCCACACGGACCACCCGGAACTCCACTCTCCTTGTCCCACAAGGAAGTGGAAGGAGTCGCACCCTCCTGTTGACGTACTAGTCGCCAACACACTCTCCTGCTGTCAATTGTAACTGCAGTTGTCCTTCCCTTGCTGCACCTCCCTTTGCGGGAAGCACTTGCTCGGGCTCTCTCTCGGTTACCAAAACCAGAGAGAACGACAACTTTGCAGAGTAATCAACTTGCACTGAGTTGTTTCTTGAGAAGCCCCCAATACCCCTATATATATAGGTGGGTCATGGGACAGGGTTCTCTGTGCCCGGCAATACGGGACTAATGCAGGAGTAGAAGGGTTCAGGATTTTCCACAAAAAGCAACCATCTCGCAACCTGAACCGATCAGTTCATAAGTGAACCGGTCGGTTGGGGACCTGAACCGATCGGTTCACCACTGAACCGATCGTTTGGGACCCTTGAACCGATCGGTTCACTCATGAACCGGTCGGTTGGGGTTCCAGGTTGGTTCCCGATTGACTTTCCTTGTTTCTTTCCCAATTGGTATCGAATACCAATATTATTCCCAATCGAATTGGGCAATTTGAAACGAAAGGAAAATTCTCACCAATCTTACTTTCCCAAGTTGCTCGATTGCACCAGTTGAACCGATCGGTTCAACACTTGAACCGGTCATTTCACTCTGTGCATGAGCCGATCGGTTCAACAATTGAGCCGACCGGTTCAGCAACCTCATCCGACCGGTTCATCACATGAACCGATCGGTTGGGAATGCAGATTGTGCAGAATCAGTCAAATGTGATTTCAATCAATCTGATACTCCAATCAATGCGTCCAACACCTTGAACCATATGATATTGAGCTATCGATTAATTGAGTGTTTAATTGAACTACTAAACTCCTTTAGTAATCAATCTAAACATTGCTTGTGGACAAGACTCCTCTCCAGGATAAATCCTATGTGTGTGACCCTGCAGGTCCATTTCACGTTGGCAGTGAAAGTCCATAACACTTATGACTTCACAAGCAAAGAGCGGTGCCTAGTCACACATCATTGCTACCCAAGTGAAAGTAGAAAGTTGGACAACAACTTTCATCCTACAATCCGTGAATGGTGTTACAGTGAATGTATAATTCCTTTGTCACTGATATCCAGAATGAACTCGAGGTATGGAACAGTCATCCTGTCAATGTTCATTCATTTCCTTGATCTCAGAGTAGACCGAGTGAGATGTGTATGACATCAATATCACATATTGATTCACACGTGCATGCGCATGCCTTTCTCAATCCTACTCATCAAGTGGCCAAGGATATCAAACTCCCTTAGGAGGGACAAATCCCATATCTATCACTCACCCCTCAAAAGCCCCATGTGTCAAAGCCACCCAATCATCACCTTTATAACAACCCATGTTTCAGGATTGCGTTTGATGATGTCAAAGTGTACCCAACGACATGTGTTGAGTGTAGTGATTTCAGGTCTAAGAATCACACCCACCACCATCACTGTGAGAGCTGACTGTGACTACCATGTCATGGTTCCATGTGTCACTCTCACGGTGGGTCTGTCCGGTACCTTGTTCTCTAACAAGTACCTATGTGCTTGGTTTGATATCACTATATCATGACTAATGAGATTTTGTCATCAACCAACACACAATCTAGTCTTCAGTGTTATTGATGTCTATGGTTATTTCCACAATAACAACCGACTAGGGACTATACAAGAATGTATACTCTTAACATCCGTATGATCTCATCGTTTAGGTCCTTAACCTAAAAGCATACGTCATTGAGTAAAACAATATTTAGACATCTATCATGTTACACCATCATCTCAGAAACAGTTTAAACATATAGATTGGAAATTGCCTTTATTATTTTTCAAATCATTTACAAAGTATCCCATTACAATCATCATATGACTTGCTCTATGGGCATACATACCAACATCCTCCACTCTAGGGGTTGGAAATAGGGTTAATACCCTTATTCCTTATCCAAAACCTAAACCCTAGATTAGGGCCGAGTAGGGTATAATGTATTTAATGTGTTTAGTGACACTTTAGAATTTACATAATGCAGATTATATGATGATTGATTGATTTACTTGCTTTCTTGGACAATATGCTTAAAGTATGATTGAATGATCTGCATGGCATGGGTATGTGGTTACTTATGAATAACCGCTTAGGTTTCCCGATGGATTCCCGGACGTTTAATCGCATTGAATGCAACTAAACTATTTGGATGTTCATATTGCAATTATAAAGTGACTATGACTATCACATAATGTATATGCCTGCTAGCTCAATCACTAATCCCCTCTGTGTCGTAATGGCTGACCTGGTATAAGGCTACCTAGAGGGTTGGTCCATCAGGTCATGAATGACTTTGGATGCCTAGAGGGTAGGTCCATCAAGTCACCTTTATAGAGGTACCATATAAGTCCTTACAGGGACAACACAGAGTTGTGGAGAGGTATGGATTGAGTAGTTTGGCTTAAAACGTAATCTTTATTGTTAAATGATTAATTGAGTGATTATATGGTTAACATATTTGAACATTATTTGTTTCCTCCACAGACCAGCTTCAGCTGACCGTCGTTTTGTTTGTCGGCAATTTAGGTACAAATCTCAAAAGAACAAACAGTAAAGCGACACATTGTGAATTCAAGAATTAAAGAACAAGGAGGAATTAGTTAGAATAGTTCAGCTGAGGTTAGAAGTTTAGTTTGTTCCCAACTTTTCAAAGGTATGCTAAGAAAATTTTTATTACCATTTTTCAGTATAGTCTGTTAGAATTTAATAATTGTTTATGATTATATGTCGAACCTTTGATCCAGAATTAATGGGTGCGGATTCAACCTCTTGGTCTCCCTTAATTGGAGGTTATTGAAAGGTGAGGTCGTAACAATAACCAAACTCCCAAATATATTAAATTGGGCCAACCCTCATAAAGTTAAAACCTGGGTATGGGGCACATAAGAACCATCCCAAAATAAACAATAAGGACACATAACCCAAAACCAATGCAAATTATATTACTCTAGGGATACTTAGTCACACAACATGCTTAATAGGGAGGCAAGTAAAAGTATAGTCAGATTAACAAATTAATCACCACATAAGTGATCATCATTATCAACCACCTCAAAGTGGGCATATAACAACAAATTGAGTTACATAAAGAACAAGGCATAATAAAGATTTCAAAAGAAAGTCATGAAGATACTATGATCACAAGATCAGTAACAAGTAGGGTACTTCACATGAAGCATCATTTTCAAAAGTAAAAGATATGGGTTTTAGGTTATTGTCCACAAGACCAAGATAAAGACAATTTAGGTTATTGCTCAATAAAGAAAAATAGGAGATGATAACATACTACAAGATAAACAAATTTCTCAATATGAATAATTAGGTCTACAAACATACATCAGAGAGGGAAATTGCTCAAAATAGAAATAAAATGGGATGGTCACATACAAGAGAGAATAGACATATGTGTAAGCTAAAGTCAAAAGAAAGATAAGATAGGTGAATTGCTCAACATTGAGGAATAGGGGATACAACATACCTCAAAATAGATTCAAACAATATAAAGTCACTTCTAGGTCCATGCCTAGGCATCCACAGAACCTATTAAACACATATGTAGATTTTGTATCAATTTCATGTACATTATCCAAACCCTAAAAAACACCTTTTCATTATATGTGAATTAGGTTTCCAAAACTGTACCATATCTTAATATATGTCATTAGGAGTCTAAAATATATTTTATTACATTTTTTGACTTATAGATTATTAGTTATGAATTTTACAAGTTAATTCATCATACTTAGATTAATCCATTAAAATAACCACTTTATAACATCAGATTTAGGTGACAGAACTAACACCATAAGAAAGCCCTTATTTTTCGAAATCCAATGAGTATTTATTTGTAATTTTTGGACAAACATGTAATTAGTTATCAATTTTACAAAACGAACCAATCAGAATCCAAGGAAAAGCCATGTGAGCGATATGTTTGCGAGAAAGCGAGAGATAAAGAAGTAGTGCGAGGTCGGCCCTTCTGGCATGGGTCAATCAGTGGTCATCAGTTGGTTAATGACCCGCAAGGCCCGACCCAAAGCATAGAAAAACTCCGGGAGAAAAGACATATTTGCCCTAAGCGAAAGGAGGACATTCAAGGACGAGCGATGGGCGGGATTGGAAAACCATCAGGGTTATCCCCTTCAAATCTTTCACGTGCCAGACATGGCCAGGAGATAAGAAAAAATAGCAAACCAGAAAAGGGGGAAATCTATTCCTACCCATGAAGGCCAAATTGGCAATGTCGAGCACAACTTGAGACCTCAATGGAGGATGTGAGGTGATTCACCGACCCCGCAACCACCACGGAACCACAACAACATGTTTCTGCCACCATGACCATCAGTCGTAGAGGGCGAGTCAGGGAGAAACGATTGGGGCCAAAGGATCTTAAACCAGCCCAAGAGGATGACACAGGGGGACACCAAGAAGGTGTGGTGGGATATATTCAGTTGCCCAAGCGTCCGCCGCACTGAGGAGAAGCGAGGAAAGGTGAAACAGGGGAAGGAATAGAGAAGGTGAGATGGCGGCTCTGTCTGGGTCGAGGGGAGCCAAAGCTCCAGGGTTTAAATAGGTTTTGGGTTTGGAAAGGAGCAAGGAAGATGAAGGAGAAGGAATCAGAGAGCCAGAGATTTAAAGGAAAGGAAGAGGAACCAGTAAACTGAATCGGGGGAGAAAGACAAGAAACAGGAAACAACGCTCGATCGCAAAAAAGGAAAGAAAAGAAGAAGATGAGCCAGAAACCAAATGATTTAATCTAACGGCCCAAGATGGGCCCACGATTAAGCAACTAGAAAAAGACTTGTGTGATAAATAAATCGACAGAACCTTATCCAATCCAATTCTGATTAAAGTGAAACATTCACATTATTTCCTATTTTTTCTTTCTTCAATTGAGGGTCCAAACGCTAACCAAATTAAACCAAACTTAGCATAGAAGTTAATTTAAACATGTTGATTCCGAATCTCCAATTGGATTTTACTTTTGGCATCATTAGATAGGTTATTTAATGTATTCTATTTTTCTCTTTCTTGATGCATTAATGACACATAGATTATCCAAACTAGGTGAAACTTCATCCATAAGTTAACTTTAGTGTGTTGAATAATAATTTGCCTTTATTTCCAAATTTTGGTGCCAAGAATTTTATTTATTTATTAATTACACATTTTAGGCAATTTCTCTTTCCTAACTTATCGTATTATTTCAAAGTTGTCCAATTAGATGAAAATTGACATGTAGGCTTATTTTAATGTGTAGATTATGAATTTGAAATCTATTTTCTCTTTTGAGACTTTCTTATGTGAGATATGTCATATGCCCCAATAACGGCCCATTAACATCATTATACATCCAATTAATTTATTTATCACATTGTTATCACCAAATGAATTATGTGACACATTAGATTACATTATTCATGCATTATCTTATTGAGAACATTCTAACCTCAACCTTGTTTGGATAAACCCAAAAGATAAAAGTTCTAGGATAGGGTCCAAGATCTGGTATGTTACAACACTCCACTCCTTAAAAAGATTTGTTCCTCAAAATCTACAGATCCAAACATCAACAATTAACTGCTCTCCACTCCTTAAAAAGGTTCAACTTAACAAGTCAAACTGAACAACTTTTAAGAGCTACCCATATCTCTTAATTATGAAAGTTTTTAAATATTAATATTTTTCATGTATCCAACTAAAGTCACCATCAAGGGTTGAGTTATAGGTCCTTGTGTCTCTAACCTATCAACCCTACATGAACAACTAATAGTCATAGTGTTGGTCAACTACACCTTTATATCAATTCTAGTCACAATAACTTGGGTTAGATACTACTCAAACTACAATTTCTCTTCATTGTGACTTAGTTTAAGAAAACATCGATAAAGTAGAGAAAACTTTTGTACTTATAGTAGTATAATGAAAATAAATTTTTTTAAGATAAGAAACATTTCGAGATGAAAACAAATAATTGGCCAATATTCAATGTGAAAACCAGGTCATAATTTATCCATATTAAGACTTCCTAATCTCACCCTCAAACCAAACCTTATGGAATAAAAGATCATCATTGATCAAATCTTGGGTCAACATCTCATCTAAAGGCAACTATCTAAGTCAAGGGTCAAACTTGGAGACAAAATTAAAATAGTCAGATTCCGACTACCATAGGCTCTGATACCATGTTGTAAGGAAGTGAAACCACCTCTATGAAAAATTTGAACAATAGAACCTTCAATTCAAACACACTCAAAGGTATGCTTGGATTGGGTGTAAAATTTTCAAATCTTTGTTAATGGTATAGAAAACAACCAAAGTATAGCAGCGAAATAAAAACATGACTATATTTGATTATAAAATAAGGGAACATCTTAAACTTACATGTAGGATACAACATAAGGGTCCATGTAGAGGAAATATAAACCACCTCAATATTGTCTCCAAGCTTGAACTTCTAAACTAGGTCCACATCTTTATGCTAAGTCCTCCATGTCATTCACCTAGGGTTGGAAGCATACCCCAGCAAGAAGAGAAAATAGAAGACATCAGCAAAGGCTGGTATGTTCATGCTAAAAAGCAAATTAAGAAATTTATAAAGAATAAGGGACATCAAAATAAAAGGCTTCCCATGCAAGGGATAAGGACTACCCAATCAGGCATAAAAGGAAAGATTCTCAAACATATGATAAAAAGGAATAATTTCCATTAAAATAATAATAAAGTGATGCCATAAAAGCACTCATAAAGATTTTAGGGCACAAACCCATAACAAACTGCATGTAGGTGAGATAAACATAGCACTAGAACAACATAAACAACAATTTGCAGCCAGCCCTCATAAAGTTGAAACCCGATAGAGAATGGCACATAACCAAACTCCCAAATATATTATATTGGGCCAACCCTCATAAAGTTGAAATGTGAGTATGGGGCACATAACCACCATCCCAAAATAAACAATAAGGGAACATAACCCAAAATCAATGTAAATTATATTACTCTAGGGCTACTGAGTCACACAACATGCTTAATAGGGAGGTAAGTAAAAGTATAGTGGGATTTACAAATTAATCACCACATAAGTGATCATCATTATCAACCACCTTAAAGTGGGTATATAACAAAAAATTGAGTTACATAAATAACAAGGCATAATAAAGATTTCAAAATAAAGTCATGAAGATACTATGATCACAAGATCAGTAACAAGTATGATACTTCACATGAAGCGTCATTTTTAAAAGGAAAAGATATTGTTTTTAGGTTATTGTCCATAGGACCAAGAGAAAGACAATTTAGGTTATTGCTCAATTAAGAAAAATAGGAGATGCTAACATACTACACAAGAAATAAATTTATCAATATGAATAATTAGGTCTGCAAACATACATAAGAGAAAGAAATTGCTCAATATAGATAATATGGGATGGTAACATACAAGAGAGAATAGACATATGTAGGCTAAAGTCAAAATAAAGATAAGATAGGTGAATTTCTCAACATTGAGGAATAAGGGATACAACATACCTCAAAATAGAGTCAAACGATCCAAATTCCCTTCTAGGTCCAAGCCTAGGCATCCACAGAACCTATTAAACACATATGTGGATTTTGTATTAATTTCATGTACATTATCCAAACCCTAAAAACCACCTTTTTGAATATATGTGAGTTAGGTTTCTAGAACCATACCATATCTAATTATATGTCATTAGGAGTCCAAAACATATTTTATTACATTTTTCTAACTTATAGATAATTCGTTATGAATTTTACAAGTTATTTTATCATATTTAGATTAATCCATTAAAATCACCACTTTATAACATCAGATTCAGACCATTAGAAAGCCCTTATTTTTCTGAATCCAACAAGTATTTATTTGTAATTTTTAGCCAAACAGGTAATTAGTTCTCAATTTTTCAAAACGGACCATTCGGAATCCAAGGAAAAGCCATGTCAACGATATGTTTGTGAGAAAGCAAGAGAGAAAGAAGGAGTGCGTGGTCTGCCCTACTAACATGGGCCAATCAGCAGTCGATGTGTCAGTTGGTCAATGACCCATAAGACCTGACCCAAAGCAAAGAAAAACTCCAGGTGAAAATACATATTTGCCCTTAGCGAAAAGACGATATTCAAGTACGAGCGATGGGCGGGATTGGAAAACCATCAGGGTTATCCCCTTCAAATCTCTTGTGTGCCATAAATGGACAGGAGCTCAGAATAAGCAGCGAACTAGAAAAGAAGAAATTGATTCCTACCCATGAAGGCCAAATTGGTGATGTCGGGCACAACTTGAGACCTCGATGGAGAACATGAGGCGGTTCACCAGCCCCGCAACCACCACAGAACCACAACAACCTGCTACCACCACCATGACCACCGGCTGTGTAGGGTGAGTCAGGAAGAAGCTCTTGGGGCCAAAGGACCTTAAACCAACCTAAGAGGATGATGCAAGGGGACACCACGAAGGTGTTACGGGAGATATTCAGCGGCTCGAGCGTCCACGGCAGTAAGGACAAGCAGGGAAAGTTGAAACAGGGGAAGGAATAGAGAAGGTGAGATGGCGACTCCATCTGGGTCAAGGAGAGCCAAAGCCCCAGGGTTTAAATTGGTTTTGGGTGTAGAAAGGAGAGCGTAAGATGAAGGAGAAGGAATCAGAGAGCCAGAGATTTAAAGGAAAGGAAGAGAAACAAGGAAACCAAATCGGGGGAGAAAGATTGGAAATAGGAAACAACGCCCGATCGTAGAAAAGGAAAGAAAAGAAGAAGACGAGTCTGCAACCAAATGATTTAAATCCAATGGCCCAAGATGGGCCTGTGATTAAGCAAGAAGAAAAAGACTCGCGTGACAAATAAACCGACATAACCTTATCCAATCCAATTCCGATTAAAGTGAAACATTCACATTATTTCCTATTTCTTTCTTTCCTCAATTGAGGGTCCAAACATTAACCAAATTAAACCAAACTTGGCACACAAGTTGATTTAAACATGTAGATTCCAAATCTCCATTGGATTTTACTTTTGGCAACATTAGATAGGTTATTTAATGTATTCTTTGTTTCTCTTTCTTGATGCATTAATGACACATAGATTATCCAAATTAGGTGAAACTTCATCCATAAGTGAACTTAAGTGTTTTGAATACGAATTTGCTTTTATTTCAAACTTTTGGTGCCAAGAATTTTATTTATTTATTAATTACACCTTTTGGAAATTTCTCTCTCCTAACTTACCATATTATTTCAAGGTGATCGAAATTAGATGAAAATTGACATGTAGGCTTATTTTAATGTGTATATTACAAATTTGAAATCTATTTTCTCTTTTGAGACTTTCTTATGTGAGATATGCCATATGACCCACTAATGGCCCATTAACATCATTATACATCGAATTAAGTTATTTATCACCTTATTATCACAAAATGAATTATGTGACACATTAGATTACATTATTCATGCATTAGCTCATTGAGAACATTCTAACCTCAACCATGTTTGGACAAATCCAAAAGGTCAAAGTTCTAGGATAGGGTCTAAGATCTGTATGTTACAACTTATTCCTTGAAAATTTTCAAATAGTAGTTACATTCTCATGTTGGTACTCATGAATTTGACTATATTCCTTAAACATGATCTTATCAAATGCATTAGTCATGAAACATGTCTTGCTTTTAGATGTATGCATTTTGATGTCATAGAAAATGATTTGGGTAACATTATTTTTCCCTCGATAAGAAGTAAAAAGATCATGAGCCTCATTTGCAAATCATTATTTTGGTCTTAATATGTGACATCATATCATCTACTTCAGTTAGGCTGCATATGTCAAGGGAGTATCCCTCTGAGAATGAGTCATCTTGTATTGATACTTTCTATCTTTTAGGATGACAAAGGGGGACAAATAATTCAAATAAAAAATTCTTTCATTTGTGTTTAACAAATTTATTTGGATATTTTAAAACTTGTTTTTCATATTCAAATTTACTTGATTTATTTGTATCTACATCTGACATGAATGGTTTATTATGATATTTGGGCTGTTAAATGGTTGTCTTTTTAGTTTGAGCTCTATTTACTTGGTATGAGATTAAGGAGGAGCCCAAAGTCCTTTCATATAACATGCATATCTTTTCTTCTCTTAATTTATTCTCTATATCAATATGGGCTTAACATCCCTTATATTTGGTCTAGATATACTTCTATTTCTTTCATTTTTTCTCTTAATGGAATATATATATCAATATGGGCTTAACATTCGTTATAGTTGGTCTAGAAATACTTTTGTTGACCTAACTTTTGTGATTAAAGGATTCTCTAATCATTTGTGGGCTTAACATCCTTTGAAAATGGTTGAGAAATCAATTTTAGTTTAATCTTTTAATTTTTATGGCATCTCTACATCATGGCAGACATAACATTCCTGGACATCAGTTTAGAGTATCTTTTTCATATTTGCACTTTATGGGATCTTCTTGTCATGGAGGACTTAACATTCCTTTCATTGGCAATTAAAAAACCTCTTAATGTTCCTCGATCATATGGCTTTTTGACTATGACTTAATGTCTATCTTTAAGGATTTACCATATATTGATATTCTTTTTCAATTAATACATCGAGTACATGTTATTACCTCAAAAAAATAACTATCATGTTGAGGGGGAGCGTCATGACTCGTCTAAAAATTAGCCATCAAATTAGGGTATACATCATGATTGCATGCTTAACCAGATTGATCATTGTTTAAATCTTAATTAATGATAATATTCTAATCATGATTCTATAAACATAATCAGAAAATTTAAATATGCTTTTATTTCAAATAGTTTGGGTTGGATAATTGAAAACCCTAATCGGCTAAAATTAAGGATTTAGTAGCATATGAACACACAATTTGATAAGTATACTAGTGCACTAAATGATTTTTAATATTTTATATAGAACTTGGATTTTGTTTAAATTTGGACATTATTTGGATAACTCAAATGTAAGAATTCTTGAAAGATATCTGAAATTTTTGAATAACTTTGTGACATGTTTTTTGATCGAGTTTCCCTAGGACAAACTTAGCCGACCATATATTCAGATTGAAATATGGCAAGGTGGTATTTGAATTTTTTTATTAGCATGTTGAATTGATCTCAAATTTTAGGTTTATTTGGGAAACTCGGTTTTAGATATCTTTTTAAATTTACATAATTTTTGGATGATTTTTTATCTCTAAAAAATGGGTTTTGATTGATTTTTTCCAGGATAAACTCGGCTGACCATGCATCTGGCTGAAAAATTATTGTCCAATATTTGACTTTTATTTATTTATTGGTAACTTCGATTGGTATTAAATATTGTCTATTGTTTTCAAATGCTCACTATCACAAGATGCTAATTTTTAATAATTTGTAGAAGTGATTTGACCTATTCAGTAGATAATTTTCAGTAACATATTTCACGATAGAAAAATAGTTGAAATAAAAGAAAGTGTAAGTTTGGTTAGTTTGCAATTGAGCCAAGATGAGAAACCTATAACCCAAGGAGTTGTCATATTTCATGATCCATTCCATAGAAACAAAATCCTAGAAGAGAGGAGAGCTAGGTTTTTGGGAGGAGAAACTGGTGGAGATGTTGACCTAGGGTTTCACCATGCTAGATATGATGAAATTAAGTAAGTTTAGCTTCTTCGCATAACCTTTCATGGTGAATCTTGGATTACATGTCAAGATTCCATCACTCCTCTAATTTTTTTTTTGAAATGATATCAAATTTCCCTATTTTTTCACTCTTTCTCTCCTAATCTCCATTTCTAGGGTTTCTGAGTTGAGAGGAGGAAGAAATGGATTCAGATGCTACAATTTTATTGGAATTCTAGAAATTCAGAGTCTGACCTAAGTTTTTTAGGGTGCTTGCCACCTTAGGTGAGTGATTTTCTCCCTCGTAAACTCTATATTCATGTTAAAAGTCTAATTCTATCTGGCTAAAATAATTAGAAACCTTTTTTGTATCTGTATGTGATTGGGTATTGATTTGGAAAGATATTAGGGAATCAAATTCTACTGATTTTGATTATTTCTCATAGAAATGAATTTGCTTAGTTCCGGATATGTTGATGGACGTACCATGGAAAAGTCTATGGATAGATGGATTATCTATTTCATGTTAACAATGGTTAAAACTTAGCTCAATGCCCGTTATGCTTGAGAATTGAAGTGATATGTATAGAATCATACTTGAATTGTACTAGAATGTATTATACAAGTATGTTGTTGAAGCTTGCTAAAATTGAATATGATATATACAATAGGATCAGTATGAGGTGGCTATTTTACCTATTTAGGGATTGAATAAAATGGGTCAGTTACTTAATGTACACTTATGACTGATGAATAAAATATGTGGAAATGGAAACTAGGGTTTCCATGTGTGTGAATAGCCCTAATGAAACAATGTGTGCTATGATGGAATTATTGAATGATATGATTCTTATGATATGTTTAGCTAAGAATGACTTCTTAAAAACCTAGAAGTTTAGTATTAAGATGAGTATGAATGATAAAGCTAGAACTTGTATATAATGTTATAATGTGATGAAATGATGAAGTGTAGGTATTAATACTTCAATTGAAGACAATGGGTCTTAGTAATATGATCTAAGCCTAATGCATCTATTTTAGTATGACTTATGAAACAATGAGTAAACTAACACATGAATGTGGGTCCTTTATACAAGCTCATAAGAATGAATTGTGAAGGAAGATTAGAGATTATGGTGTTAGAAGATGTAACCTTAATTCATTCTTTTTACCTAAAGTGAGTAGTATAATAAAAAATGATCGTTGTTGATTACCAAAATTCTATTACAATTTGATGACATGGTACACTTATTTCTATATAAATAACGATATGAACAAAAATGTATTGAATGGTGATGGAAAGTTAAAAATGAAACTGATGAAGTTATTATGATCAAGTCTTTCATCTTTTATTTAATTACATTTGGCTTAACCCAAATTGAATGAAATATACTAACATTAGACATCAATAAATTTTATTGAGAAGATAAGAATTGTATATCAAGTGAAGTAAGAATGATTGGTTCCAATAATGTAATGTACATTAAATGAAAAAGTTGTGACTAATGAAGTTGAGACTAATGAATACTAAATGAAGGAAAAAGATGGGAGTTAGTAGATGAATGTAAGAACCTAAGTGTAACCCTAAAATGATGAGTTAGATTACACAAATAAATAATGATCTCAAATGGGGATTTAAGGAATGCACATTACTGTAGTTGAATTCAATTAAAAGATTAGGTTCAAGCATTTGAATTGATTTACAAGTTGTGTTCTTGGATTGTGATTGTTTGATAGAATACTTGTACTATAAAGATGGACTACTTGATGGACTTAAAATGATATTAAACATGTGCGGATTAGTAAAAGAAGAGAACTAAGTGTGTTACGAATGGTTATGCAAAATGAAAGAAGAAGAGAACTAAGTGTGTTATGAACATTTATGCATGAAATTTATTTGTGTCTATTGAAATTTGATATAATAAGTATATGTTGTATGAAAAATCTATTATGAGTATGATGAATGATGCAAAGATATTTATATTATTATACTATTTCTAGTTCTAAAGTCTCTGTGAATATTCTTTGAGAACTATGATATAGAATGAACTGATAAGAAATATGTTGAGATTGAATTTACATGCATTGATTACATTTGAGAAACCCTAATGAGGGTAAATGCTAGACAATGAGAACGGTCTAGATCTGAAAGCCCATTGATGATGATAAAACTATGATGGGGCTAAATGTTGGACAATGAGATTATGTATTGGACTGAAACCCACTAATGATGACTTCTATGAGATGATGTGGAAATGTAAAGAATTATACATGTTCCAAATTACAAATTATTGTGCTTCTATTTTGGTCATTGTATTCACTACTAAAGAACACACCTTTGGCGTCGATTGTTTAACCCCTTTTAGTGACGGTTTTCAAGCGACGCCTATGTGGGCGCCGCTAAAGGTCGAACACTTCGGCGTCGGTTTTATAACTGACACCTATATAACCTATAGGCGTCGGTTATATATAGATGGCCGATGCCTATAGGGTTCGCGCCACAAAAAAGGGCGTCATCTAGGACACTATCTGCGTCAGTTTTCACCTAAAACACTGACGCCATATTCCCAGACGCCACGGTTGTGCTTCCCTGCACGGCCGTGTTTAGTACTATAGGCGTCGGTTTTATACAAATAAGCGACGTCGTTTCCACCACGGCCATGCTTTCCTGCACGGTCGGGTTGTTTGTCATATTACGCAACGGTTTTTATCCAATAACCGACGTTGTAGGCCTTTGATGACGGTGTTCTATAAATAACTGACGCCTATGATTTAATTTTTTTTCTTATCAGTTTGCAGGCCTGCTGTGGCTGGTCAGCAGGATGAGAACCTACAGTTCAGTTTTCTGAACTGCAGGTTTACGACATCCATTGATATCAGCCTACAAACAGGCCACAAACCTGCAAAATCAAAAAAATATACTTTTCACACAAGTAGATACATTGATATATTCAGACATCATTTCAATTCTCACATTCACATATGTAGAAACATTCAAATACATTTATAAACATTCAGATATGTATAAACATTCAGATTCATATAACAAAATACATCTATATTCATTTACAAAATACATAAAGTACAGCACGCAAAAGTGCTTCAGATTCATATAACAACATGACAGACTAACGCATATATAGTGCATAACAACAGCAGTGACGACTTTACATACAAAACTAGCTTAGTACATATATAGTGGGACTAAGGTGACGATCCCACCTACTAAAGTAGGTTACCGACAACTACATGTTACGACTGGGAGGTCGTGATTCAGCAACCATATGCATTTGCATGAGGACAAACAGATTTCACCACAAACGGTGGAATCTGTTTGTCCTCCTGCTAATGCATATGGTTGCTGAATCATGACCTCCCAGTTGTCGGTAACCTATTTTAGTAGGTGGGATCGTCACCTTAGTCCCACTATATATGTACTAAGATAGTGTTGTATGTAAATTCGCCGCTGCTGTTGTTATGCACTATATATGTGTTAGTATGTCATGTTGTTATATGGATCTGAAGCACTTGTGCGTGCTGCACTTTATGTATTGTATATGTATCCTGCTTCTCTTCATTGTGGCTTCTTTTGCTGTTTCATGGCTTTCTGCCTATATATCTATATAACCTTTGGCGAACGCCTACATATCCTGCATAGCTATGTCATGGCCGTCCTGCATAGCCTGTAGTCTTTGACGAACGCCTGCATATCCTCTTGGACCCATTGTGTGGTACTAACATGTAGTTTTCATTGAGCATCGCTGATAGCCTAGTTAGTTGGCACATTGATTTGGTTAGTAACAATAAAGGTTAATCTTGAATAGGTGAATACATAAAAATGTATATTAATTAAATTGGGAGTGGCGCTTAATACCTTGAATTCATCTGTTTTTCTTTGGGTAACAAACTCCTCCCAATCTTTGGGGTCCAAGTAGTTCCATTTCTGTGTGGCTTCCTTCTTCCTATATTTATTTTTCAAAGAGAATTCAAACAAAAATTATTAGTGTAGAGTTAGTGAAATACTGATCAATGTCTAGAATTGGAATAAATCAACAACCTATTCTCAACATCGCGTATGTAATCTCAGGTGATATTGGTCCACCCTCCCATAACGTTTAGCATTTGTATTAACTAGAAGATAATGAAACATCAAATCAGAAAATGATATTGATATTAAAAAAGCAAACATTTAGCTTCAATAAAAAAATATAAACATGCATGCCTCTAAAATTGTGATCTTTTATCAATTAACAATCCTTCATTGTGATCTCCGCGCACATATAAGTCATCATTAGCTTCAATATTTTGTGGAGTTGGCAACTCAACTTAGAATGGACTGGAGTTATCATATTTATCATAGTACTCTTCTTCATCTATAGGATCTTCAATGAACTGTCTTTTACCATGAAGAACAACCGACCATTTATCATTTGCAGGATCATCAATATAGAATATTTGTTTCGCCTGTGATGCCAATATGAATGGTTCACCCTTCTCGCCAATCTTTTCAAAGTTCACTAAAGTGAAACCCAATTCATCCACTATAACTCCTTTGGTGTTATCAACCCAATTACATTTAAAGAGCGGAATTCTGAAATCTATGTAGTCAAATTCCCATATGTCTTCAATGACACCGTAATATGACATTTTAGCTTCACGTGGACTCTTATCCTTTGCACTTGCAAAATACATAATCGACGCTTGAAGAGTGACCCCACTTTTTTGGACGACACTCGTATCATCTTGGCGCTTTGTGCAATATGTGAACCCATTAATTTCAAACCCTTCATAAGACATAATATTTGGTTTTGGTTTAAAGGTGAGGCATTTGATAGTTTCTGTAATATCATTTGGTGTTTGAGATAGTTGATTTAAGACTTTATCTTCAAACCACTTAGTAAAAGTCTTGTTATGCTCTCTAGCAAGCCACATTGAACTTGCTCGAGGATGTTTTCTCTTCATGAAATTGGTATGTTCCTGGATATAAACACTCACTTCGTCCATGTTGTGTAAAATATACAAGTGACCTTGTTCCAACTGCTCATGGCTGATTACTTTCACCCGTGATCCCAAAATTCCTTTGCCCTCTTCAATATTGTTTTCATTAACAGGAGTGTTATTACCACTCATAAAGTCATTGCAAAAATCCATAACCTCTCTCGCCACATAACCTTCAATAATACTCCCTTCAGGCCGATAACGGTTTCGAACATCACCTTTAAAAATGCTCATGTATCGTTCAAAGGGATACATCCAATGCAAGAAAACTGGTCCCAACATTTTCACTTACCTAGTCAAGTGGACAACAAGATGTACCATGATATCAAAGAACGAAGGAGGGAAATACATCTCAAGTTGACATAGGGTAACAACCACTTCTCTTTGCAAATTATCGAGAGTATCAGGGTCAATAACTTTGCTGCATAGACTGTTGAAAAAGAAACAAAGTTTGGTGATTGCAAATCTTACATGCTTCGGCAATATAGATCGAATTGCCACGGGCAATATTTGTTGCATTAGAGTGTGACAATCATGAGATTTAAGACCTATCAACTTTAGATCTTTCATTGATACCAATCTACGGATGTTAGATGAGTAACCCTGTGGCACCTTAACATTTACCAAGCATTCACAAAAAGCTTTCTTCTCCTTTCTAGACAACGTGTAACAAGCGGGAGGTAAGTATGTTCTTTTATTACCCATTTCATGTAATTTTGTTAATTCTGACCATATTCCCATTTCACGTAGGTCCAGTCTGGATTTTATCCCATCTTTAGTCTTACCTGGTATATTTAACAGAGTACCAATGATGCTATCACAGACATTTTTCTCAACGTGCATTACATCAATACAATGTCTGACTGTCAAAGAACTCCAATAAGGAAGATCCCAAAATATTGACTTCTTCTTGAATGAAGAATTGTCACTCCGTGTGGCCATACTACATTGTGATTTCTTACCAAATTCATTGGCAATGTCTTATACTCTTTCATAAACAACATCCCCTGGTATAGGTTTAGGTGCACTCCGTTCATCATTCCATCCATTGAATGTTTTGCGCTTCCTACGATACGGATGGAATTTTGAAAGAAACCTTCGATGACCAAGATATACAGTCTTGCCGCCATGTTTTAGTCTTATTGAATCAATGTTTTATTCTCATATAGGACATGCTTTAGCTCCTTTGACACTATATCCAGACAAATTCCCGTATGCTAGAAAGTCATTAATAGTGCAAAACAACATAGCGTGCAAACGAAATGTCTCTCTTCTTGAAGCATCATAGGTCATCACACCTTCAGCCCAAAGTTTCTTTAAGTCATCAATCAGAGGTTCAAGATAAATATCAATATCATTTCTGGGTTGTTTAGGGCCCGATATCAACAACGACAGCATAACGCACTTATTTTTCATACACAACCAGGGAGGAAGATTGTATATAACAAGCATGACTGGCCAAGTGCTATGTTGGCTGCTCAATGTCCCGTACGGATTCATCCCATCTGTACAAAGCCCAAGTCTTAGATTCCTATCTTCTTCACCAAATTTGGGGTACAATAGATCAATCTTCTTCCACTGTGGGGAATCATACGCTTGTCGTAGGATCCCATCATTATTTTTCTTAACATCTGCATGCCACCTCAAATTCTTCGCATCTTTTGGATTTGCAAACAAGCATTGAAATCGTGATATTATAGGTAGATACCACATCACCTTGGCAGGAGAACCAGTTTTGGACTCCCCCGAAGTCGTCAATTTATACCGTGACGCACCACATTTTGGACAATCTTTCAAATCCACATTGTCCTTTTGAAATAATACACAATCATTCGGGCATGTGTGTATCTTCTTGGCCTCCATTCCCATTGGGCACAACAATTTCTTTACCTGGTATGTTGAGATTGGCAGCTCGTTTCCTTCAGGAAGCATTTCTTTCAACAAAGTCAACAATGAAGTGAAGCTTTTGTCACTCCATCTATTGTTAGCTTTCAACTTATACAATCTCAACATAGCGCTAAGCTTCGTAAACTTAGCACATCCTGTGTATAATGGTATCTCAGCATCATGCACAATGTTTGTAAAGATAGGAGGTGGATCAGTGTGCTCTACCCTACAACTATCCAACATCGCATCAACGATGTCTACTGGAACTGGTTCGTTCACATCTACGTCATCGGAGGCAATTTCTTCTTCCACCCAAGCACTGCTATCGACATGCACTTATTTCGAGTTTGAAATCTCTCCATGCTAGTGCCATTCTATATAGCCTTGTACAATCCCGTTGCACATGACATGACTTTTGATTTCATCACCAGTGCTGACTTTCAAGTTGTTACTGCAATGCCTACATGGACAGTACAACCTATCTCCAGGTTCTTTCCTATGTTCCTCAGCAAATCTAATAAATTGATCAAGACCAGATATAAACTCTGGGGTGCAGCGATTGTGAATGGACATCCATGATGTATCCATTCTATGATCAAAGAAAAAATAAGTATATATTAGGACAAGATTAGGGTCTACGGTTAACAAATACATGTGATGTCATTCTTATATATAATAAATGTGTACCACCTATCCCATCCTAGAATACCTAATCTAACTAGTAAGTGTATAATGTGTATTGGATTTTCGAGAAAATTTCGACAGCGTTTCCCCGCTGTTCTCTAAGTACATATGTACTTAGAGAACAAATGGGGAAATGCTGCTGAAATTTTCTCAAAAACCCAATACACATTATACACTTACATCCTAAGTGAGATTAGGTGTTCAAGAACAGTCCCAAACTGGGGACTATCCAAGATTTACTCCTAATGACTAAATCTTAGATGGGTTTCTAGGCCAACAAAATCATATCATTAAGAGCATGGTTTCATGTTAGGTCATCATAGGTCATAATAATCCACTAGAATGGGCATAAGAGTATTAGATCTTGATTCTAGAGTGTACAAGACATAATAGTGACTACTAATTTTTTGGGGTGATATCATTTCATAGGATTTATAAATTCAAATTTAACAAGTGTACAAGTTGCATCATTTTAATACTCTAAAGGTGACTAGTGGGTCATAGCACATAAAAGATGGCATTACAAGGAATGTAAGCAAGCTAGATCAATTACCTCTGTTTGAGCGTCAGCAGGGAGAGAGGGCAAGACGGAGGGTAGGCGAGTAGGCAGGCAAGCAGGTGAGCAGGCGACGGGTAGGGAGACGGCGGGCAGCAGTAGATGATCAATTAATTCCTGAAACATAGTATAGAATAAGCATAGATCATACAGTAGTTGAACGCATAACATTAGTAGTAGGCAGTACATGATATGTACATTATACCATTATATGTATTGCAAACTACAAAGTACATCTATATAGATAATACATTAGTTGAACGCATAACAATACAAGAAAAACTAAGGTATGAATGTATGTATAGGTACAAGTATAATGTATCAGTCAATATTAGTGGTTGAGTTCATAGTAGAGAATCAATGTATGTGCAAATGATAAATATGTAATGTAGGTGCAACAGTACATACATAAAGCAGTTCATACATAAAGATGTAAATGGGTGCAGAAGTACATACATACAGAGCTTATATGAAGTAGGAACGATTTTGATGCATGTACAACTCAATTAAAAATGAGAAGAGCAGGAAAAAGCAAGAAGAGGGGTAGGGGGGCAGGAGCAGGAGCAAGGAGCAAGCCGGAGAAACCCTATTGTCTAAGCAGGAAGAGGAAGAAGAAGGGTGCCAGGTGAGCGGGCGACCAGGAGCATAGCGCCGGCAAGGAGAGAGCAGAGCGCCGGCGACGGTGAGCGGCCGGGCGAACAGGAGGCGTGTCGGGGCCAACCAGGAGACAATGTCGGCATAGGGGGAAGGAGCGGTGGCGGCGGCCGGTGCTTGCTCATCGGAATCGCCAAGTAGGGGGAAGGAGCGGCGGCGGCGGCGGGTGCTTTCTCACCGAAATCGCCAGACCTAAAATGGATCGATGCTAGATTGCAGTGAAATAGAGAAAGGGGAAGAGTCTGCTTCGCGGGGTGCTAATTAGTAAACAATCGGCGTCGGTCATTATAAAAAACCGACGCCGATTCAGATGAGCGTCGGTTGTTAGGAAACAACCAACGTCCAAATTAGACAATCTTATTTGGCGGGAAATATTATCAGCGTCGGTTATCAAAGGATTGACCGACACCGAAAGTGGAACTTTTTGCGGAAATATCCTTCTAGTATAGGCGTTGGGGATTACTGAAAACACCGACGTTGTATGTGACGCAAATTTTTTTCGCTCAAAATTTGGATTTCGCTGGCGATTTTAGGCATCGGTTTGTTATATCCAGACGACACTGAATAGAAAGTGGTACCCGTGTCTGGCTGGTCTTCGTCGATAGACGTCGGTTTCCCTAAATATATGACGTTGAGTAATATAGGCGTCGGATTATCTTAATAACCGACGCCCAGATAAACGACACTGAATATTGTTTCTGTAGTAGTGATTCCTTCATAATCCTAATTTTTTCATGTTATTCTAGTTTTGTGAGAATACACAAATATGATATATGATGTTTTGAATTCCTTTAAGTGAGTAAAAGAGATTAATAACATGTCTGATAATGACACATATAGTTAGGTGCACAGAACACCGTGAGTTTCCCCTAAGGACCAGACTGGGGAAATAAAATAGATCTCCTTACACTAATCAATGAATTATGAGAAGAATGTCTAGAGTGTGGGTTGGTACCTTAAAGGTTAGACCACCAAGATTTAGGAGTGAGTCATTTAGAAAGTTTCTGGCCCTAAATTCTTGTTGTGAAAGTCTATGTCCATGAGGAATAGACTCTGATGAAATGAAACATGTGAAAATGGATATATGACAAATGTTTTGATATGTGATATACTATTTCTTTTGTTCCTATGTTGTGTACCCGCTATCAGGATGTGAACCTCTTTGGGCAACCTTGAGGTGGTTGGGGTATGTTTTTGATATCTTAGAGTGGGCAGCTAAATCCTAAGATAGTAATGGTGAGGTGACATGAGAATCTGGCATGTCAACTTCTACTAGGTGAGGTACAAGTTAAGTAGTTTCAGAGCAAATAAATAAAAGATGACAAGTCGTGAAAAATATGATTTTAATTCCTATTATATTCCTTGCAATGCTACTTGATAATTTGAAATTGTTGATCATGTTTTTTGTTGTGGAATATAATCATCATGTTATAGAGATTATCTATTTCATATTCTGATCTATCTTTTTGACAAGTAGTGAATGTTGGGATTTCTTTCCACTCTGATTATGATTTGGATTGGTTTCTAGTTAATCATACTATTTGGTGGACATGTCTTATGAGAACTTCAGCTTGAAGGCTACTAGATGTGTTCCTAGTCTAGTTGGTGGAGTGTCACAAAGATATTGCTATTTTTATATACTAATTCAAAATGCTTATATCTTGACTTGTTACTCTTGTGGAACGATTATTAATCTAAACTAAGAAGTATCTATTGATTTGTTCATAGACATTCCCTAAAATATTTTTAAAATTATAATTGGTTTAAGTATTTACCTTATCTGTTTGATCATATTATCATTATAAACTAGATTTTTCTGATGCTATAACTATTTGTTAGACTTTTCAATATCTATATGCTTCTTTTAAGTTCATTATACTTAATATGATGTTGATTAATGTACCTAGCTTGAATGAGAGTTATCCATTCACTAGGGGACTATATGAGTCTCATGATGATGTTTCCAATGTTTTTAGGTTTAATGCTATTCCTGAAAAATAAGATATAAGTAGAATCATCTAGATAGATTAGATTTTCCATGTACACTCTCTTTCTCAGAAGGATAGTATACAAAGTTTGTTGATACATGTAGATGTATCTATCATAAACTAAACTATTTGTGAGCCATAGAATTTGATTCTGGTTTTGATGAAGTTGAATATGATTTGTGATATTTGAATATTATGTTTGTGATGTAACATTGTTTTAAAAGTTTTTATTAGAAAAATAAAAGAAAATTATGTCTATGTATATTGTTTTAATCTCCTTTGTTGAGAATTTTTTGTTTTGTTTCATAATCGAGATTTGGTTTTGGGTTTCTTCTAATGGTTGGCATTTATGCTCATTACAAGAGAGGTCTCCACAACGTGGTATTAGAGCCTAGGTTAGATGAATCTGTAGGGACAATAGGATTTATGATTAAATGATAATTTGGATGTTGAATATAACTTGAATGATGTGGATACTGACTAAAATCAATATCCACATAGTCTGATCAAGTATTTGGGTTTTGAGATAAGCTAGTATTGAACCGCAGAATCTACTTCTTTTTTATGTGTTGACCAAGCATCAAGATGACTAAGTTTGGGAGTATTATAAGATGCACTATCATAATAAAAATGAATGGTGATAAAATAGTAAAAGAGAAAAGATTTTATAATTCAATATCAAACCTATAACAAGAAGAAAATTCCATATGAGAAAAATGAAAGCCTAATGGATTGTGAAGATAATCCCAAACAAATTTGAACATGACTATGAATCTTAAATTTGTAAGAAAAAGTTGATAACTGAGGATGAAGCCCACGAAATGATCTACTTTATGAAAAAACTAATGAATGGGGATAATAACGTAGAATGAATCATAATCTTTATCCATGAGATACATATCAAATTCAAAAAGAATATGAAAGGTGATGTAAATGACATCTTGATAAATGACATATTACTAATATTTGGGATTTATATTGTTGTAATACTCAAAGAGAGATATGATGATGATAAGGGATGAAATATCCATCTATTGCTAAGTAAAAATTGAGATTTCATTGTAAATGATTCAAGAAGTAAGAAAATTGTTGGCTAAATGGACATCTATAAATCCCTTTGTTTTGATTATGACAAACATTTCATTCTTATTAATCTAACGAGCTACTTGAGTGTGCAGGATGACAAAGAAACAAGGGAAAATCTACAAGCTTACATATTTATATTTTCATGCAATGTAATCATTGTTGTAAAAACTTGTACAAAAATATAATGTACAAGTACTTAGAATTGCATGTAAATCAAGCGTTAGATTCTCCCTAGCTAAACACCACAGTTAGACAAGTCATCCCATTCAAATAGGATTACTTATGCACACTCACACACATAATTAGTGCCTAAATTGAAACCTTGAAACAGGATCAATCTCGGTCGACAAACTCCTCGACCGAGACACTCTCGGTCGACAATCTTCTCGACCGAGAAAGATCCAAAGTAGCCGTTAGACACAACAGAATAGTTAGTTGGTAGTTGATGAAAGACGTTGCAAATCACTTGTTCCAGAGAGCCTGTCGGTCGACAAAAGTTCGACCGAGTAGGTATCTCGGTCGACCATTTGTCGACCGAGATGGTCTCTGACAGCAACTGCAGAATAAATTAATTAGCCGTTGTTAAAGCAACAACTTTGTACCTAACGGCTAGTTAAGCACTTAGAAACCCCTAGAAGCTGTCTAGAATGTCCTTAAGCTTCCTTAGGCCATTCCTATAAATAGGACAAGCCATAGGACACTCACACTCACTTGTTTTACACTTGTTACACTTGAGAAATACTTGAGCATACTTGAGCAATCTGTTGCAAGCAATTTTAGCATTGTGATCATTGGCCTACTTTCTCCTTAGCTCAAATTCGTGTCCTATAGGCTAGCATCTCCTTACTACAGCACTTACACTTCTACACTCATTGGTTAGGAGATCAATACGCTTGATATAGGCAAATCAAGCCTTGTGCTTAAAAGGATAAGTTGTAATTTCTATTTCCTTTCTTGTTCCTTTTTATCCTTGTATTCTCCTTGCTACTCCTAGGGTTGGAGGCTGCGGATTGGAGAGAGTTTGACTTCTCAGGTGGAGAAGGGGACTTCAAGCTACTTCAAGAAGGCTATCGCACGGGAAGCTACTTCAAGAAGGCTATTGCAACGGGAAGCTACTTCAAGAGGAAGGCTGCTTCAAGGTGGTGCAATTACTTCTAGGTGAAGGCTGCTTCAAGGTTGGGCGATTACTTCTAGGTGAAGGCTGCTTGAAGGGTTTAGGAAAAGAAATTGTATTTTATGTAAAATCCTTGCGAGGTAATAAAATAAATTTCTTTTCAAATCCCGGTTGGGTAAGCAACCGGGTAGTGGACTGACTGCCTTAGTATTTGCTAAGGTAGGAACCACTCTAAATCCTTGTCCCCTTGTCCAATATTTTTTGTGATTGGTTGTTTGAGTTAAATAATTGTTTAAAATTGTTTAAAACTCTATTCACCCCCCCCCCCTCTAGTAGTTTTCAGTTGGTATCAGAGCGAGGCTTCAAGGAACCCTAACAAGGTCTTGAAGAAATGGGTGATGGAGTGCTCAACAACCTCAACATTGAAGGGACACTTGTTGCTAGACCCCCAGCGTTCGATGGGACAAACTACCAATATTGGAAGAGAAGGATGCAATTCTATTTCCAAGGAATCAATTGGGATCTATGGAGAATGGTGTCTACTCCATACATGCTCCCTCAAAATGAATTTGCGGAATGGGATGCAAACACGGTAAAACTAGCCCAAATGAATGCAAAAGCTGTAAGTATCTTATATTGTTCTATTTCGGTAGGAGAATTTAATAGAATATCAAATTGTGATATAGCTTATGATATTTGGCATAGACTGTCCATAACCTATGAGGGTACAGTCCAAGTCAAAAATTCCAAAATTAGCTTGCTTAAAACGAAGCTTGAACATTTTCGTATGGATCCTAATGAATCTATTAGTGAAATGTTTTCAAAATTCTCTATCATTGTTAATGGTTTAAGTGCCCTAGGAAAACCTATCCTTGAGGAAGATCAAGTATCAAAAATCCTTCGATCACTTCCTCCAAAATACAAGCCAAAGGTGACACCCATTGAAGAAGCAAACGACCTCACTCGACTCAAAATGGAGCAACTCATCGGCAATTTAGAAGCTCATGAAGCAGATCTAGAAGAGGAAGAAAGAAGAGAACGTGAACGTCAAAATGGGAAGAAGAAGGATGTGGCTCTCAAAGCTTCAAAAGTCGTCACACAAGAAAGTGAGGAGTCAAGTGAAGAAGAAGGAGAAGAAGCCTTGATCGTCAACGGTAAGAAATACAAAAGGTTTAAAACTAACAAAATTTCTAGTTCTTCTACCCCTCCTAGGTGCTTTGAATGTGGGAAGAAAGGGCATTTCAAAAATGAATGTCCCAAAGCAAAGAAGGGAAAGAAAAGCTCACACAAGAAGAAAGGAGAAAAAGCCTATAAAGCTGCATGGGATGAGTCAAGTGAGAGTGAAAGCGGAGAAGAGGTGGAATGTCTAATGGCAAGAGAAGACAATGAAGACTCTCAAGAGGAATGGGTGGTTGACAGTGGATGTTCCAAACATATGACCGGAAACAAGGATGCATTCCAAACTTTTGAAGAAAAGAAAAGTGGAACAGTCACTTTTGGAGACAATGGTAAGGGCAAAATCGTTGGAATAGGTAATGTTGGTACAAACCTTGAAATTAAGAATGTTCTACTTGTTGATGGTTTGCACCATAACTTAATAAGTGTTAGCCAATTATGTGATAGTAGTTATGATGTGTTATTTAACAAAACCTGCTGCAAGTTATTAATAGAAAATACTACAAATGTTGTTTATGAAGGAAATAGAGTTGGTAATCTTTATATTCTTAAACCTAACTCTATGAAAACAGTAGTAGGAAAATTCTTGCTTGCAAATGACAATACCTTACAAATATGGCATAAAAAGCTAGGACATGCTAGTTCACATGTTATCAAAAAGTTAGTGAAATATGATCTTGTTCGCGGATTGCCTACTTTATCTTTTGATCAAAGTGAAAACTGTGAACCATGCACAATGGGAAAGCAAACCAAAACATCTTTCAAATCAAAACATGTACTTAGCACCAGTAGATCATTAGAATTAATTCATATGGATCTATTTGGACCAATGAGGACACAATCAATTGGTGGTAAGAGATACTGCTTTGTGATTATTGATGATTATAGTAGATATACATGGGTACATTTTATTGCAACTAAAGATGATACTATTCATGTTTTTATGCAATTTTGTTCAAATATTGAAAATCTCTTACAAAATAAAATATGTACCATTAGAAGTGATCATGGTGGGGAATTTGAAAATCATACATTTGAAGAGTTTTGTACATCTCAAGGATACACTCATAATTTTTCTTCTCCACGTACCCCACAGCAAAATGGTATAGTTGAAAGGAAAAATGGATCACTACAAGAAATGGCTAGAACCATGATGCTTGAACATAACACACCCAAAACCTTTTGGGCTGAAGCTGTAAACACTGCATGCTATGTGCTAAACAGAGTAACTGTTCACTCTTATTTAAAGAAAACTCCATATGAACTCATACATTCTAAGAAACCTAGAGTTGACTATTTTCATACTTTTGGCTCCACATGCTACATTTTAAATACCAAAGATGATAGAGACAAGTTTGATTCTAAATCACACAAAGCATTCTTTTTGGGATATTCCACTTCTAGCAAAGCTTTTAGAGTATATAACACTATCTTTAGAAAATTTGAGGAATCCATTCATGTTTCTTTTCATGAGGAGTCAAAATCTGAAAATCTAGAAATCACTGATCTCACTAATCAATTCGAAAATTTAACCATACCAAATGATAGTGAGAAAGTTACTACATCCAATCCCCAAGTTGAAACACAACCTACACCTAGGCTTATCAAGGATCATCCCCAAGAACTGATTATTGGAGATCCAAATGATAAGGTCAAAACTCGGTCTTCCTTCAAAGATGTTGCAAACATGGCTTTTGTTTCTATCATTGAACCTAAGAAGATATCCGAAGCTCTTAAGGATGATTATTGGATAATAGCCATGCAAGAAGAATTGAATCAATTCACTAAAAATGATGTATGGGATTTAGTTACTAAACCACAAGATAAAACTATCATAGGAACTAAATGGGTTTTTAGGAATAAACTTAATGAGGCAGGAGAAGTCATAAGGAATAAAGCTCGGTTAGTAGCACAAGGTTATAATCAACAAGAAGGAATAGATTTTGATGAAACATATGCACCCGTAGCTAGACTTGAAGCTATTAGGATGTTACTAGCTATTGCTGCCCATAAAAACATTAAGCTCTATCAAATGGATGTCAAAAGTGCTTTTCTAAATGGCATCATTCAAGAAGAAGTTTATGTTGCCCAACCACCTGGCTTTGAAATACCGGAAAAATGTGACTATGTTTATAAACTTAAGAAAGCACTTTATGGTTTAAAACAAGCACCTAGAAATTGGTATGAAAGGCTCAAGACATATCTTTTTGATAATAGTTTTTCTATTGGAAATTCAGATTCCACTTTATTTTTCAAAACATATGTCTCTGATTTCCTAGTTGTGCAAATATATGTTGATGACATTATTTTTGGAGCTTCTAATGATTCCTTATGCACACAATTCAGTGACATTATACAAAAAGAATTTGAAATGAGCCTCATGGGTGAACTAACATTCTTTCTTGGTTTTCAAATTAAGCAAACACCTGCAGGAATTTTCATAAGCCAAGAAAAATATACTAAAGAGCTCTTAAAACGTTTTGGGATGGATCAATGCAAACATGCTACTACTCCTATGGCTACTTCTATCAAAATTGATAAGGATGAAAATGGGGAACCTATTGATGATTCCTTATATAGAGCCATGATTGGTAGTTTGCTATATTTAACTGCTTCTCGACCGGACATTATGTTTTCCGTCGGTCTTTGTGCTCGATTTCAATCACAACCTATGCACTCTCATTTTCTAGCAGTTAAACGAATTCTCCGTTATCTAGCCGGTACTACTTGCTTTGGTTTATGGTATCCAAAAGGACAATCCTTAGATTTTAAAGCTTATACTGATGCGGATTATGCTGGTTGTCGACTTGATCGCAAGAGTACTAGTGGTGGCTGTTTCTTATTAGGGAGAGCTTTAGTATCTTGGTTTAGAAAGAAACAAAATACGGTTGCCCTATCTACAACTGAAGCTGAATATATGGCAGCCGGGTCTTGTTGTGCTCAAGTGCTTTATATGCAACAGGTGTTAAGCGATTATGGTTTTAATCTGTCATCTACACCTATTTTTTGTGACAACACGAGCGCCATAAACTTAGCACACAATCCTATTTTACACAGCCGGGCTAAACATATTGAAATCCGTCATCACTTCTTAAGGGATCATATCTCCAAAAATCATGTTTTCCTTCATCATATTGATACGGAAGATCAATTGGCTGATATTTTTACAAAACCGCTTCCACTAGATCAATTTAACAACATTAGGAAGCAATTGCTTATCACTCCTTTGGAGGATGTTTTCTTTGACATTTGTGCTACTTAAACAAAACTCTTGTTTACATTTTTGGCTTTTAAATGGACATCTTTTTTCATTAGATTTGATGGGATATCTAATTAAGGGGGAGTTTTTATTCTTAATGGTTATCTTTTTGAAATGACAAAGGGGGAGAGATAATTATAAAAATAAAATTCAGAAATTATGTAAACCTCAATTAATGAGTTTCATAAATAAACTCTTGGCTTTACATTGAAAGTTGCTATATTCCCAAATGATCTGGATTTCATGTTCCACAATTCATGGGGAATAATAAGCACACATTTTATACACAAGAGAAAAAGCTACAAAAGGTAATCTAATGGTATGAAACTCATATGTTTTATATTTCCTTTATTTATATTTTGGAAATGTTTGTCATCTTCAAAAAGGGGGAGATTGTTGGCTAAATGGACATCTATAAATCCCTTTGTTTTGATTATGACAAACATTTCATTCTTATTAATCTAACGAGCTACTTGAGTGTGCAGGATGACAAAGCAACAAGGGAAAATCTACAAGCTTACATATTTATATTTTCATGCAATGTAATCACTGTTGTAAAAACTTGTACAAAAATATAATGTACAAGTACTTAGAATTGCATGTAAATCAAGCGTTAGATTCTCCCTAGCTAAACACCACAGTTAGACAAGTCATCCCATTCAAATAGGATTACTTATGCACACTCACACACATAATTAGTGCCTAAATTGAAACCTTGAAACAGGATCAATCTCGGTCGACAAACTCCTCGACCGAGACACTCTCGGTCGACAATCTTCTCGACCGAGAAAGATCCAAAGTAGCCGTTAGACACAACAGAAAAGTTAGTTGGCAGTTGATGAAAGACGTTGCAAATCACTTGTTCCAGAGAGCCTGTCGGTCGACAAAAGTTCGACCGAGTAGGTATCTCGGTCGACCATTTGTCGACCGAGATGGTCTCTGACAGCAACTGCAGAATAAATTAATTAGCCGTTGTTAAAGCAACAACTTTGTACCTAACGGCTAGTTAAGCACTTAGAAACCCCTAGAAGCTGTCTAGAATGTCCTTAAGCTTCCTTAGGCCATTCCTATAAATAGGACAAGCCATAGGACACTCACACTCACTTGTTTTACACTTGTTACACTTGAGAAATACTTGAGCATACTTGAGCAATCTGTTGCAAGCAATTTTAGCATTGTGATCATTGGCCTACTTTCTCCTTAGCTCAAATTCGTGTCCTATAGGCTAGCATCTCCTTACTACAGCACTTACACTTCTACACTCATTGGTTAGGAGATCAATACGCTTGATATAGGCAAATCAAGCCTTGTGCTTAAAAGGATAAGTTGTAATTTCTATTTCCTTTCTTGTTCCTTTTTATCCTTGTATTCTCCTTGCTACTCCTAGGGTTGGAGGCTGCGGATTGGAGAGAGTTTGACTTCTCAGGTGGAGAAGGGGACTTCAAGCTACTTCAAGAAGGCTATCGCATGGGAAGCTACTTCAAGAAGGCTATTGCAACGGGAAGCTACTTCAAGAGGAAGGCGGCTTCAAGGTGGTGCAATTACTTCTAGGTGAAGGCTGCTTCAAGGTTGGGCGATTACTTCTAGGTGAAGGCTGCTTGAAGGGTTTAGGAAAAGAAATTGTATTTTATGTAAAATCCTTGCGAGGTAATAAAATAAATTTCTTTTCAAATCCCGGTTGGGTAAACAACCGGGTAGTGGACTGACTGCCTTAGTATTTGCTAAGGTAGGAACCACTCTAAATCCTTGTCCCCTTGTCCAATATTTTTTGTGATTGGTTGTTTGAGTTAAATAATTGTTTAAAATTGTTTAAAACTCTATTCACCCCCCCCCCTCTAGTAGTTTTCAAACCTATAACAAGAAGAAAATTCCATATGAGAAAAATGAAAGCCTAATGTATTGTGAAGATAATCCCAAACAAATTTGAACATGACTATGAATCTTAAATTTGTAAGAAAAAGTTGATAACTGAGGATGAAGCCCACGAAATGATCTACTTTATGAAAAAACTAATGAATGGGGATAATAACGTAGAATGAATCATAATCTTTATCCATGAGATACATATCAAATTCAAAAAGAATATGAAAGGTGATGTAAATGACATCTTGATAAATGACATATTACTAATATTTGGGATTTATATTGTTGTAATACTCAAAGAGAGATATGATGATGATAAGGGATGAAATATCCATCTATTGCTAAGTAAAAATTGAGATTTCATTGTAAATGATTCAATTGTTTGAGTTAAATAATTGTTTGTGATTGGTTGTTTATAATTCAATATCAAACCTATAACAAGAAGAAAATTCCATATGAGAAAAATGAAAGCCTAATGGATTGTGAAGATAATCCCAAACAAATTTGAACATGACTATGAATCTTAAATTTGTAAGAAAAAGTTGATAACTGAGGATGAAGCCCACGAAATGATCTACTTTATGAAAAAACTAATGAATGGGGATAATAACGTAGAATGAATCATAATCTTTATCCATGAGATACATATCAAATTCAAAAAGAATATGAAAGGTGATGTAAATGACATCTTGATAAATGACATATTACTAATATTTGGGATTTATATTGTTGTAATACTCAAAGAGAGATATGATGATGATAAGGGATGAAATATCCAGCTATTGCTAAGTAAAAATTGAGATTTCATTGTAAATGATTCAAGAAGTAAGAAAATGACTTCAGATGAAAGAAAGATAAAATGGAAATTTTTCTAACTTGATGTTGAGAGAGATGAATCAATAGATAATATGATATTCCTTATATCAATTGCATTAGTCATGAAACATGTCTTGCTTTAATATATAATTCATTCTTATGTCATAGAAAATGATCTGGGTACCATTATTTTTTCCTAGATAAGAAGTAAAAAGATCATGACCCTCATTTGCAAATCATTTTTTTATCTTAAAATGTGACATCATATCATCTACTTTAGTTAGGCTTCATATGTCGGGGGAGTATCCCATTAAGGATGAGTCATCTTGTATTTATACTTTCTATCTTTTAGGATGACAAAGGGGGATAAATAATTTAAATAAAAAATCCTTTCATTTGTGTTTAACAAAATTTATATGGATATTTTAAAACTTGTTAGATTCAAATTTAATTGATTTCTTGGTTTGTACATATGACATGAATGGTTTATTATGAACTTTGGGATTTTAAATGACTATCTTTTTAGTTTGAGCTCTATTTACTTGGTATGAGATTAAGGGAGAGCTCAAAGTACTTTCATATAACTTGCATATCTTTTCTGCTCTTAATTTATTCTGTATATCAATATGGACTTATAATCCCCTATATTTGGTCTAGAGATACTTCTATTGCTTTTATTTTTCTCTTAATGGAATCTATATATCAATATGGGCTTAACATTCCATATATTTGGTCTAGAAATACTTTTGTTGACCTCATTTTTGTGCTTAAAGGATTCTCTAATCATTTGTGGGTTTAACATCCCTTGAAAATGGTTGAGAAATCAATTTCAGTTTAATCTTTTAATTTTCATGGCTTCTCTACATCATGGCAGACTTAACATTCCTGACCATCAGTTTAGAGTATCTTTTTCATATTTTCACTTTATGGGATCTTCTTGTCATGAAGGACTTAACATTCCTTTCATTGGCAATTAGACAACCTTTTAATGTTCCTCGATCATATGGCTTTTTGACTATGCCTTAATGTATATATTTATGGATTTACCATATATTGGTATTCTTTTTCAATTACTACATCGGGTACAAGTTTTTACCTCTCCAAAATGACTATCATGTTGAGGGGGAGTGTCATGACCCGTCTAAAAATTAGTCATCTAATTAGGGTATACTTGGTGATTGCATGCTTAACCAGATTGATCATTGTTTAAATCTTGATTAGTGATAGTACTCTAATCATGATTCTTTAAACATAATGAGAAATTTTAAATATGCATTTATTTCAAGTATTTAGGCTTGGATAATTGAAACCCCTAATCAGCTAAAATTAGGGTTTTGGTAGCATATGAACACAAATTTGATAAGTATACTAGTGCACTAAATGATTTTTAATATTTTATATAGAACTTGGATTTTGTTTAAATTTGGACATTATTTGGATAAATCAAATGTAAGAATTCCTAAAAGATATCTTAAAATTTTTAATAATTTTGTGACATGTTTGTCGATTGAGTTTTCCCAGGACAAACTTAGCCGACCATATATTCAGATTGAAATATTGCAAGGTGGTATTTAAATTTTTTTTTTTTAATCAACATGTTGAATTGATCTCAAATTTTAGGTTTAGTTGGGAAACTCGATTTTAGATATGTTTCAAAAATTGGCATAATTTTTGGATGATTTTTTATCTCTACAAAAGGGGTGTCGATCGAGTTTTTCCAGGATAAACTCGACTGACAATGCATCTGGCAGAAAAATAGTTATCCAATATTTGACTTTTATTTATTTAGTGGTAACTTTGATTGGTATTAAATTTTATCTATTGTACTCAAATGCTCTCTATCACAAGATGCTAATTTTCTAAAATTTGTAGAATATATTTGACAATAACATATTTCATGATAGAAAAATCGTTGAAATAAAAGAAAGTGTAAGTTGGGCTAGTTTGCAATTGAGCCAAAATGAGAAACCTATAACCCTAGGAGTTGTCATATTTTGTGATCCATTCCATAGAAACAAAATCCTAGAGAGAGAGGAAAGCTAGGTTTTTGAGAGGAGAAAGTGGTGGAGATGTTGACCTAGGGTTTTACCATTCAAGGTATGATGAAATTAAGTAAGTTTAGCTTCTTCGCATAACCTTTCATGGTGAATCTTTGTTCACATGTCAAGATTCCATCACTCTTCTGATTTTGTTTGAAATGATATCAAATTTCCCTATTTTCTCACTCTTTCTCTCCTAATCTCCTTTTTTAGGATTTTTGAGTTGAGAGGTGAAGAAATGGATTCAGTTGCTAGAGTTTGATTGGAATTCTAGAAATTCAGAGACTGACCTAAGTTTTTAGGGTGCTTGCCACCTTAGGTGAGTGATTTTCTCCCTCGTAAACTCTATATTCATGTTAAAAGTATAATTCTATCTGGCTAAAATAATTAGAAACCTTGATTGTATTTGTATGTGATTGGGTATTGATTTGGAAAGATATTAGGGAATCAAATTCTACTGATTTTGATTATTTCTCATTAAAATGAATTTTCTTAGTTCCTAATATATTGATGGACGTTCCCTAGAAAATTCTATGGATAGATGGATTATCTATTTCATGTGAAAATTGGCTAAAACTTAGCTCAATGCCCAATATGCTCAGGAATTAGATTGATATGTATAGAATCATACTTGAATTGTACTAGAATGTAAAATACAATACGTTGTTGAAGCTTGCTAAAATTGATTATTTAATAAACATTAGTATCAGTATGAGGTGGCTATATTCCCTATTTAGGGATTGAATCAAATGATTCAGTTACTTAATGTACACTTATGACTGATGAATAAAAAATGTTCAAATGGAACTAGGGTTTCCATGTGTGTGAATAGCCCTAATGAAACAATGTGCACTATGATGGAATTATTGAATGATATGATTCTTATGATATGTTTAACTAAGAATGGCTTCTTAAAACCATAGAAGTTTAGTATTAAGATGAGTATGAATGATAAAGCTAGAACTTGTATATAATGTTGTACTATGATGAAATGATGAAGTGTAGGTATTAATACTTCAATTGAAGACAATGGGTCTTACTAATATTATCTAAGCCTAATGCATCTATTTTTGTATGACATATGAAACAATGAGTAAACCAACACATGAATGTGAGTCCTTTTATACAAGCTACATAAGAATGAATTGTGAAGGAAGATTAGAGATTGTGGTGTTAGAAGATGTAACCTTAATTCATTCTTCTTACCTAAAGTGAGTAGTATAATAAAAAATGATCGTTGTTGATTACCAAAATTCTATTAGAAGTTAATGACATGGTACACTTATTTATATATAAATAATGATATGAACCATAATGTATTGAATGGTGATGAAAAGTTAAAGATGAAACTGAGGAAATTATTATGATCAAGTCTTTAATCTTTTATTTTAATTACATCTGGATTAACCCAATTTGAATTAAATATACGAAAATTAGACTTCAATAAATGTTATTTAGAAGAGAAGCGTTATATATCAAGTGAAGTAAGAATGATTTGTTCCAATAATGTAATGTACATTAAATGAAAGAAGTTGCGACTAATGAAGTTGAGACTAATGAATACTAAATGAAGGAAAAAGATGGGAGTTTGTGGATGAATCTAAGAATCTAACTCTAACCCTAAAATGATGAGTTAGATTACACAAATGAATAATGATCTCAAATGAGGGATTAAGGAATGCACATTACTGTAATTGAATTCAATTAAAAGATTAGCTTCAAGCATTTCAATTGATTTACAAGTAGTGTTCTTGGATTGTGATTGTTTGATAGAATACTTGTACTAAGAATATTGACTACTTTGTGGACTTCAAATGATATTCAACATGCTTTGATTAGTAAAAGAAGGGAAATAAGTGTGTTATGAATGTTTATGCAAAATAAAAGAAGAAGAGAACTAAGTGTGTTATGAATATTTATGCATGAAATTTATTTGCAACTATTGAAATTTGAAAGAATAAATATATGTTTTATGACAAATCTATTATGAGTATGTTGAATGATGCAAATATATCTATATTATTTTACTATTTCTTGTTCTAAAGTTTCATTGAATATTTGTTGAGAACTGTGATATAGAATGACTGATAAGAAATATGTTGAGATTGAATTTACATGCACTGATTACATTTGAGAAACCCTAATGAGGGTAAATGCTAGACAATGAGAATGGTCTTGATCTGAAAGCCCACTGATGATGATAAAACCATGATGGGGGTAAATGTTGGACAATGAGATTATGTATTAGGCTGAAACCCACTAATGATGATTGCTATGAGATGATGTGGAAATGTAAATAATTATACGTGTTCCAAATTATAGATTGTTGTGCTTCTATTTTGGTAATTGTATTCCTTCATAATCCTAATGTGTTTCATGTTATTCTAGTTCTGTGAGAATACACAAATATGATATATGATGTTTTCAATTCCTTTAAGATGAGTAAAAGAGATTAATAATAAGTGAAATAATGACACATATAGTTAGGTGCCCAAAACACCGTGAGATTCCCCTGAGGACCAGACCGGGGAAACAAAACAGATCTCCTTGCACTAATCGATGAATTATGAGAAGGATTTCTAGAGTGTGGGTTGGTACCTTAAAGGTTAGACCACCAAGATTTAGGAGTGAGTCATTTAGAATGGCTCTGGCCCTAAATCCTTTTTATGAATGTCTATGTCCATGAGGAATAGACTCTGATGAAATGAAACATGTGAATATGGATATTCGAGAAATGTTGTGATATGTGATATAATATTTCTTTTGTTCCTATCTTGTGTATCCGATATGACGATGTGAGCCTCTTTGGGCAACCTTGACGTGGTTTGGGTCTGTTGTTGATATCTTAGACTGGCCGGCTAAATCCTAAGATAGTAATGGTGAGGTGACATGAGAATCTGGCATGGAAAATTCTACTTGGTGAGGTACAAGTTAAGTAGTTTCAAAGAAAATGAATAAAAGATGACAAGTTGTGTAGAATATGATTTGAATGCTTGTTATATTCCTTGCACTGCTACTTGATAATTTAACATTGTTGATCATGTTTTTTGTTGTGGAATATAATCATCATGTTATAGAGATTATCTATTTCATATTCTGATATGTCTTTTTGACAAGTAGTGAATGTTGGGATTTATTTCCACTCTGAATATGATTTAGATTGCTTGCTAGTTAATCATACTATTTGGTGTACATATCTTATGTGAACATCAGCTTAAAGGATACAAGATGTGTTCCTAGTCTAGCCGGTGGAGTGTCACAAAGATATTGCTATTTTTCTATATTGATTCAAAATGCTTATATCTTGACTTGTTACTCTTGTGGAATGATTGTTAATCTAAACTAAGAAGTATCTATTGATTTGTTCATTGACATACCCTAAATATTTTTAAAGTTATAATTGGTTTAAGTATTTACCTTATCTGTTTGATCATATTATCATTATAAACTAGATTTGACGTATGCTAGAATTTGCTAGACTTTTCAATATCTACATGTTTCTTTTAAGTTCGTTATACTTAATATGATGTTGATGAATGTAACTAGCTTGAATGAGAGGTATCCATTCACTGGGGCTCTATATGAGTCTCATGAGGTTGTTTCCAATATTTTTTAGTATAATGTTATTTCTGAAAAATAAGATAAAAGTAGAATCATTTAGATAGAGTAGACTGTCCCTGTACATTCTCGTGAAGGATAGTATATAAAGTTTGTTGATTCATGTACATGTATCTATCATAAACTAATTGTTCATGAGACATAAAAATTTGATTCTGGTTTCGATGAAGTTGAATATGATTTGTGATATTTGAATGTTATCTTTGTGATGTTACATTGTTTTAAAAGGTTTTATTAGTAATACAAAGGAAAAGTGTGTCTATGTATATTGTTTTAATCTCTTTTGTTGAGAATTATTTTTGGTTTCATAACTGGGATTTGGTTTTGGGTTTTCTCTAATGGTTGGCATTAGTGCTCATTACAAGAGAAGTCTCCACAATGTGGTATTAGAGCCTAGGCTAGATGAATCTATAGGGACAATAGGATTTATGATTAAATGATAATGTGGATGTTAAATATAACTTGAATGGTGTGGATACTGACTAAAATCAATATACAGATATTCGGATCAAGTATTTGGGTATTGAGATAAGCTAGTATTGAACCGCAGACTGTACTTCTTCTGGATGCCCTGACCAAGCATCAAGATGACTATACTTTGGGAGTATAATAAGATGCACTATCATAATTTAAAAGGAATGGTGATAAAATGGTAAAAGAGAAAAGATTTTATAATTCAATATCAAACCTATAAGAAGAAGAAAATTTCATATCAGAAAGATGAAAGCCTAATTGATTCTGAAGATAACTCCTAACAAATTTGAACATGACTATGCATTTGAAATTTGTAAGAAAAAGTTGATAACCGAGGATGAAGCCCACTAAATGATCTACTTTATGAAAAAAAACTGATGAATGGGGTTAATAATGAAGAGTGAATCATAATCTTGATCCATGAGATACATATCAAATTCAAAAAGAATATGAAACATGATGTAAGTCACATCTTGATAAATGACATATTACCATTTGTGATTTAAATTGTTGTAATACTCAAAGAGAGATATGATGATATGGGATGAAATATTCATCTATTGCTATGTAAAAATTGAGATTTCAATGTAAATGCTTCAAGAAGTAAGAAAATGATGTCATATGAAAGAAAGATAACATGGAAATTGTTCTAGCTTGATGTCGAGAGAGATGAATCGATAGATGATATGATATAATTCCATATCTTTTCTTAGATTTTGGGAAGAAATCCTAAAAGGAGGGGAGAATTTGTAATGACTTATTTACAAATTAGTCATCTAATTAGGATTTACTTGGTGATTGCATGTTTGACTAGATTGATTGTTGTTTTAAACTTTATTAATGATGGTATTCTAATCATTATTATTTAAAGGTAATGAAAAAATATAAATATTCTTTTATTTGAAATAGTTAAGGTTTGATAATTGAAAACACTAATTGGCTAAAATTAGGATTTTGGTAGCATATGAACATAAAATTCGATAATTAAATGGTGCCTTAAATTTTTTTAGTATATTATATACAAATAGGAATTAGTTGAAATTTTGATATGGTTTGGATAACTCAAATTTCAAAATTCTTGTAAAATATCATAAATTTTGAATAATTTGATGACCTATTTGTCAGCCGAGTTTTCCCAGGACAAACTCAGCCGACCATATATTCAGATTAAATATAGCAGTGTGGTGTTTGAATTTTATCTTTTTACTGGTATGTCCAACTGATCCCAAATTTTAACTTTAGTGGGAAACTCTATTTTAGATATTTTATTAAAGTTTCATAATTTTTGGATGATTTTTTATCTCTATAGAAAGGGGTGTCGATCGAGTTTTTCCAGGATAAACTCTTCCGACCATGCATTCTGGCTAAAAAATAGTAGCCTATTATTTGATTTGTATTTAATTATTGGTAACTCTATTTAATTTGAAATTTTATATAAAGTTCTGAAATTCTCTCTACCAAAAAAATTAAAAAAATTCATGATTTTTAGAGGGATTTGTCCTATTCAGTAAATGATATTCGGTAATGTATTTTATGATAGAAAAATTTGTTGAAATAAAAGAAAGTGTAAGTTGGGTCAATTTGCAATTGTCCTAAGCACCTTAACTGGTCTATATGACAAACATTCCCCCAAGAAGCTCTCATATTTCATGAACCATTACGTAGAAAAGAAATCCTAGAGAGATGAGAGTTCAGTTTTTGAGAGGGAAACTGGTGGAGATGTTGACCTAGGGTTTCACCATCTGAAATATGATGAAATCAAGTTTAGCTTCTTTGCATAGCCTTTCATGGTGAATCTTATCTAACATTTCAAGATTCCATCCCTCCTCTGATTTTTGAAATGATATCAAATCTCTCTATTTTCTCACTTTTTTCTCCTAATATCCATCTCTAGAGTTTCTGAGTTGAGAAGATGAAGAAATGGATTCAGTTGCTAAAGTTTGATTAGATTTCTAGAAATTTAGAGTTTTTCCTAATTTTTAAGGTGCATGCCACCTTAGGTGAGTGGTTTTTTCCCTCTTAAGCTCCATATTGAAGTTGAAAGTCTAATTCTATTTGCTGTATATGTATGTAAGGTACTGATTCAGAAAGATATTAAGGAATCAAATTCTACTCATTTTGATTATTTCTCATTGAATTGATGATTAGTTCCTGATATATTTATATGCATTCCATGGAAAATTCTATGGATAGATGACTTTTCTATTTCATGTAAGCATTGCCTAAAAATTAGCTCAATGCCCGATATGTTTGAGTATTGAATTGATCAGTACAGAATCATACTTGAATTGTATTCAAATGAATTATACAAGTGTAATGTTGAATTTTGCTGAGATTGAATATGATATATACATAAGGATTAGTATGATGTGGGGATATTCCCTATTTAGGTTTTGTGTTGAGGGATTGAATAAAATGACTCAATTAGTTAATGTATACTTATGGTTGATGAATGAATAGTCCTAATGAAACGTTGTATACTATGATGCGATTACTAAATGATATGGTTCTTATAATATGTTGAACTAATAATGACTTCTTGAAAACCCTATAAGTTTATTATTAAGATGAGTATGAATGGTAAAGCTAAAACTTGTATATAATGTTGTACATGCGATGAAATGATGAAGTGTAGGTACTAATACTTCAATTGAAGACCATGATTCTTACTAATATGATCTAATACTAATCCATCTATTTTAGTATGACTAATGAATGGATAAGTAAACCCTCACATGAATGTGGGTCCTTTCATACAAGCTACATAAGAATTAATTGTAAAGGAAGATTAGAGATTATGGTGTTAGAAGAAGTAACCCTAATTCATTCTTTTTACCTAAAGTTAGTAGTAGAATAAGGAAGGATCATTGTTGATTATGGAAGTTCCATTAGAAGTTAATGACATGGTACACTCATTTATATATAAAGAAAGTTATCAACAAAAATGTATTAAATGATGATGGTAAGTTAAAGATGAAACTAATGAAGTTATTATGATCAAATCTTTAATATTTTAATTACATATGGCTTGACCCAAATTTAATGAAATATACAAAAATTGGACTTCTATAAATGTTAATGAGAAGAGAAGCATCATATATCATGTGAATTAAAATGTTGGTTCTAATAGTAATGAACATGAAATGAAAGAAGCTGAGACTAATGAATATTTAATGAAGGAAAAATATGGGAGTTATAAATGAATCTAAGAACCTAAATCTAACCCTAAAATGATGAGTTAGATGATGCTAATGAATAACAATCTCACATGAAGGATTAAAGAATGCACATAAGTGTAATTGAATTCAATTAAATGATGAGGTTCAAGGAATTGAATTTATTTACAAGAATGTGTTCTTGGATTGTGATTGTTTGATAGAATACTTTTACTATGTGGATGGACTACTTGATGGACTTCAAATGATATTCAACATATGGTTATTAGTAACTCTAACTGAGGAATGCAAAATAAAAGAAGATGAGAACAAAGTGTTTTATGCATGTTTATGGATGACATTTATTTACATCTATTGAAATTGGATGGAATAAGTATATTTTGTATGGAAACTTTATTCTGAGTATGATGAATGATACAAAATATCTATAATATTTTATTATTTCTAGTTCTAATGTCTCCGTGAATATTTGTTGAGAACTGTGATATAGAATGAACTAATATGAAATATGATGAGATTTAAGTTAACATGAACTAATTATATTTGAGGAACCCTGATGAGGGTAAATAATAGACAATGAGAATATGTCTCGGGTTGAAAGCCCACTAATGATGATAAAACCCTGATGGGGGTAAATGTTGGACAATGAGATTATGTATTGGGCTGAAAGCCCACTAATGATGATTTCTATGAGATGATGTGGAAATGTAAATAATTATATATGTTGCAAATTACAAATTATTGTTCTTCTTTGTTTGCTAATTGTCTTCCTTGATAAGCCTAATATGTTTCATGTTATTCTAGTTATGCACTAATACACACATATGATATATGATGTTTTAAATTCCTTTAAGATGAGTAAAAGAGATTAAGAATAATTGAAATGATTACACATCTAGTTAGGTGCCTTGAAGACTGTGAGTTTCCCCTGAGGATCTCACTGGGGAAACAAAAAAAACTCTCCTTGTACTAATCGATGAATTATGAGAAGAATTTGTGGAGTGTGGATCAAGACCTTAATGGTTAGACCAGAATGATTTAGGAGTGAATTATCTGGAGTGTCTTTGGCCCTAAATCCTTGATGTGAAAGTCTATGTCCATGAGGAATAGACTCAATGAAATTAAACATGTAAAAAATGAAAATATGAGAATGTTGTGACATACTATTTTGTTGGGTCCTATCTCGTGTACCCGAGATGTGGAAGTGAGCCTCTGTAGGCAATACTGAGGTAGCCAGGGTCTATCGTTGATATCTTAGGGTGGTTGGATAAACACTAAGATAGTGACAGTGAGTCGTTGATACGAGAATCAAGTGTGGTGACTTCTACATGGTGAGGTACAAACCAAGTAGTTTTAGGGCAAATGAATAAAAGATGGAAAGCAGTGTAGAATATGATTTGAATGTTTGTTATATTCCTTGTACTGCTAGGTGATAATTTTCCATTGTTGGTCATGTTTTTTGTTGTGGAAAATAATCATTCTGTTATAGAGATTAGCTATTTCATATTCATATTTATCTTCTAGACAAGTTGTGAATGTTGGGATTTATATATCCAATCTGAGTAGGATTTTGATTGCTTGTTATTTGATAGTACTATTTGGTAGACATGTCTTATGTTTTCTTCAACTTTAGGAATATGTGATGTGTTCATGGTCCGGATGGTGGAGTGGTCAGAGAGATAATTTTATTGTTATGTATTGATTCAAAATGCTTATATCTTGACTTATTACTCATGAAGAAGGATTGTTAATCTGAACTAAGAAGTATCTATTATTTTGTTCATAGACATACACTAAAAGATGTTTTAAAATTATAATTGGTTTAAGTGTTTAACTTATCTGTTTGATTAGATTACAATTATAAACTAGATTTGACTAATTCTAGAACTATTTTTGAGACTTTTCAATATCTACAAGTTTCTCTTAAGTTCATTATACTTAATCTGATGTTGATGAATGTACCTAGCTTGAATGGGAGTTATCCACTCACTGGGGTTCTATACGAGTCTCATGAGGTTGTTTCTAATGTTTTAGGTATAATGATATTCCTGACAAAGAAGATATAAGTAGAATAATTTAGATAGATTATATTGTATCTGTACGCTCTCCTTCCCGAGAAGGGTTGTATACAAAGTTTGTTGATTCATGTTCATGTATCTATTGTAAACTGAACTACTCATGATCTATAAGATTTTATTCAGGTATTGATGAAGTTGAATATGATTTGTGATATATGAATGTTATGTTTGTGATGTGACATTGTTTAAAAGATTTTACTAGAAAGACCAAGGAAAAATTTACATATGGTTTTTGTCCATTGTTTCAATCTCCTTTGTTGAGAATTTGTTGTTGCGACATTAGGTTTTGGGCTTCTCTGTAGTGTTTGGTATTAGTGCTCATCACAAGAGATGTCTCCACAACGTGGTATCAGAGCCTAGGTTAGATGAGTCTGCAGGGAGAATAGGAATTAGGATTAGATGATAATGCAAATGTTGAATATAACTTGAATGATGTGGATATTGACTACAATCAATATCTAGATACTCTTTTCAAGTATTTGGCTAGCACATTGTACTTCCACTGCCCACCCTAACCAAGCATCAAGATGACTATAGTTTGGGAGTACAATAAGATGCACGATGATAATATAAAAGGAGTGGTTATAAAATGGTAAAAGTGAAAGGATCTTATATAACTCATTATCAAACCTATGATAAGAAGAAAATTTCATATGAGAAAGATGAAAGCCTAATGGATTGCAAAGATAATCCCTAACAAATTCAAACATGATTATGAATTCGAAATTTATAAGAAAAAGTTGATAACTAAGGATGAAGCCCACTAAATGATCTACTTTATGAAGCAAAATGATCAATGGGGATAATAACGTAGTATTGATCATAATCTTGATCCATGAGATACATAATCAAATTCAAAACGGATATGAAAGGTGGTCACATCTTGATAAATGACATATTACTAATATTTTTTATTTAAATGTTTGTAATACTCAAGTAGATATATGGTGATGATAAGGGATGAAATACCCATCTCATGCTAAGAAAAATTTGAGATTCCAATGTAAAAGATTCAAGAAGCAAGAAAATGACATCATATGAAAGAAAGATAAAATGGAAATTGTTAAAAGTTGATGCCGAGAGAGATGAGCCATTAGATGATATGATATAATTCCATATATTTTTTTGGATTTCAGGATGAAATACTAAAAGGAGGGGAGAATTTGCAATCACTTATTTACAAATTAGTCATCTAATTACGGTTTACTTGGTGATTGTATGTTTAACCAAATTGATCAGTGTTTAAAACTTTATTAATGATGGCACTCTAATCATTATTCTTTGAACCTAGTGAAAAAATCTAAATAGGCTTTTGTTTTAAATAGTTAAGGTTGGATAATAGAAAACCCTAATCGGCTAAAATTAGGGTTTTGGTAGCATATGGACACATAAATTGTTTTTGGAATATTGGGTAAATTATTCGATGAAGGACTCAAACAAATGTCTGGCCCTTAGCACACTTGGTTCTCTTACAAGTTGATTTACAAAGTGTAAAACAAACCCAATTTTCCCGAAGGCCCAAGACTGTATGCTTGACTCGCTTGCCCACCATCCAAACTATGTTTGTGTGGTATACATGCTCACCGACTGACACATAACAGGTGCGCCTCACCCTCTATGCTACTCTGCCAACATGGCCCATACAATGACTTAACAGTCCTCGTCATCAAAGAAAAGGTGTCACGCAGGGCCCATAAAATAAAACCCACATAGTCGCGTAAGGGTTGTGGTATAAAACAGAGAATCGTTCATCCTCTCTGTCTGAGTTGGGCCTCTAGCTCACTCTGCTCCACCTCCAAGAGTTCTATCCCTTGATCTAGAGTTGGCCTTGACGTGCATCTAAACCAGATCGGGGCCCATAAGTAGTTCAGCGTACGTCCCAGGCACACAGTAGACCAATCGGAAGGGAGTCTCTCCAACCGCTGTGCGCAAACAGTATGTTACAGATTTCTTGATGTGCATCTCGCAACAGAATATGCACAGGTTATGGATTTTGGCTATGTCTTCTAGCGTTCTGCTCCTTCCAAATAAAGTATGTGGCTGTCGTCGTAGCTAGAGTAAAGAATTCTCATAGATTAGAGTGGAGGGAACTCAGTGCCTCAGGTATGACTGTCCACAGACTCCATTCTTTGAACTATGGGTGCAAGCGGGTGAAGTTCTCCCACATGTGTGCAACTGAAGGGTATTGAAAGAAGAGGTTCACAGGTGTCTCTTCAACTGAGTCACACAACTGCCATAAGAAGGCTTGCACATCTACCCTTGTACACGGTAGTCACCCACCTCGGGATATTCTGGGCATGCCAAAGGGTCTTTGAGAACTCGCATGGGGTTGCACGTGGCCTAACCCCCTCCAAGAAATATGGGAACTCCTCACATCTCTTGTACACCCCCATATCATTGCACGTGTAGAGGTTCCCGCACTCCTCAAACTCTTTCACCATCCGTCTCCAGGAGAAGGAGAAGCCTTGTCTCATGGAGTGATTTCTTATAACAAGTGTCCATAACGTCTCCACGTCCATCTAGTCCAAACAGAGTCAGAATTGATGAGGAATTTGTTGACCTTCTTACAAAGCACCCAACGAGCCACATCATCAAATTTCTTCAGACAAAGCCCTCCTTCCTCTCTGGGAAGATCCATTTTGTCCCATGATAGAGTGTGCGTCGTCCCACTCTACAGAGAGTGGCTCGAGATGGTTTGAAGCATATCTAGCACTGCCTTCGGCATGAACCCCTGCATCACCCAAAAGGAGATGAGTCGAGTGATGTTTGCACGGACAAGGAGTAGTCATCCCATGAAGGATGTGCACTTGGGTGACCATCTGTCCACCATGGTTCTGAGTCGGTCCGTGCACGCACCGTAGTGCCTTGCAAAGATCGTGTCGGTAGTCAATATGGGAGTTCTTTAATTGGCACCCTCACCGATTTGGAGAGGAACAACATGAATTTCTCCATATTAGCCTAGAGTCATGTGTATCTCCTAAAAATCTCAAGCACTCGGTGTGCAGCTTGCAAGTTGTGCATCGTCCCTTCAAGGAAAAGGAGGACGTCATCTGCAAAAATCAAATGGGACAGTGTTGGAGTGCCCCTCACTTTGAACAGAGTAATATCCCCTTGACTATCCACATGATGAAGGAGGAGGCTGAGTTGTTCCATCACCAAGGTGAATAGAAGGGGGAAGAGGGGATCACCTTGATGAAGCCCTCTATTGCTGCCAAAGAGACCTTCTGGAAGGCCATTGAGGAGCACTGAGAATAAAGTTGATTGCACGCATTCTTGAATCCATCTATTCCATTGTGCTGGGAACCCAAAATTCACAAGGATCTCCTCAAGACATCCCCAATCAATATGGTCATAGACTTTAGAGATGTCAAGCTTAATTCAAACCTTGGCTTCTCCCTCTTCCATTTCAAATTGTGAAGGAACTCACCCGCGATTTGGGCACAATATGAAATATCCTTGCCCGGAATAAAAGCACCTTGGTTTTGAGAAACTAGGGATGGGAGGACTTTCTTTAACCTCTCAGCCAGCAATTTAGCCCATATTTTATATTGTACTCCGCAACATGCTATGGGTCGGTAGTCACGCATAGATTAGGGTGAGTTGTTCTTTGGAATGCGTCTGAGGAAGGTGTGATTGCACTCTTTTACTATGCTCCTACCATCAAAGTGCCATTGGATGGCCTTCACTACATCCACACTGATGATAGGCCATGTGTGGCGATACTACCTTGCGTTGAAACTGTCTGAACTGGGTGCTTTATCATGACCTATGGCCTATAGAGCATCGTACACCACCGAGGGGAAGATGCATACACAGAGTGCAGAGCACTAATCCTCTGTCAGGATGTGTGTCAGGAAGATGACATGCTCCTGGGTTGGCCCATTGTAGAGTTGGTAGAAAATGTCCATCGCCTCCACACTGAATGCTCCTTGGGTATTGACCATAGACCCATTTTGTGTAACAAGATCATGAATAGAATCTATGATTTCCTTTCTATTAACAGCACTCTAGTAGTAGGATGTGTTTCTTTCCACATCTATAATCCACTTGTATCTACTTCTTTGATAGAAGTAGGTTTCCTCAATATGAGCTAGGGCCTCCAGACAGGACCAGACCTCCCTCTCAGCGTCAATGAGATGTTGCTACAAAGGGTGAGTCTGAAGCTGGATACTCACCTTCTTGAAATCAAGAAGAGCCATTTTCTTAAGCACAACGACGTTGCATTTGGAGGCAGTCAACTGCTTGATCAGGAGCTTTGTATGTTTTAGCATTTTTGCCACCACAAAGAGAGGGTTGCCCTCCACCTCGATGACCCAACCTTGTTTGATAATATCATCGAAACCATCCCAACCAAATCGGTAGTTGAGAGTGTGAAACGTCTTCTTTCTCCGTGGGCAAATCGTTCCCACCAGAGATGTAACCAGCATAGCATGGTCGCTGATTGTTGACTTGAAAGAAATGGTGACCAAGGCGTTGTCATACATGTTACTGATCGAGTCATTGACTAGGACCCTATTGAGTTTGCACGCCACACGTTTGTCTTCATCTTAGATGTTACTCCACGTAACATCACCCCCTTATAGTTGGAGTTCAAGGAGGCTGGATGTCACCACTATGTCATTGAAGTCTGCAATGGCACGCAAGCGTCATTCATGACCCCCTTTCTTCTCCCAAGCAAACTGCGTAAGTTGAAATCATCCATGAGCAGCCACAGGCCTTCCACCATGTCATTGAGATGTTTGATCACATCCCACAGTGCCCTGTACTCTAGGACCGTTGTGTGACCATAGATACCAAAAATGGTCAAGGTGGCTCCTCCTTTGTTGATGCACCGAGCCGTAACAGTCTGGGAGGCATGTAGTACCTCTACTTTCTAGCTTGAGGGGTTGAAGCTTGGGCCAGGTTTATTGTGTGTCCCCTTGGAGACATTGGTGGTGTGGTTCCTGGGTCGGGTAACCCCTCCCTTGCTTATACCTATAGTCTTGTTTTCCGTGGGAGCCTTCCTTGATGGTGGGTCAGCAATACCCCCCATCGTAAGTGTGAGTTGAAGTAGGCCAGCCTACTCCTCAAGGGGGTTAGGGCCTTTGATTTGTGTGGGTGCATCCACCGTGTCTTCCGAGCACACATCCTCTTTCATAAAAGGAACAAGACTGAGATGCCCTTTTCTCCTCTTCCCAAATCCGTTGTCATTGGGTTGTTTGTGCACCATCTCTTGAGCTTGTTCCTCTACTGCTCGCCTAGGGGATAGGGATGAGAGGGGGGTAAAGATTGCACCAGGTGTGCATGGTGGGATGGTGTTGAAATATACCACCTTAGGGTAGTCGTTTTTGATAGAACCTTCCTCTAAGATCATGTCGCCTCCTTGAATAAGGGTGTGTCTCACCCCTTACCTGGAAGGGGATGCCAGTGTAACAACCGGGTCACTCAGCAACGTCACTCCCGGCATCACATTGTGACTAGCAACACATGTGTCTGAGAATAGGAGGAACAATCCATCGGTTAGTAGGGATGGGTCCTTCACATAGCACACCATGGCTCCCGCAATCTCCACCACCTCCTTGGATGGACCTTCATTTTCCCCCCTTTCTATAATGTATATGAACACATAATTTGATAAGTATAGTTGTGCACTAAATGATGTTTAAAATATTATATACAAATTGGATTTAGTTGAAATTTGGATATGGTTTGGATAACTCAAATTTAAGAATTCTTGAAAAATAGTAGAATTTTTGAAAATTTTGATGACCTATTTGTCGGCCAAGTTTTTCCCAGGACAAACTCAGCCGACCATATATTCTGATTACAATATAGTAGTGTGGTGTTTGAATTTATCTTATTACTGGTATCCCAATTGATATCAAGTTTTAACTTTATTTGGGAAACTCTATTTTAGATATTTTGTTAAATATTCATAATTTTTGGATGATTTATGATCACTATAGAAAGGGGTATCGGTCAAATTTTTCCAAGATAAACTCTGTCGACCATGCATTCTGGATGAAACATAGTAGTCCAGTATTTGATTTGTACTTATTTATTGGTAAATCAAATTAATATAAAATTTTAAATGTACTTATGGAATGCTCTCTACCACAAAATTCTAAATTTTCATAATTTTCAAGAGTTTTTTTGACCTACTCAGTCAATGATTTTCAGTAACATGTTTTATAATAGAAACATATGTTGAAATGTATTCAGTTGCAAGAGTTTGATTGGATTTCTAGAAATTCAGAGATTGACCTAAGTTTTTAAGGTGCTTGCCACCTGAGGTGAGTGCTTTTCTCCCTCTTAATCTTTGTATATATATTGAAAGCCTAATTCAATCTGGCTAAAATAATTAGAATCCTTGCTTGTATTTGTATGTGATTGGGTACTGATTTGGAAAGATATTAAGGAATAGAATTATACTAATTTTGATTAATTATCATTGAATTGAATTTTCTTAGTTTCTGATATATTAATTGGCATTCTATGGAACAGTCTATGGATAGATGACTTTTCTATTTCATGAGAACATTGGCTAAAAAATATCTAAATGGCCGATATGCTTGGGAATTTAATTGATATGTATAGAATCATACTTAAATAAAACTAGAATGAATTATACTACTAAAATTGAATATGATATATACATGAGGATCAATATGAGGTGGTGATATTCCTTGTTTTGGTTTGTGTTGAGGGATTGAATCAAATGAGTCAATCAATTAATGTATACTTTTGACTAATGAATGAAATATGTGGAAATGGAAACTAGGGTTTCCATATGAGTGAATAGCCATAATGAATCGATGTTCACACTGGTGGTATTAGAGAATGATATTATTCTTATGATATGTTGAACTAAGAAGGACTTCTTTAAATCCTAGAAGTTTTGTATTAAGATGAGTATGAATGATAAATCTAGAACTTGTATATTATGTTGAAAATGTGATGAAATGATGAAGTGTAGGTATTAATACTTCAATCGAAGACAATGATTCTTACTTATATGATCTACGCCTAATGCATCTATATGAGTATGACTTATAAAATAATGACTAAACCCTCACATGCATCTGGGTCCTTTATACAAGCTACATAATAATGAATTGTGTAGAAAGATTAGATATTATGCTTATAGAAGACATAACCCCAATTCATTCTTTTTACCTAAAGTGAGTAGTATAATAAAGAATGATCATTTTTTTATTATGAAATACCATTATAAGTTATTTACATGGTACACTCATTTATATATATATATATATATATATAATGATACGAACAAAAATTTACTGAATGGTATTGGCAAGTTAAAGATGAAACTAATGAAGTTATTATGATATGGCATTTAATATTTTATTTTAATTACATGTTGCTTAAACCAAATTTAATGAACTAAACTAAAATTGGACTTTTATAGACGTTAATGAGAAGAGAAGCATTGTATATCAAGTAAATTAAGAATATAATGTAATGAACAAGAAACGAAAGAAGTTGAGACTAATGAATATTAACTGAAGGAAAACGATGGGATTTAGTTGATGAATCTATGTACCTAACTGTAACCCTAAAATGATGAGTTGGATTATGCTAATTAATAACAATCTTAAATGACGGAATAAAAAATCCACAAAACCGTAGTTGAATTCAATTAAAAGATGAGGTTCAAGCATTTGAATTGATTTACAAGAATGTGTTCTTGGATTGTGATTGCTTGATAGAATACTTGTACTATGCAGATGGACTACTTGATGGACTTCAAATTATAGTCAACATGTGTTTTTCAGTAACCATGATTGAAAAATGTAAAACAAAATAAGAGAACTAAGTGTATTATGCGTATTTATGCATGAAATTTGTTTGTATCTATTCAAATTGAATGGAATAAGTAAATGTTATATGACAAATCTATTATGAGTGTGATGAATGATACAAGATATCTATATGCTATTACCATTTCTAGTTCTAATATCTTTGTGAATATTTGTTGAGAACTATGATATATAATGAACTGATAAGAAATATGTTGAGATTGAATTTAACATGCACCGATTACATTTAAGAAACCCTGATGAGGGTAAATGCTAGACAATGAGAATATGTCTCAGGATGAAAGCCCATTGATGGTGATAAAACCTTGATGGGGTTAAATGTTGGACAATATGATTATGTATTGAGCTAAAAGCCCACTAATGATGACTGCTATGAGATGATGGGAAATGTAAAGAATTATATGTGTTGCAAATTATAGATTGGTGTGCTTCTTATTTTGGTCATTATCTTCCTTGATAAACCTAATTTGTTTCATGTTATTCAAATTATGTGAGAATAAACACATATGATGTATCATGTTTTGGATTCCTTTAAGATGAATAAAAGAGATTAATAACAAGTGAAATAATGACACATCTAGTTAGGTACCCTAAACACCATGAGTTCCACTGAGGACCACACTATAGATACAAAATTGATCTCTTTGTACTAATCGATGAATTATGAGAAGGATTTTCAGAGTGTGGATCGATACATTAAATGTTAGACATCAAGATTTAGGAGTGAGTCATTTGGAGTGGATCTGGTGCTAAATCCTTGTTGTCAAAGTCTATGTCCATGAGGAATAGACTTTGATGAAATGAAACATGATAAAAATGAAAATATGAGAAATATTGTGATATGTGATATATTGTTTTGTTGATTCCTATCTTGTGTACCCAAGATGTGGACGTGAGCCTCTTTAGGCAACACTGTGGTAACCAGGGTCTGTTGTTGATAACTTAGGGTGGTCAACTAAACCTTGAGATAGTGGCGGTGAGTCATTGACACGAGAATCAAGCATGGTGACTTCTACTTAGTGAGGTATTAGTCAAGTAGTTTCAGGGCAAATCAATAAAGATTACAAGCTGTGTAGAATATGATTTGAATGTTTTTTATATTCCGTGTACTGCTAACTGATAATTTACCATTGTTGATCATTTTTTGTTGTGAAAAATAATAATTCTATTGTAGAGATTATATGTTTCATATTCGGATCTATCTTCTTGACAAGTAGTGAATGTTGGGATTTATATCCACTCTGAATAAGATTTGGATTGCTCTCTATTTGATAGTACTATTTCATGGACATGTCTTACGTGTAGTTCAACTTTAGGACTACATGATATATTCCTGGTCCGGCTGGTGGAGTTTCATAAAGATAATTTTATTCTTAAATATTGATTCAAAAAGCTTAGATCTTGACTTATTACTCATGTAGAAGGATTGTTAATATGAACTTAGAAGTATCTATTGATTTGTTCATAGACATGCCCTAAAAATGTTTTAGAGTTAAAATCGGTTTAAGTGTTTACCTTATCAGTTTGATTAGATTACCATTGTAAACTAGATTTGACTTGTTCTAAAACTATCTACTAGACTTTTCAATATCTGCAAATTTCATTTAAGTTTATTACACTTAATTTGATGTTGATGCATGTACCTAGCTTAAGTGGGAGATATCCACTCACTAGGGCTCTATATGAGTACCATTGAGGTTGTTTCCAATGTTTTTAAGTATAATCATATCCAATAGAGAGGTCATGAAAAAGAAGATATTAGTAGAATAATCTAGATAGATTAGATTGTCCTTGTACACTCTCTTTCTTGGAATGGGTAGTATACAAAGTTTGTTGATTCATGTACATGTATGTATTGTAAATTGAACTACTCATGAGCCATAAGATTTGATTATGATTTTCTTCAAGTTGAATATGTTTTGTGATATTTGTATGTGATGTATGTGATGTGACATTGTTTTAAAAGGTTTTAATTAGAAAGAAAAGTGAAAAAATTATTTGTGATTTTCATATACTAATTTAATCTCCTTTTTTAAGAATTTGTTGTTTTGTTTTACAATCAAGATTACGTTTTGGGTTTCTCACTAGTGGTTAGTATTAGTGTTCATCATAAGAGAGGTCCCCATAGGGAGTGTCTTCTTGAGGGGGGGCATTGGTAAGTATTGACCCTTTTTGACTTCGACAAAGGTGGGAGAATTACCCATGAGATAAATTGGCTACCAATAGAGAAATTCAAAGGTATGATGTTTCAAATTGCTTACTTTCAATTTATCTTATGAAAACATTTGTCATCATCCAAAAAAGGGGAGATTGTTTACTTTTTCATATGCCACACTCATATGTCGATGATGAAAATATTTGTCAAATTATATTACTAATATGTATTTTAAGTATTTTAGGTGATCATAGAACTAAGTCAAGATCCAACTACAAATGCCTTGCATATATATATATATATATATATACTTACAAATCAAGTTGTACATGTATTTATGTATTCTTGTGCTTTTTGTACAAATTTATAGACATTATGTAAGGACAAGTGATGATCTTCTGAAACCTACCCAAAATGCTATCCTACCTCACATAAAGACCTTAGTGTTGATATGTTTCAAATAAGTCTTATGTTGGACCTCACATACTTTGCATATTCCTGAACAAAGTCTTTCTCGGTTGAACTTATTGTCGATTGAAAACACCTTCGGTCAAAATTTATTTCGACCAACAAATATTCGTTGGGATATCTTTTGATTTTTTATTAGGATATAGTCGTTGGACCGTTGTCTCACTCAAAACATTCTAGGTCAAAATAAATTTCAACCGAGACAATGCCCAATCAAAATAAATCTCGACTGAGGAGTGTTCTAGACTAAAAATTAATTAACAATCAAACTAGTCGTTGCACCTTAATTAACTTCGTCCAAAGACTAGTTGACCATCCACAACACTCAATACACTCTCTAAGATGGCTTACACATTTACAAACCACACTTAGATACATCCATTAAGCAACAATTTCACATACATTGGCATACACTTGAGCATAATAGCTATCATTACCAAAGTGCTTAGTCCCTATACTTCATATTGCCATCAAACTAGACTAAGTCTAGCATCATCTTGAGTGTCCTCTCCATCCAATACAACCTTACTATAAACTTTGTGTAAGAAGATCATCATCACTTGTCCATAAGAATTTGATTGTATATCTTGTAAAAGGGCGTTGTAATATCCTTCTTCCATTCTTGTTCCTGTGCTTTGTTTTGTTGTTTCTTCTCACTACTTTGAGATAGAAGGTTGTAGTAAAGCTCTCTTTGTGGTACTTCTAGGTTGAAGGATGCTACCAAGGTGGTGGAGGTGGATTACGACCCTCTCCAAGTGGGTTACCTTCATCAGCCCGTCAAAGAAGGTGGAGTTCTCCTTGAGTTAAAAAGCAAGGTTAGTCTTGTACCATAAAAGACGTTGATCAATTTTGTATATTGTGTATCAGTATATAAAAGGAATAAGATATATATATTTTGTAAATCGTGATTGGGAAGAACCAAGTAGTGGATTGACATCATTTGAAAGAGTCAATCTATATCGTGTGTTTCATGTGGTTGCTTCTTTAGTCTACTAATTTGCTTTATATTTCCACTGTACTTTAAGTTGAATCATTGAAATTGATTAAAATTGTCATAAAACTTTATTCACCCTCCCCTCAATATCTATCAGAATGTTTCTCACTTTATAATATTGCCGACCTTGACACTTTTAGAAGATTATGATATGTGTTGCCACACACGACCCAACTTTAAGTATCGCCATGATGTTATTCATGATGTCCTCTTTGATCTTATCTCTCCTGCTAGGATTTAGGAACAAAAGGAAGCCTCGGCACACAGTTCAATAGTTTCCGCTCACAATGTCCAGCTGATACATTTTTGTTTGATTATACAGGTGACAAACACACTTGTTTTATCCCAACTGACGTTTTTCCTTTGGAAGTTATCTTCTGAAATAGCATGCCAAGCAACTTCTGACGCTGCATCACAAAAAGGTCAACAAATACAGAACAATTTGTAAGGGAAATCATCACAATTTTGTTCTTTTCGCCTTCTATACTTTCGGGGTACTTGTTGAGGATGTGATATGACTTCTCCGTCACATTTAGCACGATCTCATTATCTACATCTAATAGTTTTTTTTATTTAAATTTATTGACTTTGCCATTCAGAAGAAGTTAGTTGCCGACACTTCTATGAAAGAGTTTTTATAAATTACTTATGCTGACTTGTCTCTGTTAATAGTTGGACTCTTGATTCCTTTTTTCCCTATTGTGTTCCCTTCCACAACTAATGTCGCCGGTCTACGTACCTCGTCCGCTATCATTTTCCTCAAGCACGAGCAGGCGTATACTGTCCTCCATTGTATGCCCGCTTCATCATGCGTGGAGCTACATTCCCTTGTTGTCTGCCCGCTTTGTTAGGTATGGAGCCGCCAGCTTCCGTGCCACGGCGTCTGCCCTCTTTGTCAGGCGCCTAGCCGTCTTCAGTCCCTATCTTCCGTGCACCTCGTCGTCTGCCCACTTCGTCAGCGGCGAGCCGTTTTTCATCCTCTTTAGTTGCCCGTTTCATCCTTCTTATCTTCTCATCTTGTCCTTTGCCCTTCTCCCATACATGACAGAAACGGACTGCAAGCATCTGCAAAGATCTGAACTACAAATCGAATGTACCAGCGGCCAAAATAAGTTGTGTGATAGGAATCCATGGCAGATGGAACGACCATACAGGAGGTATTATAATGCCAATACAAGAGAAGTAAATCCTAAGTAATCTCAACCCTTCAATCATAGTCACTCACAAGGTGTATGTGATGGCCTTACGGCATGTTTGTTTGGCAGGATAGGATTCAGAGGGAAAATATAGAAGTAAAGAAATGGATTGGATATATATAGGATCAGACATCTTTTCTCCTATCCCATATTTGGATACCGGAAATTATTGACAGCGCCTACCCTACATCCCTGGATGTAGCCCGAACCGCACCCCGGATCAACGCCTTTTTTGACCATTGACCCCGACTCCGGTCCGTCTTTGGATTCCCCTTCCTCCTCCGATATCCCTTCTAGCTTCGAACAGAACCTCCCCTTCCTCTCACACCTCCTGCTCCTCCTCCTCCCTTTTGCTTTTGGCACCTCAACTTCCTCCCTCAACACTACTCCTCTCTCCCCGACAACTGTCACCTCCAAGCTGCTCACGCACCACATGATGCCGCCGTCCCGTCGTACCTGCACTCCATCTCCCACTTACCTTCACTCCGCCTCAGCACCCCTCTGACGGCCTTCTCCTCCCCGACGTATGCCTCGAACCTTGCCCTCTCGGCGGCCCACACCCTGTCGGTACAGGCGAACACCACGGCTCCCTTCTGCGACGACTGGATGCGGTAGAGGGACAGGAACGCGGGCGCACCAAGTCGTGCCTTGCACCCATTGATCTCGAGCGCCTGTGCGGCACCGCCTGGGAAGTACACCAACGTGATGGTCACTGGGAAGAGGAGGGGGTCAGTAGATGATGGGGTTGTTGGTACAGCGAGGCGTAGATGGAAGGAGCAGATACATAGCCCCTTGTCGCCGTCGACCCCGGCGGTGCCGGCGGGTCACCACAGTGGTGCGTAGAATGTGGCGCCGTTGTAGTCGGGGTAGCGACACATGATGGCCGGTCAGCTGGTTGCTCCTTTGCTAATCTCATGAGTCAGATGGCCAAAAAATTTAATGGACTTCCAATGGATCGATCCTCGAATATGTTTCCTCTTCCTCGTTATGGTGATGGAAATCCTGACGCTCGTAGGTTTAAACGGTCGAAGCTCGCTTTTTCTCGGTGGGAGCGGGTGTTGAGTGCGGTTTGACTTCTTAGCCATATGGATAGAATCCAGTTGTTTCCCTGTCTCTTCATTTCCTCATTGAAGTCAGGACAAATGGGAAAGCATATTTGCTCAAGTCCAGTGACCTAATGCTAGCTTATGTGGATATCGCTACCTGTGATGATGGAATACATGTATTAGACGTCTCCAGAATTCAGAAAACATATGTTCTAGTTTTAGTATATGACAGAGTGGAGCCAAAGACTGATCGCTGTTGGTACCGACTGTATGCAAGCAATCGGCCTCCATCAATGGTAAGAAAAAATTTGTAAGAGTTGTTGTCCACACATGATATATACTTCCCCCGCGTCTACAAGACTTTACACATAGTATTACACAAGAATGTACACATGTGTACAAGACTTTACACATGGTATTACAAGACTGTACACATGGTCGTATAAGACTATACACATGTGTACAAGACTGTACACATGGTCCCACTACTACAGAAATGGCTTATAAAGTCACTTTTTCAGGTGTCGGTTGTATACAAAAAACCGACACCTAAATGCTACAGTGTCGGTTGATAACATAAACCGACATTCAATCTACGAAGGTCGGCCAGACACGGGTACCGCTTTTATTAAGTGTCGGTTAATTAATAAACAACTGACACCTAAACTCAACCGCCAAACTCAAAATTCCAGCGAAAAAAACTGGCTCCAAAATTTTACAAAAGGCGTCGGTTCATAGCTAAATAACCGACGACTAAAGGGTGTTTAGTTGTCGATTTTTAATAACCGACACTTATTGTCAACTTAATAGCTCACCAGCCCGACCGATTCTTCCCATTTCCCTTTTTCATTCCCGATTTCCTTAGCTCCGGCGATTTCTTGCTCCCGCCGCTCCTTCCTCCGTGCTCGCCGCTCGTCTCCGTCGCCACGAGAAGCAGTCGCCGCCCGCTCGCCCGCCGGCCGCCCTCTCCGCCGTCGCCGGTAGCACTAGGTCTCCTAGCCTCGCCGCCTTCTCCGCCGCTCCTCTCCTCGCCGCCGGCAGCTGCTAGGACTTGCTCCGGCCGCTGCTCCTCTTCCCTCAAGGTGCCCGTCCTGCCTTCTTCTTCTTCCTCTGCTCCTCTTCCCTCAAGGTGCCCGCCCTACTGCTGGGCATTTTTTTTTAATTTATTTACTTCCTATGAGAATCAGTTTTAATTAGGGCTCATACACATATTGATGTACATAAACCTGTTAGAATAAATGCTAAAAAGGTGTGATTTTAGGGTTGAGGTACTGATTTTGTGCTTCTACTGAGCTGAATCCTCTATTGTCTATACAATACATGTTCTATGATAAGCCTTAGTTAATTTAATATGCATACTTTGTATGTAAGACATAGTAATCGGGTATTGTTGTATATCCAAGTAAATTACATGTAACTAATCATGACATAGATTTTAGAATGCATACTTTGGTTAAATGTACTGCTGTAATTTTTGATCAAGTGATGATATGTAAATGTAGCAATAAGTTAGTAAGGTATCAATGATAAGTCTGTTGTAATGTGATGCAAAATAGTTATTGTATCATGCATATATACTTTATACTTTTTTGTTTTATAGTTGTATAGGGTGTTTTATGTGTGGCAAGTCTATTGTTTAATAGTTTAGCTATAATCATTGTTTAATAGTTTAGCTATATTCTTGGTGAGAATCTTAATCACCCTTCTTTTGCTTAATGATGAACTGTAATGCACACATGTGACATGCTTGGAATGTAAATGATGAACTTTTCCCTAAATGGAAACAACTTATATATATTCAGATCTTAATAATTCCATGAAGTGCACATTATCTTACTCATGAAAAGTATGTGTATAATGTAGGATTAGTTCCGTATAATGGTTCTATTTTAGTAAGCACCTAGAAACCCGTCCAAGATTTACTCATTAGGAGTAAATCTTGGATAGTCCCCAGTTTGGGACTGTTCTTGAACACCTAATCTCACTTAGGATGTAAGTGTATAATGTGTATTGGGTTTTTGAGAAAATTTTGGTAGCATTTCATCGTTTGTTCTCTAAGTACATATTTAGACTTCTTTTCAAGCTATCATGTCTACCACAATAAAGTTGGTTATGACAAGCAATAAAAGGTTAACTGATGTTATACAACTTTTTCTGAAAATATATAACATCGTTATATGTACTTACACTAATATTATGCAGTCTATGTCCACCCATAACAGTTACTATGAACTGGGCCTCTATGTCAATGTTAACGTTCCCTATTGAAGAACAATTGGACATCATCCTAGATGATCGTTCCTTAAACCAATTGGTCATACCCAAACATTGGCGTTTTCTAAAAGGAAGACACTACATGCCTAGTAAAGTGATCCTAACTTTTGGCAATTATTCACATGTTATCGAGGTTGAGTATGATTTGGCGGGAAATCTTGTATCAAAATCCGGTTGGCGTGATTGGATTGGAGAGCTGCATGTGGTCCGTTGGAACAGGCTTTTTCTCCGTCCAGTTGGCCATAATTCCATCAAAGTTTGGATAACCAACAGTAACTGCGAGACCCCCGATCATCTTCTGCGGTATGAGTGCACGGCGTCAGATATCATCTATGAGGAATCTGAATCTGAGGCCCCTGTCAGTTCAAATTCATCTAAATACAGTGAGGAGCTTTGTGACACATCTTCATCATCAAAAAGAAGTTACGGATGCATGCGGGACCATGTTGGTGTAGTATTTAGTTGTCTATCTATCTAGACTTGTCTGTATTAATAGTTTTTTTAATTATGCGCATGTTTAGTTACTGTTTAGGGGTACAGCCCTGTGTGTGGATGTAAAAAGAGATTAATGAATGGAACTGAAAGTTGCTACATGAATGCTTATAACTAAAGTGTGTGTTCCCATGAATGTTCCCATTTGCATGATTATACTACTATTTTCTCATATTGTATAGTCTATTTTAATATGACGTCATACTTACTTATATCTTGCTTAATGATGAACTGTAATGCACACATGTGACATGCTTGGAATGTAAATGATGAACTTTTCCCTAAATTGCCAATCATGCTTTTAAAGACATCAATAATCACCCTAACTTGAAGAACTAGGATTTTAGGTATAAGAATGACAACACATTATTTGTTGGCCTAGAAACCCATCCAAGATTTACTCATTAGGAGTAAATCTTGGATAGTCCCCGGTTTGGGACTGTTCTTGAACACCTAATCTCTCTTAGGATGTAAGTGTATAAGGTGTATTGGGTTTTCAAGAAAATTTCGGCAGCATTTCCCCATTTGTTCTCTAAGTACATATGTACTTGGAGAACAGCGGGAAAATGCTGCCGAAATTTTCTTGAAAACCCAATACACATTATACACTTACTAGTGAGATTAGGTGTTCAAGAATGGATAGGTGGTACACATTTATTATATATAATAATGACATCACATGTATTTGTTAACCCTAGACCCTAATCTTGTCCTAATATATACTTGTTTTCTCTTTGATCATAGAATGGATAGATCATGGATGTCAATTCGCAATCGCTGCACCCCAGAGTTTATTTCTGGTCTTGACCAGTTCATTAGATTTGTCGAGGAACATAGGAAATAACCTGGAGATAGGTTCTACTGTCCATGTAGGCATTGCAGTAACAACTTGAAGAGTGTCGTCTAAAACAGTGGGGTCACCCTTCAAGCATCGACTATGTTTTTTGCAAGTGCAAAGGATAAGAGTCCACGTGAAGCTAAAATGTCATGTTACGGTGTCATTGAAGAGATATGGGAATTTGACTACATAGATTTCAGAATTCCGCTCTTCAAATGTAATTGGGTTGATAACACCAAAGGAGTTATAGTGGATGAATTGGGTTTCACTTTAGTGAACTTTGAAAAGATTGGCGAGAAGGCTGAACCATTCATATTGGCATCACAGGCGAAACAAGTATTTTATATCGATGATCCTGCAAATGATAAATGGTCGGTTGTTCTTCATGGTAAAAGACAGTTCATTGAAGATCCTATAGATGAAGAAGAGTACTATGATAAATATGATGACTCCAGTCCATTCTCAGTTGGGTTTCCAACTGCACAAAATATTGAAGAAGCTAATGATGACTTATATGTGCGCGGAGATCACAATAAAGGATTGTTAATTGATAAAAGATCACAATTTTAGAGGCATGCATGTTTATATTTTTTATTGAAGCTAAATGTTTACTTTTTTAATATCAATATCATTTTCTGATTTGATGTTTCATTATCTTCTAGTTAATACAAATGCTAAACAGCAAAAGAAGCCCCAATGAAGAGAAGCAGGATATAGATACAATACATAAAGTGCAGCACACACAAGTGCTTCAGATTCATATAACAACATGACAGACTAACACATATACAGTGCATAACAACAGCAGCGCCGAATTTGCATACAACACTAGCTTAATACCATATATAGTGGGACTAAGGTGACGATACCACCTGCTAAAACAGGTTACCGACTACATGTTACAACTAGGAGGTCGTGATTCAGCAACCGTACGCATTAGCAGGAGGACAAACATATGGTGATCTGTTTGTCCTCCTGCTAATGCATACGGTTGCTGAATCACGACCTCCCAGTCGTAACATGTAGTTGTCGGTAACCTATTTTACCAGGTGGGATCGTCACCTTATAAGTCCCACTATATATGTACTAAGCTAGTGTTGTATGTAAATTCGACGCTGTTGTTGTTATGTACTATATATGTGTTAGTCTATCATGTTTGTATGGACATCGATTGTATTGCTCAGGTATTATATAGTCTCATTAGATAATATGAAATATATCAATCTTATTTATAGCTCATCAATTATATATATATATACATCATTCTCTTTACAGGTGTTTAAAGTTGACCCCACTACAGGAACGGACTTACCAGATGTACATGCTCCCTATACGATGGGAGAATTAAATGAAGTAAGAGAAGAATGGGCAACAGCCATACAAATAGTGGGGGCTTTAAAATATAATTGGGATCCTGATAGAGAATAATGACTAAACAATGATATTTTGTAAATGAATTTCTGAATTATAATATATGTGTGAATGTTTCTACATGTCTGGATGTTTCTACATGTGTCTGAGTGAAAATGAATGAAAGTGTTGGTTGCTAAATTAATGTTTCTACATGTGTGAATGTGAATGAATGGAACTACAGATTGCTTGCTATATGAATGTTTCTAAATGTGTGAAAATAAAATGGAACTGCAGGTTGCATTGCTAAATGCATGTGTGAATATTTTTGTTGTTAATTTTGCAGGTTTGTGGCATGTTGTCGGCTGATATCAATGGATGTCGTAAAACCTGTAATTCATAACTGAACTGAACAGGTTTCTCATCCTGCGACCAGCCACAGCAGGTCTGCAGGCTGACAGAAAAAAAAAACAATAGGCGTCGGTTATTTGTATAAAACCGACGCCAAATAGGTTACAGTGTCGGTTTTTAATAGAAACTGACGTCTATTTCCTTAACACCACGGCCGTTCTGTCCAGCACGGCCGTGTTGGGAGTTATATGGCGTCGGTTATTAGCTAATAACCGACGCCTATAGTGCCCAAGTTGGCACCCTCCTGTGGTGCGAAGATATATGTCATCAGTTATTTATAAAAAACCGACACTGATAGTGCCCAAGATGGCGCCCTTTCTGTGGCGCGAAGGGTTTGGGCGTCGGTTTCGTATCTAATAACCGATGCCTATAGTGCCATGATGGTGCGTTTTCGGTGGCGCGCGAAGAGTTTGGGCGTCGGTTTTGGAACTGACGCCTAATGGGTGAGCTTTTAGTGTCGCCCACATAGGTGTCGCTTAGAAACTGACACTAAAGGCTTTAAATAACCGACACTAAAGGTAGGTTTTGTAGTATTGTCCTACAAGACTGAACACATGTGTACAAGACTGTACACATCTCCTACAAGACTGAACACTTGTGTTTAAGATAGTATACATGGTATTACAAGACTGTACACATGATCCTACAACACGGTACACATAGTCCTACAAAACTATGCACATGGTCCTATAATATTGTACACATATGTACCAGGCAGAACACATGGTATTACAAGATTGTACACATATGTCACAAGACTGTACACATGGTATTACAAGACTGTACACATGGTTGTATAATATTGTACACATGTGTACAAGACTGTACACATAGTCGTATAAGACTGTACATATATATACAAGATTGTACACATTAACCTAAAAGATTGTACACATGGTCCAACAAGACTGTATACATGTCTTATAAGACTGTACACAGGTGTACAAGACAACATACATGGTATTACAAGAATGTACACATGGTCCTACAAGACTGTACACATGGTCCTACAAGACTGTACATATATGTACAAGACAATGCACATGGTATTACAAGACTCTAAACATGTGTCACAAGACTGTACACATGCATACAAGGTTGTACACATGGTATTACAAGACTGTACACATGTGTCACAAGAATGCACACATGCGTACAAGACTGTACACAAAGTATTACAAGACTATACATATAATCGTATAAGAGTGTACACATGTGTACAAGACTGTACACATGGTCTTACAAGACTGTACACATATGTACAAGATTGTACACATGTCCTACAGGACTGTACCCATGTGTATAGGACAATACACATGGTATTCCAAGACAGTACACATGGTCCTACAAGACTGTACACATGATCCTACAAGATTGTACACATGGTCCTACAAGACCATACAAACATATACAAGACAATACGCATGGTATGACAAGACTGTACACCTGTCATTAGACTATACACATGCATACAAGACTGTGCACATGGTATTACAAGACTGTATACATGTGTCACAAGAATGTACACATGCGTACAAGACTGTACACATGGTATTATAAGACTATACACATGGTCCTACAAGACTGTATACATGGTCCTACAAGACTGTATATATGGTATAACAAGAATATACACATGGTCCTACATGACTATACACATGGTCCTATAAGAGTGTACACATGGTCCTACAAGACAGTATACATGGTATTACAAGATTGTGCACATGGTCCTACAAGACTGTACGCATGGTCCTACATGACTGTACACATGGTCCTACTAGACTGTACACATGTGTACAAGGCAATACACGTGGTATTACAAGACTATACACATGTGTCACATGACTGTACACATGCATATAAGATTGTACACATGGTATCACAAGACTGTACACATGTGTCACAGGAATGTACACTCTCATACAAGATTGTACACAAGGTATTACAATACTGGACACATGGTCATATAAGACTGTACACGTGGTCCAACAAGTCCGTACACATGGTTCTACAAGACTGTACACATGTCCTATAGGATTGTACACATGTGTGCAAGACAGTATACATAGTATTACAAGACAATACACATGGTCTTACAAGACTGTACACATGGTCCTACAAGATTGTACACATGGTCCTACAAGACTGTACAAAAGTGCACAAGACAGTACACATGGTACGACAAGACTGTACACATGTGTCACAAGACTATACACATGCATACAAGACTTTACACATGGTATTACAAGATTGTATACATGTGTCACAAGAATGTACACATGTGTACAAGACTGTACATATGGTATTACAAGACTATACAGATGGTCGTATAAGACTATACACATGTGTACAAGACTGTACACATGGTCCTACAAGACTAAACACATGTGAACAGGACAATACACATGTCCTACAAGACTGAACACATGTGAACAAGACTATACACATGTCCTACAAGACTGAACACATGTATTTAAGACAGTATACATGGTATTACAAGACTATACACATGGTCCTACCAGACATTACACATAGTCCTACAAAACTATGCACATGGTCCAATAATATTGTACACATATGTACAAGACAGTACACATGGTATTACAAGACTGTACACATATGTCGCAAGACTGTACACATGGTATTATAAGACTGTACACATGGTCATCTAAGACTATACATATGTGTACAAGATTGTACACATTGACCTAAAAGACTGTACACATGGTCCAACAAGACTGTACACATGTCCTACAAGACTGTACACAGGTGTACAAGACAATATACATGGTATTACAAGAATGTACACATGGTCCTACAAGACTGTACACATGGTCCTACAAGACTATACATATGTGTACAAGACAATACACATGGTATTACAAGACTCTACACATTTGTCACAAGACTGTACACATGCATACAAGACTGTACACATGCTATTACAAGACTGTACACATGTGTCACAAGAATGTACACATGCATACAGGACTATACACAAGGTATTACAAGAATATAAATATGGTTGTATAATAGTGTACACATGTGTACAAGACTGTACACATGGTCCTACAAGACTGTACACATATGTACAAGATTGTACACATATGTACAAGATTGTACACATGTCCTACATGATTGTACACATGTGTACAAGACAATACACATGGTATTCCAAGACAGTAAACATGGTCCTACGTGACTGTACAAATGATTCTACAAGATTGCACACATGGTCCTATAAGACCGTACAAACATGTACAAGACAATACACATGGTATGACAAGAATGTACACGTGTCACAAGACTATACACATGCATACAAGACTATATGCATGGTATTACAAGACTGTACACATGTGTCACAAGAATGTACACATCCGTACAAGACTATACACATGGTCCTACAAGACTGTATACATGGTCCTACAAGACTGTATATATGGTATAACAAGACTATACACATGGTCCTACATGAATGTACACATGGTCCAATAAGAGTGTACACATGGTCCTACAAGACAGTATACATGGTATTACAAGATTGTACACATGGTCCTACAAGATTGTACGCATGGTCCTACAAGACTGTACACATGGTCCTACTAGACTGTACACATGTGTACAAGGCAATACACATGGTATTACAAGATTGTACACATGTGTCACAAGACTGTACACATGGTATGACAAGACTGTACACATGTGTCACAAGAATGTACACACGCATACAAGACTGTACACAAGGTATTACAATATTATACCCATGGTCGTATAAGACTGTACACATGGTCCAACAAGATCGTACACATGGTTCTACAAGACAGTACACATGTCCTATAGGACTGTACACATGTGTGCAATATAGTACACATAGTATTACAAGACAGTACACATGGTATTACAAGACTGTACACATGGTCCTACAAGATTGTAAACATGGTCCTACAAGACTGTACAAAAGTGTACAAGATAGTATAGATGGTATGACAAGACTGTACACATGGTATTACAAGACTGTATACATATGTCACAAGAATGTATACATGCATACAAGACTGTACTCATGGTATTACAAGACTATACACATGGTCGTATAACACTGTACACTTATACACATGGTCCTATAAGACTGTACACATGTGTATACCACTATACACATGTCCTACAAGACTGTACACATGTGTACAAGACAATATACATGGTACAACAAGATTGTACACATGGTCCTACAAGACTGTACACATGGTCCTACAAAACTGTATACATGTACAAGACAATACACATGGTATTACAAGACTGTACACATGTGTCACAAGACTGTATGCATGCATACAAGACTGTACACATGTGTCACAAGAATATACACATGTGTACAAGACTGTATGCATGCATACAAGATTGTACACATGTGTCACAAGAATGTACACATGTGTACAAGACTGTGGTATTACAAGATTGTACACATGGTCGTATAAGACTGTACACATGTGTACAAGACTGTACACATGGTCCTACAAGACTATATACATGTGTACATGATAGTATACATGGTATTACAAGACTGTACACAGGATCCTACAAGACTATACCTATGGACCTAAAAGACTATACACATTGTGACATCCCACCATCACAAAGACAACGAAACACCACGCAAAAACGTGTGGAACCACCATAAACAACATATTACCAAAACCACAGGTTAATTAAAACCAATTGCAGAAAACATCATAAGAAAGGAACAATCACAACCAGATCCACATCCTGCAAAGAATGTGTTATATATATATAAGCATGATATATGTTCATCAACACATAGGATCCATCTGTTCTGTATCCATCAAGGATGCATCACCTGTTTATGTACATAACATGCCTTACCAGGGCCAACATCAGGATACAAGAAACCATACTAAGATCATACACCATGAAACCTCATCAAAACACCTCCAAGGACCTGAGAGTACATGGAAGACTCTAAGACTCTACTACAAAACAACCACAACAGCAGCATATCCAACCTTTCCTTCTACTGATCTTCTTGCTGCTCAACCGCAACACTACGATCACCACCACATCTAGCTCGATCACCTAAAAAGGGTGAAACCAGCGGGGTGAGACACACAGTCCCAGTGAGAAACATAACTCCCCGGCAAACTATAAAATCTCATAAAGCTAGAACAGATAAAGCATGTAGTAGATAACTAGGTCATAAATGAAATATGAAGAACAAGATTATATATGTAACATCTTACCATGATTTCTGAGAGGCATATAACTAACTGCAAGAAATACTTAGAGCATGTATATAAGATAACCATACATTATGCAAGGCCTCAACCAATGTTCTGTGTTTGCCCTAAGAAAATACACTATATGGCTGGATTACTATTTATTATGCCCTGAGGAAGTGAGTCATACCGCTCAAATCCAACCTTTGATTGTGAAACCCAAAGTAGGTGCCATACAAGGTCAATGGAAGAGCTGGACTCCACGACCTCATCCTCTTCGTGGTTAGTGCACGATATCCAAAGTAGAACCGCAGTCTCTTGCTTAAGTGACCTCAGTCAAAGGGTCAGCTCCCGCAGGCTACCCTTTCCTCTAGCCCGCCTTGGTACAGGTCTCGTCACTAGTATACATTGAGCCACGGGCCCGTTCACCATGCTATCAAGCCATGAACGCATTCATACTCTATCGCACTGAGCCATGGGCTTGTTAACCATGCTCTTGTACACATCTTGAGTCTACAACCAAAGTTGCACTCTAATCCTCCTATTTTCAGCTAGGAGAAACCCCACATATTAAGCAATATGCGCTCTAGGTTAAACTGTAGGAGAACCCGTTTCACCATCACCAGCTCCTGACAATGATGGATCTATGGCCAGGGCAAACTACATAAAAAGTTCATCTATAATTAATACATTTTAAGTGGATTGTAAGGGTCAACCAAGTTATATTAAGCAAACCATAACAAAGAATAAACATCATAGATTACATCATTATGTGTCACATTGTTACTGCTATTCTCAATATTATCAACATCATCATGATCCATCTTGAGGATCCAACATCACATGTTGCCACTTGGCCTCTTGCCAATCATCATGATCCATCACAAGGATCCAACATCACAGGGATTCAATCCCACCATTAAGCACATGTTACCAATACACAGGCAACACTCATCATGTACCATCATAGTTCTCATAGCACATAGTGTTCCTCATTATTTGAACATTAAGCAAATTTCACAAATGACATCATGATGGCCCATACCTGATTACACATCTCAATTGATGAAACATGCATGGTTAGTATGCTCAAGAGTAGATAAACACTTCATCATTAAGATATATTTGTGCAACATTAGATGACCATGAATATACATGACATCCAAATATAAGCATTCCAAATGATATTAGGGTATAGAGCATGACCCACTACTAAAGAAATAGCTTATAACGTCACATTTAGAGGTGTCGGTTATTACTGAAAACCGACGCCTAAACCCTACAATGTCAGCTAATTACAGAGACCGACATCTATATTTGAAGACTGGATAGACACGGGTATCACTTTTTATTTAGCGTCGGCTCCCTATAATGAACTGATGCCTAAAATAGCCCTCCAAATCCAATTTTTTTAGTGAAAAAAATTACCCCAAAAGTTTCACATACAGTGTCAGTTTTTTGACCTAATAATCGACGCCTAAAGACAAAAAAAATTACCTCCAAAGGTCGTCGGTTTTTGTGGGAAAACTGACGCTGATAAGGTTTCGCGCGTCGTCCACACGAAAATTTTTAGGGTTAAGATTGTCCAATGGACGTCAGTTTTTTCTGGAAACCGATGCTGATGGATGTTAGGTGTATTCTTAGATAACTGACGCCTTTGTTAACTTAATAACCCTCGCAAGAAACAGACTCACTCGATCCCCATTCTTTGTTACATCATTGTTCCCCTTCTCGATGCTACCAGAGCTCCTGTGGTCGACGTCGCCGCCACCACCGAAGCTCATGTAGTCAATGTTGCACCGCCGTTCTCCTCCATCATTCTCCTCTGCCGCCTCACCTGCTCCTCGCCTGTTCACACCTTCTCCTCACCTGCTCTGCACCTACTGGTTGTCGCAGGGTCGCCGCCGCAGCTCGCTAGAGCTCCTCTCCTACTCACTGCTCGCTGCTTGCACATGCTGGTCACCGCCGCTGCTCGAGGTACCCTCTTTCTCTTCTGCTCGCACATGTGGTTGAGGTAGTTGGTCAGGACCTAGGGGAGAGGTCGACTGCAGGATGTGGTGGGGAGCATCTTTGCTGCCTTTGTCACTGTTGTTGCTATTGTTTCTTCTTATTGTGATGTTGACAGTGGTAGGGTGTGAGCAAATACACGTATTAAGTCAATCTGTAAACCGCAGTAGATCGGATATGTATATGAGTGTGCTCATCGAAACAATATTATTTTTTAAAGGGAGTGTTTTTTAAGATTAAATGACTGCACAAGACATATTATTAACTCCAGCATAATCTCATACATAGGTGATATTAATCTTTGAGATATTAATTTTTTCTCAGACCAAGGTGATATTTTGTTTGATTTAAATAGGATTGGAGGTATGTACTCCTCTCTATTATTATAATTGGGCATTATTATGACTAATTTTTCCCATATTGAGGCAATTTTTACAATACTTGCTCTTGTTCTAATTGTTGGACAATTCATATACTCTTAATTGGGAAATATTATAACTCTTCTAAAATTATTCTTATCATGTTGAATCGGGTCAATGACCACACCTGTGGTCACCTAACACAACCACGGCCATGGCCAGCCCACACGGTCGTGGCCTTGCTTTTATCCATTTATTAAGGAGGGAGTAGGAAGAAGAAGACACATTTGTAATTGAATACTAATGCTTGACCTAATTATGTAAATTGTGATGCATGTTGAATTAAGATATTAAAACCCTAATACACATTTCACCATAATCTTGAATTAACTATGTTGTTGAAATCTTGTGATCAATCTATCTATGATATTAAAACCCTAATGTTAAATATCTGATTTTGTAGTGATGTGTCACCCTAACATCTACATGAATCCCTGTTGTATGATGTAGATTGATGATAATGCATGAGCTTGTCTGAAATTTTGACATCAATTATGAATCTCTCCATCCCTAGGTCATACTAATTTATGTGTAATCTTTATCTTGATGATGAGCATGCATTGACACTCGAAATGTTGAAATCAATGTTATAGAATGACAACACATGTATTTTTTGGCCTAGAAACCCGTCCAAGATTTACTCATTAGGAGTAAATCTTGAATAGTCCCCAATTTGGGACTTTTCTTGAACACCTAATCTCACTTAGGATGTAAATGTATAATGTGTATTGGGTTTTCAAGAAAATTTCAATAGCATTTCCCTGTTTGTTCTCTAAGTACATATGTACTTGGAGAACAACGGGGAAATGCTGCTGAAATTTTCTTAAAAACCCAATACACATTATACACTTACTAGTGAGATTAGGTTTTCAAGAATGGGATAGGTGGTATACATTTATTATATATAAGAATGACAACACATGTATTTGTTGACCTAGAAACCTGTCCAAGATTTACTCATTAGGAGTAAATCTTGGATAGTCCTTGGTTTGGGACTGTTCTTGAACACCTAATCTCACTTAGGATGATTTAACCATTAATTATATATAAAACCTTAAATCCTAAAGTTTTAACCATAAACCCTAATCTTTTAACCCTAGACCCTAATCTTGTTCTAATATATACTTGTTTTCTCTTTGATCATAGAATGGATACATAATGGATGTCCATTCTAAATCGCTGCACCCCCGAGTTTATTTTTGGTCTTGACCAGTTTATTAGATTTTTTGAGGAAGATAGGAAACATCCTATAGATAGGTTCTACTGTCCATGTAGGCATTGCGGTAACAACTTGAAAGTCAGCACTGGTGACAAAATCAAAAGTCATGTCATGTGCAATGAGATTGTACAAGGCTATACAAAATGGCACTGGCATGGAGAGATTTCAAACCTAAAATCAGTGGATGTCGATAGCACTGCTTGTGTGGAAGAAGAAATTGACTTCGATGATGTAGATGTGAACGAACCAGTTCCAGTAGACATCGTTGATGCGATGCTGGATAGTTGAGGGGTAGAGCACATCGATCCACCTCCCATGTTTAGAAACATTGTGCATGATGTTCAGATACCGTTATACACAGGTTGTAAGTTTACGAAGCTTAGCACTGTGTTGAGATTGTATAAACTCAAAGCTAACAATCGATGGAAAGATAAAAGCTTCATGTCATTATTGTCTTTGTTGAAAGAAATTCTTCCTGAAGGAAACGAGCTGCCAATCTCAACATATTGGTTAAATAAATTGTTGTGCCCAATGGGAATGGAGGCCAAGAAGATACATGTATGCCCGAATGATTGTGTATTATTTCAAAAGGACTATGTGGATTTGAAAGATTGTCCGAAATGTGGTGCGTCAAGGTATAAATTGACGACTTCTGGGAAGTCCAAAATTGGTTCTCCTGCCAAGGTGATGTGGTATCTACCTATAATACCATGGTTTCAACGCTTGTTTGCCAATCCTATAGATGCAAAGAATTTGAGGTGGCATGCAGATGTTAAGAAAAATAATGATGGGATCCTACGACATGCGTCTGATTCCCCACAGTGGAAGAAGATTGATTTATTGTACTCTGAATTTGGTGAAGAAGATAGGAATCTAAGACATGGGTTTTGTATAGATGGGATGAATCTCTATGGGACATTGAGCAGCCAACATATCACTTGTCCAGTTATTCTTGTTATATACAATCTTCCTCCCTGGTTGTGTATGAAAAATAAGTATGTTATGCTGTCATCTTTGATATCGGGCCCTAAACAACTTAGAAATGATATCGATGTTTATCTTGAACCTATCATTGATGACTTGAAGAAGCTCTTGGGTGAAGGTGTGATGACGTGTAGAATATGGTAGTTTGACTATGTAGATTTTAGAATTCTACTCTTTAAATGGTCAGTTGTTCTTCATGGTAAAATACAGTTCATTGAAGATCCTATAGATGAAGAAAAGTACTATGATAAGTATGATGACTCCAGTCCATTCTCAGTTGGGTTGCCAACACCACCAAACATTGAAGTTGGGGATCACAATGACTTGTATGTTTGTAGGGATCACAATGAAGGATTGTTAATTGATAAAAGATAACAATATTAGAGGCATTACTATTTTATATTTTATATGTTTTATTTTTCTGAATATGAACTTTACAATGTGAATGTGGAATTTACAATGTGAATTACTTTACAATGTGAATGTGAACTTTACAATGTGAATGTGAACTTTACAATGTGAATTACTTTATAATGTGAATGTGAACTTTACAATGTGAATGTGAACTTTAAAATGTGAATTACTTTACAATGTGAATGTGTACTTTACAATGTGAACTTTGTTGGCTAAATGGACATCTATAAATCCCTTTGTTTTTATTATGACAAACATTTCATTCTTATTAATCTAACGTGCTACTTGAGTGTGCAGGATGACAAAGCAACAAGGGAAAATCTACAAGCTTACATATTTATAATTTCATGCAATGTAATCACTGTTGTAAAAACTTGTACAAAAATATAATGTACAAGTACTTAGAATTGCATGTAAATCAAGCGTTAGATTCTCCCTAGCTAAACACCACAGTTAGACAAGCCATCCCATTCAAATAGGATTACTTATGCACACTTACACACATAATTAGTACCTAAATTGAAACCTTGAAACAGGATCAATCTCGGTCGACAAACTCCTCGACCGAGACACTCTCGGTCGACAATCTTCTCGACCGAGAAAGATCCAAAGTAGCCGTTAGACACAACAGACAAGTTAGTTGGCAGTTGATGAAAGACGTTGCAAATCACTTGTTCCAGAGAGCCTGTCGGTCGACAAAAGTTCGACCGAGTAGGTGTCTCGGTCGACCATTTGTCGACCGAGATGGTCTCTGACAGCAACTGCAGAATTAATTAATTAGTCGTTGCTAAAGCAACAACTTTGTACCTAATGGCTAGTTAAGCACTTAGAAACCCCTAGAAGTTGTCTAGAATGTCCTTAAGCTTCCTTAGGCCATTCCTATAAATAGGACAAGCCATAGGACACCTAAACTCACTTGTTTTACACTTGCTACACTTGAGAAAATACTTGAGCATACTTGAGCAATCTGTTGCAAGCAAATTGAGCATTGTGATCATTGGCCTACTTTCTCCTTAGCTCAAATTCGTGTCCTATAGGCTATAATCTCCTACCCACAGCAATCACAAGTTCACACATTTGGTTAGGAGATCTATATGCTTGATCTAGGCATATCAAGCCTTGGGCTTTAAAGGATAAGTTGTAATTTCCTTTTTCTTTCTTATTCCCTATTACTGTTTGTACTCTCCTTGCTACTCCTAGGTTGGAGGCTGCGAATTGGAGAGGGTGAAGATCTTCTTGGCAAAGAAGGAGACTTTGAGCTACTTCAGAAGGCTGGTGCAATGGGAGGTTACTTCTAGAGAGGAAGGCTACTTCAAGGGGGAGCTTGGAGTTACTTCAAGAAGGCTACCTCAGGGTTGGTGCACCTACTTCAAGTGAAGGCTGTTCAAAGGGTGTGGTTGAAAGTATTGTATTTTGTATAAATCCTCGAGAGGTAATAAAATAAATACTTTCAAATCCTGGTTGGGTAAGCAACCGGGTAGTGGACTGACAACTATAGTATTTGCTATAGTTGGAACCACTCTAAACACCTGTCTCCTTCTTCTAATCTCAATTTTGGTTGTTTGAGTTAAATAATTATTAAAATCACTATAAAACTCTATTCACCCCCCTCTAGTAGTTTTCAGTTGGTATCAGAGCGGGCTTCAAGGAACCCTAACCAGGTCTTGAAGAATGGAGGGAAATGGTGAAAGGTGCTGTTTGGACAAAACCACAACATGCTGCAATTGGTGTTTAGGAACAAGCCACAAAACAACCGGATGCCCATGGAGATCAAAGGAAGAGCACAAAGAATGTCTTATTGCTACAACTAGTGAAGAAGAAGAAGAGGTAAGTCTCTTTGATTTATCTAAAGAAGAACTAGTTGCTATTATTGAAGAGACACATAATAAATATGTTGAGTGCAAAAAGAAATTAAATAAATCAAATAAAGAAAATGATGATCTAAATGTTAAACTTCTTGCTCTTGCATCTGAAAATGAGGATCTCAAAGAGGGAAATAAATATTCTGATCTTAAGTTAAAATCTATGGAAGCCGATTGCAAGCTCCTTTCTGTTGAAAATTCAAACTTGCAGACTCAAGTAAACGATCTTCAAAAACAACCATTATTGTGCACCCATATAGATTATGACACTATTGTTAAAGAAAGAAATTTATTGTCATCTAATCTAGACCAAGCAAAACTAGATATTAAGAAGAGAATGGAAGAGATTGCCAAGTTACAACAAAAAGTCAGTAATTTAAATAATAATGGCATTCTTGATCAAATCTTAGAGAACTCCTATCATCAAATTGGGAGAAGAGGACTAGGTTATAAGCCTAAAGGGAAGTCCTATCAACCTGGTTGGAAAAGGACACAAACCCATCAATATGTATATGTACCTAAAGGAACAAATACATTTGTACCAAAGAACAACCTAGAACAAAACCATAGAAAACGACTTGAGGTTGATTCTATATGTTGCCATTATTGCTCACGTCTTGGACATTACTCTTTTTCATGTCCTTATAAGAGAAAAGATGTCGAGTTAGTTTGGGTTCCAAAACCTCCAAACTAAATGAACAGAATCAAGTTGAGATATGACCAGAGACATTAGTTGCATACTTCTATGTCTATCTCAACTCAATGAGATTACAAATAAATATCTAAATAGTTAACTCACACAAATATGTTTTATTAACAGTTCCAGGAAACTTGTCGGTCGAAAAACTGTCGACCGAAAGAACATCGGTCGAAAAATTGTCGACCGAGCACATTACTGTTCTCCAGTCTACGACAAAAATTGTTGCATTTATTTTAAATCCGATGAAATTGCTATCTACTTATGATTGATGACTGGATATATCTTTGGAAATCATTTCTACAAATTTATTTCCTGGATGATTTAAGCTTAAACTGAAATTATGCTTGGTTCAATGAAAAGAAAATTCATAGTTTCACATGATTGTTCCTAAAAGTATCTACTTAAAAATCATGTGATGGAATCATCATTATATGCTTGTAATACATGCTTTTAATGAAATTGGCCATCTTTACTTGATTCCAATGGATATTTTTATGTGAGACATCTTCAAAATATGGATTATAAGATCATCATTGTAGAACATACAAAATAAGGGGAGTAATAAATAAAAATGCAACCTTTAAAATTGTGGCAAAATTGACAAGGATCTATGACACAAACAGTTATGAAACAAATCCAGACACATTCTCGGTCGAGAAACCGTTCGACCGAGAACACTATCGGTCAAAAGATCTTCGACCGAGCAGGTTTCTGTTGTCAAGTTTGCAATAAAACTGAATATATTTGCAAATTAATCATGTTTCCCTTCATCATGTTGAAGATAAAATTGGCTAAACCGCTTCCACTTTGGAAGATGTTTTCTTTGATATTTGTGCTACTTAAACAAAAACACTTGTTTACATTTTTGGACTTTAAATGGACATCTTTTTCATTAGATTTGATGGGATATCTACTTAAGGGGGAGTTTTTATTCTTAACGGTTATCTTTTTGAAATGACAAAGGGGGAGAGATAAATATAAAACTAAAATTTAGTAATTATGTAAAACTCAATTAATGAGTTTCATAAATAAACTCTTGGCTTTACATTGAAAGTTGCTATATTCCCAAATGATCTGGATTTCATGTTCCATAATTCATGGGGAATAATAAGCACACATTTTATACACAAGAGAAAAAGCTACAAAAGGTAATCAAAAGGTATGAAACTCATATGTTTTATATTTCCTTTATTTATATTTTGGAAATGTTTGTCATCTTCAAAAAGGGGGAGATTGTTGGCTAAATGGACATCTATAAATCCCTTTGTTTTGATTATGACAAACATTTCATTCTTATTAATCTAACGTGCTACTTGAGTGTGCAGGATGACAAAGCAACAAGGGAAAATCTACAAGCTTACATATTTATAATTTCATGCAATGTAATCACTGTTGTAAAAACTTGTACAAAAATATAATGTACAAGTACTTAGAATTGCATGTAAATCAAGCGTTAGATTCTCCCTAGCTAAACACCACAGTTAGACAAGCCATCCCATTCAAATAGGATTACTTATGCACACTTACACATATAATTAGTGCCTAAATTGAAACCTTGAAACAGGATCAATCTCGGTCGACAAACTCCTCGACCGAGACACTCTCGGTCGACAATCTTCTCGACCGAGAAAGATCCAAAGTAGCCGTTAGACACAACAGACAAGTTAGTTGGCAGTTGATGAAAGACGTTGCAAATCACTTGTTCCAGAGAGCCTGTCGGTCGACAAAAGTTCGACCGAGTAGGTGTCTCGGTCGACCATTTGTCGACCGAGATGGTCTCTGACAGCAACTGCAGAATTAATTAATTAGCCGTTGCTAAAGCAACAACTTTGTACCTAACGGCTAGTTAAGCACTTAGAAACCCCTAGAAGTTGTCTAGAATGTCCTTAAGCTTCCTTAGGCCATTCCTATAAATAGGACAAGCCATAGGACACCTAAACTCACTTGTTTTACACTTGCTACACTTGAGAAAATACTTGAGCATACTTGAGCAATCTGTTGCAAGCAAATTGAGCACTGTGATCATTGGCCTACTTTCTCCTTAGCTCAAATTCGTGTCCTATAGGCTAGAATCTCCTACCCACAACAATCACAAGTTCACACATTTGGTTAGGAGATCTATATGCTTGATCTAGGCATATCAAGCCTTGGGCTTTAAAGGATAAGTTGTAATTTCCTTTTTCTTTCTTATTCCCTATTACTGTTTGTACTCTCCTTGCTACTCCTAGGTTGGAGGCTGCGGATTGGAGAGGGTGAAGATCTTCTTGGCAAAGAAGGAGACTTTGAGCTACTTCAGAAGGCTGGTGCAACGGGAGGTTACTTCTAGAGAGGAAGGCTACTTCAAGGGGGAGCTTGGAGTTACTTCAAGAAGGCTACCTCAGGGTTGGTGCACCTACTTCAAGTGAAGGCTGTTCAAAGGGTGTGGTTGAAAGTATTGTATTTTGTATAAATCCTCGAGAGGTAATAAAATAAATACTTTCAAATCTCGGTTGGGTAAGCAACCGAGTAGTGGACTGACAACTATAGTATTTGCTATAGTTGGAACCACTCTAAACGCCTGTCTCCTTCTTCTAATCTCAATTTTGGTTGTTTGAGTTAAATAATTATTAAAGTCACTATAAAACTCTATTCACCCCCCCTCTAGTAGTTTTCAAACTTTACAATTAGTGTTACTTTACAATGTGAAATTTATAATTTGAATGTGAACTTTCAGATGGCTGAGCATTCCCATGATGACTGTGTTGATGATCACCGTGAGGGTGAGGACGTTCTTGGGCTGCCTGACAATGTATGTTTTAAGAATATATCCCTGAGGTTTCTATCTATATGTTCATTTATAATTATATCATGTAAGTGTGTTTTTTTATCAAATTTTAGGTTGGTGATGTACCCCCTGAAGAAATTACAACACTTGATGAGCAGAAAAAGAAAATTGAGAAAGTGAGGGGCATCACAATGATGAACAAGTTAATACAGCAAAGGGGCAATGGACCCAAATTGGTTGTGGATTTCGATCATGTAGGAAATCCATATGGAGTGAACCGCAACTCATTTGTTTCATATCTTGGGGTTCTTACTCGCAGCAATTGCAGTCCTATCCTAGAATCCTGGCCTAAAGTTCCTAAGGGGAAGAAAGACCACATATGGAAGGAACTATGCGTGAGTTATTATTATTTGTAATTCTATTCGTGTAGATTACTGATTTTTAGGATACTAGTTAATAGTAATTCTATTTAATTTGCAGAGCATATTTGATTTGGATGAAAAGTTGCATCGTAAATGTGTGATGCAACGCTGTGGGAGAGACCTAAGGAACTATAGGACCAATCTCACTCGAGATTACATACGCGATGTTGATAAGAGGTTCTTGATTGATTTCCAATTCTAGACATTGGTCACTATTTCACTAACTCTACACTAATAATTTTTTTTTGTATTCTATTTAAAAAATAAATTTAGGTAGAAGGAAGCCACACAACAATGGAACTACCTGGACCCTAAAGACTAGGAGGCGTTTGTTGCCCAAAGAAAAATAGATGAATTCAAGGTATTAAGCGCCACTCCCAATTTAATTAATATATGTTTTTATGTATTCACCTATTCAAGATTAACATTTAGGTATTAAGCGATGCTCAACGAGAAAGGCGTGCACTGAATGTGCACGACCACACAATGGGACCAAGAGGATATGCAGGTATTCACCAAAGACTACAGGTTGAGTCTGCTCAGCCTACTACTACTCAGGAGACTGTAGAGTCCTCTACTATTGCTCTCGCACCTCTACCTCGCCATGCTATGTGGATAGCTGGAAGGCAAAACAAGAAGGGATACATACCGAAGCCCACAACTGCTGAGGAGGCTGCAAAAATGGTAAAAATCAACTCCTAGAGCAATCGATCGATATTGATTATTGTTATGTTTATTTACTAATTTTTGTTGATGGTGATTAGCGGGAGCTGCACGAGTAGAGGAAGGAAGGCAAGTTCATCCCTCGGGGCACAAGGGATGAACTGACCGTTACTATGGGTAACGCAGGACATCCTAGACGTGTTAGGGGTGTAGGCACTGGTGTGGGCATCAAAGCGTTCTTTGGGCCGTCCCAGCGCAAATGTGTCCCAAAAGCGGGACTTTCACAATCTACGGTAACCTATTCTCTTATTTTAGAATTTAATTGCGAAAGGGAATTCAATAATCAGAAGCTAGAATTTCTTTTATCCATGTATAGGTAGATTCATTAATTAATAGGAAAGTCAAGGAAGTACTTGATCAGAGACTCCATGAAGCAATTAGCAAGTGGCAGGTGTCTCATACTGCCACTCAAACGGTACCTATGGCAGGGCCGCTCTTCTCCTACTACTCGTATTGTAGAGGTTGGGAGTAATCCTATAGACCCACCACCTAGCACATCCTCTGTAAGTATTTTTATGACATAATAGCTAGTATGTTCAAGATGATATGTTTGTGTATATATGCATATAAAATTCTTTACGTAAATTTTTAGGGGTTGAAGCCATGCCGACTAAAAAGTCAAGAATATATCATTGTAGAGGTGTCGGCTTACCCACTCCTTAAAGGGTGCATGTTTCATGGGTATCCAGTATCAGATGGTGTGGTATGTGTGATCCAGATACATGTACTCCCGGACTGGACAGATATTGCACTGCCTCATGCACACCCACATGCCGAAACACTTGGTGAGGCAGTAGGTGGAGTGATACTGTGGCCCGAAGCGGATGTCCTCTATACTAATATTGTATGATAAATTTCCATTACTTTAATTTGTTAGTGTGTATATATGAGTCAATTGATCTAAAATTATATATACAAGTCAAAAAGACGAGACCCTCTACATCTCGGCCTCCACCTCCTCGACTACCAACTTGGCTTCCAAGGGACCTACACGCCTTGATAGGTCCTAATTGTAGGGGTTTGGCAGTATGGATCGGCAAAAATGATCCAAATTGCCCTATAATTGTTACTGTTCTAGAGGATGCTGCAGGTAAATCATACGATAACAATCTATTTATACAAGTTTAGCATACATATTAATGCATACCTAATACAAGTTCTGCATACGTATGTATTAATGGATAGGTATTTTGCTTACATTTTTATTGTGGATTTTGAGTTATTAATTTTTAACTTTCTTACCTGTACTGGTAGGCATTGGGAGTTACTAGTTATTGTCCCCAAGACGTTCACTGTCTATTATCTAGATCATGTGAGGAATGAGTTGGATACATTATATGGACATGCAATTAAAAGGCCATTATTCTCGTGAGAAATATTTCATGTTTTTATATTTATTAACATTTGTTACTACATTACTATTTAATTATGCAATTTAATGGGTTACATTAACATATGTAGGGCTTTACAAGAGTACAAAAAAGATGGAGAAAAGGTCCCCAATAAAAAGGATCTGTCACAAATTTGGGAGAAGGTGAAAGTAATTTCCTGACTCCAATGTATATATTATTTATGTGAACTGTGCTTATTTATATTTTTGAATATTTTATATGTTTCAATTTATAGTGTGTTACACAAGACAACGACTGGGCATGTGCCTACTATGTGATTCTATTTATGGACCTAATCATCAAACATGCCATAATAGAAATCAATAAGATATAACATGTATTATACATAGTCTCATTAGATAATATGAAATATATCAATCTTATTATATATTATTAATTATATATATATGTCATTCTCTTTGTAGGTCTTCAAAACTGCTGACTTCAGCACAGGTGGAAAGCATTTCGATGTACATGCTCCCTATACGAGAGATGAATTAGATGACGTAAGAGAAGAATGGGAAAAATCCCTACAAAGAGTGGGAATTTTTACATATAATTTTATTGACAATGATGACACTGCTGAATAAAGAATAACTTTGTTCTCATAATTATTTTTGTGTGAATGTGAATGAATTTTTATGAATTATCATATGTATGTGAAGATGATCAATACATAAATGTTTCTACATGTGTATGAATGTGAAAAGAGATGAAATGAATGGAATTGCAGGTTGCTACTAGTTTCTACATGTGTGTGATGAAAAAATAATATGAATTAAATGTGCTTATATATGTCTGTGAATCACATATATATAATATTATCCATCTTCTTAATTTTGTAGGTTTGTGGCCTGTTGTTGGCTAATATCAATGGATGTTGTAAACCTACAGTTCAGAACTGAACTGCAAGTTCTCATCCTGCTAACCAGCCATATAGCAGGCCTACAAACTGATATGAAAAAAAAATCATAACATAGGCATCCGTTATTTGAACAAAACCGACACCAAAGACATACGACAGCGGTTTTTGACAAAATAATCGACGTCTATCTGGCCAGGAACCACTGGCGCGCTGGGAAGCACTGCTGTGGTAACAGGCAGGGGATATGGCGTCGGTTATTAGCACAATACTAATGCCGGTTAAGCTGATATGGTGCCGGTTATCTTTCAAAACTGACGCCTATAGGCCCTTTGCTGGCGCGTTTTTCAGTGGCGGGAAGCGTTTTGATGTCGGTTCTTTTAATAACCGACGTCTGTAACAATTCTATAGTGTCGGTTTTCTTAAATAACTGATGCCTATAGTCCCTTTGCTGGCGCGTTTTCGGTGGCGGGAAGCATTTTGGCGTCAGTTAGGAACCGACGCCGAAGGGGTCCACCTTTAGCGGTGACCACTTGGGTGTCGCTTGGAAACTGACACTAAAGCCCTTAATTAACTGACGCTAAATGATTATTCTGTAGTAGTGACCCTCACAAAAGCTTATCGGGTAAGGGATAACCCTCACCAAAAGATACAACGACCCTCACCACAGGTATCGATTAAAACCATACCCTACAGGTGTTGGCTAACAGGAAACACCTCAACGAACGCAACCCACCAAATCGGCTAACACCCATGTCAGGCAAACCTTAAGCAAGTTGTTATCGTGCAACACCATAACGTGCAACCTGTATCGCCCAAGCGACACACCCTATCGTCCATCCAAATCAACATCATGTCATGTCAAGCAAATACCTTATCGTGTAACGCCTCAACGTCATCTCCCTAAGTCAGACAACACCAACAAAGGCCACCAGGAAGATTACAAACATGGGTATCGGGCAGCAACCTAACAAGTGCAACACTCGACGCAAGACAGCCCTAACGCCCAAGAGAAGCAGGTGCCCTAAACATCATATCGGGCAACACCCAAACCAAGCATCAGCCCAAACGTACAAGGATCATGATGCCCATCAGAACACCATATCGGGCAACACACTTACATGGGGTATCAGACAACACTACCCAAGAGGGTATTGTGACAAACAGAAGCAACACCATGTCACCCAAAGCAACACCCTAACGCCCAAACCCTAACTCAAGGGAGAGAGAGAGATATCGGGAAACCACACCATATCGCCCAAGATCAGAAATAGTGTTATCTCTCCTCGCAACAACTAGGTTGATTGAGGGGTATTGCCAAACTCAAGCATATCGGGCAGGAGCTAGAGCTCACATCAGACTCAAGGAAGGAGGGGCATAGCGACCCATATCACCCAAGGTACCAACTAGGGTTTAACCTTAAAGGCATATCATGCAACTACGTAGATCAACACCTCTATCGGCCAAGGCAACCCATCATGACGCCCCAAACATCTAGAACATAGGCTTGCCTCTCAACAACAAAGTGAGATAGGGGTATTACCTCACAGACACACCACCATACCTCTTTGGGTTAAGGAACCCTAAGCTCACCTCTCAACTTAATGAGAGATGGGTGTTGCTTGAGGTTCTACAACCAAAAGGATCGGCCAACACAATGGTAGCTGCATCATACTGCCCAATCTGATCTAGGGAGCACATAGGGCAGCAACATCACCAACTAAGCATAACCAACTACTAGCAAGACATGTATAGCCGATCAAGAAAACATATAAAAACATTATATAAGGGAGATAGTATAGCTAGGTTAGAAGTTATGTAACCTGGCTTAAGAACAACTTCTCTAGGCACCAAAGCACCGCCTACAACCTTTGGCCACCTCAAAGAAGAGAAGAGAAAGCAACGTCAAAAGAGAGCTGACTATGGAGGGGAACCCATCACTCTCCATGGACAAAAAGATAAGGAAGAAGATGATGCCAAGATAGACTTACCAACTAGAGAAGAAAAAAAACAAGAACCACTATGTGTATCGGCCACCACTTCCTCTCCTTCTTCTTCTCATCTTTGGCCACCTAGGGAAAGAGCAAATAGCTAAGGGGCAAAGAGATCCCAAGCAAGAGAAAAGAGAGATATATATAGGAGAGGGTAAAAGGGTAGAAGCAAGCAAGGTGGCGTCCACTTGAGGTACACTTGTCCAAGGACCATGCCACATGCTAGCCCACTAACTCCACTTGTCCACTCCTTCCACATGCTAGCAAAGAAACCACCACATGTCCAAAGAGGGTGATGCTAACAAGTTAGGTGGAGGGGGAGTGTGTCACCCAACATGGCAACCCGACACACCACTAAAACCTCTTAGCCAACACACCTATAGCTGATACAACTCTATCTGATACAAGGCACAAAACACTCCCTTTCCCAACACACTCATCTACCCGATACACATCAAGCAAGGAGGAAGGGCTTCAAGCCCAACAATAAGCCCAACCTTAAACAAGGCCCAAAACAACTCAAACAAGGCACCCAAACTCATCCTCTCAACCCTAGAGGATGCAGGGAGATACAAAGAGATCTCTCAAGGTGGAAATCTTGCATAGAAACCCTAGAAGTTGGGTAAATTGCAAGTTGCACCTCAACCCCACAACAAAACACAACAAACACTAATCACACCTCAAGTGATTAGGCAATCCTCTAAACGATAGGTTTAGGCAAAGCAAACTGGGTAAGCCCAAAACGAAGGTCAGGGTCCTTATACACATGGTCCTACAAGACTTTACACATGTGTACAAGACAGTATACATGGTGTTACAAGGCTTTACACATGGTCCTACAAGACTGTACACATGGACCTACAAGACTGTACACATTGTCCTACAATATTGTACATGTGTGTATAAGACTGTAGACATATGTATAGAAGACTGTACACATGGTCGTGCAAGACTATACACATGGTCCAACAATCTTGTACACATGCGTACAAGACTATACACATGTGTCACAAGACTGTACACATGGTCATATAAGATTGTACACAAGTGTACAAGACTGTACACATGGTCCTACAAGACTGTATACATGGTCCTACAAGACTGTACACAGGATCCTACAAGAATGTACACATGTGTACAAGACATTGCTTCTTTCTACATGGTCATTATTGATTATGTCTCTAATGTGTACAAGACTGTACACATGTGTACAAGATTGTACATGTGTACATTGCTTCTTTCTACATGTGTACAAGATTGTACACATGTGTACAAGATTGTACACATGTGTACAAGACATTGCTTCTTTTTACATGTGTACAAGACTGCACACATGGGCCTACAAGATTGTACACATGGGCCTACAAGATTGTACACATGTGTACACAAGTGTACAAGACTATACACATGGTCCTACAAGACTATATACATGGTCCTACAAGACTGTACACATGGTCCAACAAGAATGTACACATGTGTACAAGACATTACTTCTTTATACATGGTCATTATTGATTATGTCTCTAATGTGTACAAGACTGTACACATGTGTACAAGACTGTACATGTGTACAAGATTGTACACATGTGTACATTGCTTCTTTCTACATGTGTGCATGATTGAACACATGTGTACAAGACATTGCTTCTTTCTACATGTGTACAAGACTGCACACATGGGCCTACAAGATTGTACACATGTGTACAATACTGTACACATGTGTCACAAGACTTTACACATATATGTACAAGAATGTACACATGGTCTTTTAAGACCGTATACATGCGTACAAGGCCGTACACCAAGATGGTATTTCAAGATTGTCCACATGGTCCTACAAGACTGTACACATGTGCACAAGACAGTACACATTGTCTTACAAGATTGTACACATGTCTCACAAGAATGTACACATGTTCCTACAATCTTATACACACGTGTCACAAGACTGAACACATTGTCCTAAAAGACTATACAAATGTGTACATGACAGTACACATGGTCTTAAAAGGCTGTACACATGTGTCACAAGACTGTACACATGTGTCACAAGACTGTACACATGCGTACATGACTGTACACATGGTATTACAAGACTGTACACAAGTGTCACAAGTTTGTACACATGCGTACAAGATTGTACACATGTCTCACAAGACTGCACACTAGTCCTACAATCTTATACACATGTGTACAAGACTGTACACATGGGCCTACAAGACTGTACACATGGTCCTACAAGACTATACACATGGTCCTACAAGATTGTAGACATGTGTCACAAGACTGTACACATGGTCCTACAATGTTGTACATATGTGTACAAGATAGTAAACATGTGTCCAAGACTTTACACATATGTGTACAAGACTGTACACATGGTCCTACAACACTGTACACATATGTACAAGACTATACACATGGTCCTACAACACTTTGCACATGTGTACAAGACTGTACACATTGTCCTACAAGATTGTACCCATTTCTCACAAGACTGTACACATGGTCTTACAATCTTGTACACATGTGTACAAGACTGTACACATAGTCATATAATGTGGCATCCAACTCACAAAAACAATATTAACATAAGAGGAAGAGAATTATTTGTAGCGGATTACCGAAAATCACTAAAAATTTAAACTTTTTACAAAGAGATCCACACATAGGAAATCTTTTCCATCAAGAACCATTGTATAACATTTACATTCTGGTTCAACGTAAATAACCTGTACCATCTCTTTTCAGAGACTACATCATCAGTTGCCTTATAAACATTATATATATAGACATCATATGAATCTCGAGGCATCAAGCCACAACCTCAGATCAATTCATTAAAACACTGACTAAAAACTCCGAGGACCTGAGAGTACAGAGATGACACATAGGACTTTCTAACTACATAACTTGTCAGGCAGTATCTCCACCTGGGATATTACTGCTGTCCTTGTTGTTACTGTTGTTGTCCATGCCCTGGAATGGGATTTCTGCTTCTTTGTTCGCATCCACCTAAAAAGTTGGATCTCACGGGGGTGAGACAATTGTAAATTGTCTCAGCGGGAGATATAACTCTCCGCCAAAACATTGTTATAGCAGTTTATTAAAATAAACTGAGCAAAAGTATTTATATATATAGTTAACAGCAGGTAAGTCATTGTATGAACAAAGTGAAGTAATCTCCTTTTTCAAGGATAACATTGCATCTACTCATGGTAAACTCATAGTTCATTCATCTACTTGTAATGAATACAAACAGATATGAATAACATCAATGAACTACAAGTATACAACAGAAATGTAACATCAGCCAATGAATTTCTGTATTCAATCCTTAAGCAACATGCTATACGACTGATTTCATTTTACAAACACACTTATGCCCTGAGGAGATGAGGTATACCGCTCATACTCCAACCGACCACTATGAAGTCGAAATCGGTACCATACATAGGTCAATAGGAGAGCCGGATTCCCATGACCTCTCACATCCCGGTCAGTGCAGGACAACAAGCAGGACTGTGTTAACTGCTTAAGATAGCTTTCCAAGGTATACTGGAACTTCACTATAGAGTTACAACATCAACTGCACTCTCATCGGCCATTGAGAGATTTAATGTTTATCTCCTCGACCCGACATTAAATATCATTGGGAGATTAGTGTTCCATCTATCCCAACCATCGGGAGATTTATGATACATCCATCCTGACACATGAAAGATTGAGAGATTTGATTCTTACCTTCTCTCAAATCACTTCACCGGACGTAAGGATATTTTTCGCCCATTTACCCTCACATATTCCAAATATGCGTTCTGGGTTTTTCCGCGGGCACCCGTTTCACCATCACCTATTCCTGACGATGATGGATCTATTGTTAGGGCTCTACATGAATAGATTTCAGTTGATTAATTAAGTACATTTTCATATTCTTTTAGCATCAGCCAAGTTCTCAAACAAGACTTATTACAACAATGCTATAAAGATACATGTAGCATTTCCATCAGATACTTATCAGTCTTTCAAAGACCTTGGGAACTCAATCCCTCATTTCAATACTAGGAACTATCATCCCTTCACAATCTCATCACCATAATCATATGGTTCTGGGTATTCAAACCCTTAACTCATCATTGAGCATCATTACCATCTATTAGGTAATCATCACCTTCAGGTCATCTAACCAAGGCGTTCATGATACTTGTTACACAAGTATCACACATGGCTCTTAAGGCCACAAAATATCTTATCACCTCTTTCTAAGCAACAGCTTACTCATGTGACTCATAAAAGTCCATGCCCATTTGTTACTTTTACTAAGCAACAAAAACATTAAGGCACATAAGGCCAATCAACATTTATTATATAAATGTCTCAGCTCAAACTTGGCTATAATCATCATCTCATAATACTTGTATGGTTATTAGACATGATAACAGTCATACAAGATATTCTTCACATCATGTGATACATTAGTAACACCATTATTCCTTTACCAGGAATTAGGGTTTGCTATTAAACATGACTTATCATTCCCTTTACCCAAAATTAGGGTTAGGGTTCCCCATTCCTCATAAATTAGGGTTTCATGATTATATTATCTGTTCAACCCTCGATTCATTATTCCATACCTCTGGGGCATTCAAAGATATCATAAATGATTATTCAAGATCATTACTCTCATCATATAGCAACTCAATCAAGACCATTTGGCTTGGATATTTGTAGAGGTGTGTGCTTATCATCTTCAACCTCTAAACTCATGAAACCTTCTGTGGTTTCCATGGTGATTGCATCCATCAACCAAATCAATTATTGTAAATGTAGAAATGATCATTATTTGATAAGGAATTGAATGCAATAACAAAATCAAGGGTTCAAGTTATAAAACAGGCCTCCAATTGAGCTCCAAAGCTCCATGTTCACGGAAACAATGGTGGATGCAACTCCTTTCACCATTCCAAGGCTTGTCCTCAAGGTTTGAGTGAAAAGGAATGGTTAGAATTGAAGAGGAGATCGAAATAGGAAGAAATCCATAATTTATTTTCGATTTCCACCATGGAATCAAGGTGAAATGGATCAAGAACCTTACCAACAGGTTGGAGGTCGTCCTACTGACCCTCCCAAGCTCCCTTGGTCGTTTCCCAAGCAAGGAGAAGAAGTGGGGTCGAAAAAGCCTTTCATTTGGCTTGTAAAAGATCTTTTTATAAAAATTCAATGAGAGAGAATATGCTTTATAAAAATCCAATTAATCCCAAAAATATGGCCGCCTCTTCCCCCTCAACTTCCTTAGGGAAGATGGTATCTTGTTTGCCTCTTATTCCTCTCAATTATCCATGATTTAAAGAAAATCAAATCAAGCACCTCAAATCATATTATATTAATATCCATATCACTACAACAAATACCACATACGCCGACTTATTTTCTCGGCATTATGAAAAGGTAGTGTCACAATTATCTCTAAACGCTATCCTGAAAATTTGATAGCGCCAAACTTTTAGCGTGCTCCAAAGGACAACTGAATAAAAAAAGAACGTCTCTCGTATTTTTGTCCCCACTTTATTATAAAGTCAATTACAACAAAAGTTATCTCTGTTCCCTTCGGCAACACCGTTCCTTCCCCTTTCCAGTTTCTATACCTCAATCCCTGACACAGCGAGCGATCAAGTCCCCTTCGCTTCACCCCAGACGACGCACACAACCGGATCTCTCCATGGACCCCCGTATGCAATTATTTATTTCTGTTAATCATCTGTTGCTGGAGAGGTCCCCTTCGCTTTGACGATCATTTCTTTCAGGCGATTACTTTCCCCAAATGCAGTTCCCCTTCCGTCTATATAGGTTTGGGCGGTCCGATGACATTTTCTTGAGTAAGATATACGCCGCTTTGTTCCAAGCTTTTCTCCGATGTCATTTTCTTTCAGGCGATTACTTTCCCCAAATGCAGTTCCCCTTCCGTCTATGGGAGGATACAGTCGGATTTTCTTAAATTTTGCATTTCCGGCATCAAGGAAACTGAAGCCGTTGGGATTTTGGAATCTGAAAAAAATATTTCTTAGTTTTGGTTTAACAGTATTCGTTTGTTGTATTCTTGAGTGAGTCAGGAACAAAGCAACGTTCTGTACAACAATATTTGTAGCAACGGGGTGTAGATAGAAAGTGGTGGTACAAGGAGCCGCTTTTAACGGGGTGATTACTGTGAAACAACCAACCATGCCTCGAGGGTGCCGTTGTGGGATGCCGGCGTCCATCACTTTTGAAATGGAAACCAAAATATAGCGTTTTCATTACGATTAGATGTCCAGGATTCTTTGCTTTTTCCCTTTCCTGCTAAACAAACATAATCTTTTACTAGTTGGACCTACATATACAATCCAATACAGACGAACGCGGTAAACCAAACATGCCCTATATAGGTTTGGGCGATCCGATGTCATTTTCTTCAGTAAGATATACGTCGCTTTGTTCCAAGCTTTTCTCCTGTCAAAGTTAATCAAAATTCTTTATTTACGATTAAACACATGGGTGACTTGTTTTCTTTGCGCCGAGCAGGGTATAAGATGATATAGGAATCGTTAGTAATTGAATAATACATCTTCCTTATATAACAATTGTTGCTGCTCTCCCATCTATTAAAGCTTACGAGTTTGCCAACAGCAGTGAGAACTTTCTCATAGCACGTGGAGGACAAAGCCAACAATTAATCTATGAAACAAAGAAGGTTGCTATAAGTTCTCATAGTCGATAGAAGAGCTAAAGAGGTATTCTAGTCTATCACATATTTTATTATTCATTGTTGTTTCTCTTTATAAAAGAGCAAATTGTATCTTTCCCTTCACCCAGTATGTATATGCTTCTAAAAGTAAAGGCTTTATAGCTAAATGTTAGTTTGACCCGTGTAACCATTGATATAGGGAGCCTGACCATTACCGTTAAACAATTATTTTTCTTTGGATCTGGGAGTAGTTTCTCTAGAGTTGGAAACATAGAATATATTCCTATTAATGTCACACACTGTTCATGATATTGTTATGGAATGCTTATACTTCAAACAAAGATAGAATTTAGTTCTTAACTTGGTTAAAATGAATTTGATAGTTAGATAATACATGCTAATTCTGTACAACAATGATGAACAGAACATATATCATGAATTCCTTCGTAGTTTCTATAAACATGATTAGAACCCTATTCATAGTTGAAATGTGTTATAATCTATCCATCAAAAGGTAGAATTGTAGACTGAATATGTCTAATCAATGGAGACCCACCTTTCTTAAGATAATATTTTGAACTCACTCAAACCTATATTCATTTTTTTGATAGCGTATATCTTGTTTCCCAAAGGCAGTGAGTAAAACAAACAAATTAGAGGGGGTCATGAACTAAAATGGATACAAAATAAAAAATTAGATATTAGTTTAGCATATAAAAATGTGTTCAAGTCAATAATATTAAACATGAAAAGGATTAAATGTGTAATATTGTCATGCATAAGAACCATACAATAGATTTTTTTTAGAATTAACGGAATAAGTATTTAAAGATAAGTATTTCTTCCACATAAAAATATTGTACACAACAATAGTTATTATTCAATGGAAACTTGTGCATGTTATGTCAAAATAATATTAGCACATTCTAAGTATGGGAAAATGGTGATACTTTTTCAACCTCGTGAGGAAGCATCAATGCAAACATTTTTAGACACTGATTACATTTTGAATTTGTCTCATTCATCATCATTGTGATAAAATATTTGATTGCATTAAAGCATAAGTCATAAATGCTTATTTCAACATCAAAATATTTCCACTAGTAAGCTTTTATACCCGTAGGTTTGTTAGTTCAAACTTCATCTATACAACACATAGGTAGGACATTCTTTCAACTATTAATTATTTAGCATTTATGTATTACTTATCTTTCATATAACGTCTATGGTACTACAAGTAGGTACTATGTTCCTTACTTGTTATTTCTAAAATATGCACATGGATACACTACAACATAATACATATGGGTCGATATTTTTCCCTGTAGTTTTAGAAGATAATGCCAGAAGTAAAAAAAAAACTCAGCCAGCACTGCGTGTGGGGTACCCGTGCCAAGCCTCCCCAAGAGTGGGGACATGTTCCACCTTTATTCTAGATTTTTTCCAAATATCAAAAAATAGAGCAGTCAATGCCCTTTCCTCTTTCTCTCTTCTACCCCAAATGTCTTCCTCGTATTTTTCGTACTGTGGACTACCCGACTAGAGAAATTGTCGGTTGCTCTTCCCCTTCACAACCCACAATCGTCGTGTTCGCTTGTGGTGTTGTAGAACAGACATCTAATGCGGCCTCCACAACTAGTTTGCATGGCTGTATGTTAATGATTCTCGTCGCCAAAGCTGCGTTGGGAGCTCGTCCCCTACACCTAAGTCCTCATATCAATTTTGAATGACCCACAAAGATTGTCACCTCTACACCAAGAAGATAATCTAGTTGCTACTATGGACATTCAATGAGAAGAGAAAGAAAAATACGATATAGGTCTTAATAGATATCAAGTACAATTTTGTTTACTCTGTCCTTGTGACCGCCCACACATGACACATGATTCTATTTCTAATCTTTATTGTACATACTATTCAAGGAAATTTTGAGTAAGACTATATTCATTAAACTCACTGTGTAGTGTGTGTATGATCGTACGATTTTGTTTATGCGGGAAACAACTATAGGACATAGAAAATTGACTAGCAGATAAACTATTCACCATGTTTCTTTCTGAAGGCATATTTTCTTCATTATCTTCCTTAGAAAGGGGAGGGGTCTTCATATTTTATTTTTGTTACAACAAAAAGTATGGTATTCAACTAGATCCCTTATAAACAAATATGCACATGTGTTGACGTTTTCAGGGCCAACAACCTTACATCATTATCACGGACAAATAGAAATCTTACACAAATATATTTTTCACTACCATGTATCTCAAACCATCTGTTTTACTTTTTTAGTTCATGTCTATGGTAAACTATTTTTGAATACTTATTTTCTCATATGAATCATCTTTTCATGGTCTATTGTGTTCAAGAAAATATTTCTAAAGCACATTTATGCCTTTGTGAGGTAGTGTACATGACCATGCTAGTTGTTGTTTACTTATTGACATGTACGAAAAAGTCACAACAGTAAATACTGGGTACGACACCATTCTTCTCTAACATATTAAGTTGGTAATGTCGCACGGTCTCTCCCACTTATAGCAGATTCTAAACGGATTATCGTAGTTTATAATTATCGTAAATACTAACCACCCAATTACTAGATCCCTCCTCTCTCCTTACCACGACAGAACTTAGATTATCCGGCATTTTATTACGGCATTTTAATAGGTAGTTTCCGCAAAGTATAATTCGCGGTTAACAGGACTCACGCCATCACGTGTGGCCACGCAACCCGCTTCACATCCTGATCACTCTCACGCCAGGGATTAGTAATTATCATCTAATTAATTTTATCTCAAAATAACCGATTGTGACCCTTCACGCACGATCTCTTTCTCCCCCGCTGGTGTTCTCTCCCCACTCCCTCTGCGATATCTCCTCTCCTAACCTCTACCTCTTTTTCTTGTGCCGTCGTCAGTCGCCCGATCTCCATCCTCTTTGCCTCACTGATCTTTGTTCGCCGCCAGTTATCAGGTATCCTCTATCTCCGATGCTCTCTTTCCTTCATATCCTCTATCGTCTGGTTTCCTTTCCCTCTCCCATCTTCATCAGTTCCTCGCTCTTCCCCATATATGCTTAACCTACGGTCAAAAATGATAGATGCGATAAAAATTTCATGGCATTTTTCAGAGTTTCATAGGTATAAATAAGATTCCGCACTTGACTTCCGAAAAAAGATGGGTGAAAAAAAAATCCCCTCCGTAACAGTGACGACGTCGACTGGTTATTTTCCTACGAAAGACACAACCCGTGTTCTTCTGCCAACGTTGTGCATTGACAAACCTAGTGTTGTATTCTCTTCTGGAAACTCTGTGAATGGTGAATCGAGCACTACTACTTCCGGATTGGAGCCGCGGTTTTGCCAATTTGGTGCCTACCACACAAAGAGTCGTCTTGTTCCTACCGACAAAGTTACGCCTACTGTATAGATTAGCAAAAAGACAACCAACAATACTTAATTTTCCATCAACACAAGTATTTTTATCCACATCTAAATAGATTGAAGGGTCATGTTGATCTCAGATCCGTGTTTCAAGCACGATCTTTTATTTAAGTTGTCTTAAATTACCAACTCGATTGTTTTTCCATTGCGGGATTGATAATCAGTTTCGTAAATTTCACCTTATGGACCCCTCTTCTGACCTTCATGCTAACTTATAATAGGTGAAATTGATTTGTCATGTACCTAGAAATAAAATTTTATATTGAAAAAAAAATTATATGCAAATGCCAAAAACTATATTAGTGAGGATAAGTTGGACTATTACATTGAAGGAATCAATGTAGCTCTACAAACTCTTATTTCCTCATCGAGAACTTCCATATTCTAAAAAGGCTATGACCATGCCATAAATAGGGAGAGGTCCCCAAGAATGGGACAAGGTAAAGCCTAAGACTTGGCTTACGTAGGTATAACAAATGTGTTGTTGCTAATCTTGAAAATAATAATAATTATGGGAACAATATTAGAGGCAAAAATTTCCCTAGGAATCCTCCATCTTGGAACTATCATAATGGACATGATCACAAGAAAAACTGAGCATAAAAATTGGATGTGGTGTATTTCCCTATATAATTATTTTGGATTTTAAGTTAGATATGTTTAGATGTGTATTTTCCTAAGTATATCATACTGGTTTCTAAACTTAATCAATCCTAAATTTATTTAGATAGACAGTGTGGCCCTGTTTGGTTCAGTGTAGTAAGTGTGCATAATATTATTTAGAAAAATCAGTGCTAAGCAAGTGGTTTCAAACTAATAGCTACATTTTTGGTAGAGTGTGCATAATGCTTTTGTTTGTTTTCATTTGGTTAAGAGGAGTTTATAGCTAGATAAACAAGTTTCCATGATAAAAAAGTAGCAGAATTGAAAGTGCACCCTACCAGTCCCTGTTTGGGAGCTGACAAACTCATTGGTATCCCCAAGTTACTCTTAGGGTTACATTAGGGTAGTTCTCCTAGGTCTTTTAAAATATGTATTGGGTCACTTGTTTGAATTAGGTGGCTTGCTTTGATAGATTTGGGTTTAAATTAATTAGATAGCTACTCCTGCATCCAAGTTTGAATAAGTGGAAATCATATAGGATGATACACATGTACGATCCTCGTGATAATACGAATTCATCTACACCACTGTATCTTAGGTTGCAGTGTATCAAAGAGAAGTAAGAATGCGCGAACAAGTTATATAACAGAAATAGTCTCAATAAATTATCTATGAATTTAAATGATAGAGTAGAAAGGATTGCTCTGACAAGAACAGAAGTAGGGAGAGCTTTCCAAAAAATAGTAGGAAAAGCACAAGATAACAAGGAGGTAAACAGAACTAAGATAAAGAAAAATTACATTATTATGGATTTTCAACTGGGTTCCTCTAAATTTTGAATCAGAACAAGGACCATCAAGAGTTGAACATATTAAAATTCATATGAACATGCATAGAACTGGGCAGTAATCCATTTTCTCTTGTTAACTACCTATTTCTCTTATCTATCTTGATTCAAAAGAAGAGTAAAAATAGTGCAGTGAATCTAAATCCACGGATAATTGGCATAATAATTATGTCTTGCAAAGAATATGTGTTTCTTCGGACGGTTATGGAGGAATCTATAAGCTTCATATAGTTTTATGTGCCAAGAACGTCATCAACATAGCAGGAGGCAAATATAGTCTTGATTAGGAGCAAATAGGATCAACAATATTGCATCCAAATAAGTCTTGAACAAACATGAGTTGTCAATATATTGCATCTAATGGCATAGTTAAAATAAAAATCTACTAGCTCTATGTAACCAAGGCCTAGGTGCTTGTATTTGTTAATGGTTTTGTCTCTCATATAAAAGATAAACTAAATCTGAAATATTGGTGGCTTCTCCATAAACGTAGGCTCTTGCATCCATTTAAGAAGTCATTGCAACTATGAAGTCTATGCTTATCCCACACGTTTCTTATTGCAACTAAGTGAACAACTTTACTTTTAGGAGTTTTTACTATGGAACACCTTCATCTTACATAAAATCCCACTGCAAGTAGCTTTGTGTTTGATCTCTCTAGTGATCCATCATGCTTGAATCTGTCATTATGTATTCATTATTAACCAACCACATTATAATTTGATTTTCTGATGGAGTTTTCAAGTATTGTTCGATATGGACTAGTAAACTCTTGAATCATAGATGTTTACCATCCTAGATGTTATTACGTAGTCATGATGGTTTCTGGAATAGATTGAAAATTAGTGCTTCATATAGCATAATCGGGGTAAGGCCCATGAATTCCAACCATACTTGATGAGGTTATTGGCAGATTCGAACTAAACAATAAGCTATGCCATATCTCTGAAAATTTGCTATGAATTTCAGTATATAGCTTGAAGAAGGGGGGGGGGGCTGTTAGACTATGAGAACATGACTATCAATGTAGAAAGATGAAATTTTGACCATCATGTAGAATGCATGGAACATGTGAATTCATGTGTTAGACTAAAGTCATATACAAGAAAAAATAGACCAACTTCTAGCTTTAAGCATAAAAAATAAACTTTGTTATGAGGATATTATTTCCAACAATTTGCATTGAGAATCATGTTGGTCTATATTTTGAAAACAGGTTAGAAAAATATGCTCTTTGCTCTTATTTTCAATCTTGCTTCTCCAAAAGTGGACTTAAATTTAGCCACATTGTTATGTAGATTTCTTGTTTCCCATTTGTTTACATTGGACGAACTTGCAGCTATATTTATAGATACATTCATAAATGTTATATTTCATTCCTAAGATGTAGGTGTTATTTTGGGAATGCTTCCACTTACACGAGAGCTTCTTTATCAAGGAAATCAGGTATGCCATGACTATGAGAATCAGGTATGTTAAGAGTTTCCTTCCCTAGAAGATTGACACACACATCTGTAACACCATCATTTTTTTTCTTTATCAAGGAAATCATGTATGTTAAGAGCTTCTTTATCAAGGAAATCAGATATGTTAAGAGTTTCCAAGGTGCTTGTGTATTTGCTGATTGGGGACTAAAATTTCCCTGTTTGGCCGCTACTACAGTATAACACAACAACCTTGGATATTGGAGCTTGTTTCATCAATTTCCTCTGATATCCTTGATCAGTTATGATGTTCACGATATTATTTTCCCCTTATAATTCTACTGTTGTGTGTGGGTTAACCTTATCTAACCAAATTCAAGAATCCATGTGGGCTCGTGACTCCGATAAGTACTATCTTAATTATCAGAAGAAATGTCACTAGAATAGGCATCATTCTTATGATATTGGTTAATTCCATGTAGATGTTGGGCATATAACATGCATAACTTGAAATACTATTAATTTCTGTGTGTTGGAAATATTTCATTCCCTTTAAAATTACCTGGTACTTGTTGTTCTTTTATTTGTCACTCTCACTGCAGCTATCAATACCCTTCATGTTACTCATAATTTATATTTGTATCTTGTTGAAATCCTTCTAGTTACCAACTTGTAATTTTTTGTACAACAGAATTTCCCTCACCCACTACAAGGAATGAAACCTACTGAGCCGGGGGATCTTGAGCAGGTATGTCATATTTGGACTAATATCATGTTCATTCTTGAATGTGATATATATACAACTCAGATTTAATTCTATGCATTTACCATTTGAATCTAAAATTCGATGATCCCAACAAGGTCTAATCTGTTCTAAATTAGGGAAATATGGATGCTAACAGGATTCTAATTGACAGCACCATGACTCAACAATTCTTACTTTTGGTTTAGTTAAGCTTCCCTGACAAGGACAATAATTGTTTTGGTGTGTAGTTCTTAAATTATGTTGATTCTTTTACAAAAGTCAATCTTGATAGTTTGATTTGAAATTTTTGTTCCACATACCTCCTAAAGATCTCCATCGGTTACTTAGTTCAATGTGCATTCACTTGCTATATATCAAATGAGCCAAACCACAACTTCTGTTATACTGAATCAGACTAAAGGAAGTGGGCGGAACAAAATAGCTTGTGTATTTGCTGATTAGGGACCAAAATTTCCCTGTTTGGCCGCTGCTACAGTATAACACACAAAAACCTTGGATATTAGAGCTTGTTTCATCAAGTTCCGCTAATATCCTTGATTAATTATGATGTTCACGATATTATTTTCCCCTTGTAAGTCTTCTGTTGTGTGTGGGTTAACCTTATCTAACCAAATTCGAGAATCCATGTGGGCTCGTGACTCCGATAAGTACTATCTTAATTATCATAAGAAATGTCACTAGAATAGGCATCATTCTTATGATATTGGTTACTTCCATGTAGATGTTGGGCATATAACATGCATAACTTGAAATACTGTTAATTTCTGTGTGTTGGAAATATTTCATTCCCTTTAAAATTACCTGGTACTTTTAAACAGAATGTGTATAACATACCATTTATGCATTAATCGTATCTAGTATCCTAGGTGCTAATATCATACATTTTAAACCGAATGTGTATAACATACCATTTATGCATTAATCATCTAGGCACACAACCTTTTCAATTTCAAATTTGACGAATGAACTCAGACAGACGTCAAAGTTGCTGAAGAAGGTTCCTATAGCTCAACTCATTCTATAGCTTGGGCCTTGGTATATCTCTTGGTATATCATTAGCGTACATCAGTAAGGCAGGATTATGGGAGACATGGAGTATCTTGTTTCTCAAATAGATGGAGAAATATATGCATAAACTTCATTATGGTTTATTAGCAAAAGGATTGATTGCGGACAAAGATAGAGAAGTTATTCAAAACAAAATTTCCTATGCATTATTCATTTTGCTATGCAAAATGCACACAATTTTATCTTTCAATGGTGCTTTTATTTCAATACTATGCAAGTGCAGAGTTACTTTCTATTTATCTTAGTGATGACTTGGATTTTCTTAATTTGGTGTACTCTATCATAGGTATAACCTTTAACACAATTTGAGTTTCTTATATGTTTATCACATTTATCCTATTACAAAGTGCCACTTGTAGAACAGCTGGAAGCAAAGGTTGTCCTATCATTCAATAAATTTGTAACCTCAAGGATCCAACTACGCCTCTTGTCCCCCATAATTTCTCTCTATTTTATTGGATTTTTTAGAAATTGTGTGTTCTTATTTTGTTTGGTTGGATCATCATCAAGTCCAAGAGTAAACGTTGTTCTTCATTTCTACACATTGACTACTTCAAAATTGAGTAAGAAGCTACTAAAGGTATGTTCTATTGTGTTGTCATTGTAAATTATGAGTTTCTTGTACTCCTTGTTTTCATTTGCAGCCAAGAAAATTAGTTTGGATCCAGTGTTTGGTGTTAATCTTGTGTGTATGATCATTAATAGTTTCCTGGATCATTATGCAAGGAAGAGTATCCCTAGTACGTGAATATCTAGCTCTGGCTTGTGATAGAGGCGACAGTCATCTCATCCAACAACCCAGAAGGTATTGACATTGTTCTAAACTGATCGGTCTTACTCTATCTTCATTTATGAAAATCGGGACGACATTCACACTCAACATACTGATTGGTCTTACTGTGTCTTCATTTGCAGAAATTGGGCACACTACTTCCACTATGATGGCAGCAAGCCAGACAAGTACTTGATCGGAGTAGCATAAAATGGCTGACCACCACCAAAGATGACAAAGGTCTCCTTGTTTACCATCAGGTGAACCCTTACCCTAGACTCACTTGCTTCATGGTGCTTGACTTTGGACTCCATGTTGTAAATGTAGAAATATCCTTGTGTATACTTAGGAATTGCTTTCATATACTTATGCATCATTACATATGATTCCTCCTTGCCTGACATCTAATATTTCTCGATTATTTGTAGAAATTAACTCTTAAAGCATGCGGAGAGTGTGGACAAATACTCAAGATTACACCCTCGGGACAGGAAGTTTGAAACGACATATTCGTTTCTCAAGTCCTATAAGGTCAACAATAGTAGGAGAAATTTAACTACTGCCATAATAGCAGAAGCAACCTGGAGCGATGTCTTAATATTACCATGATATACGACATTGAATCAACCAGGAATGAACAAGGAATGAACACCGGAAGCCTTCTCGGCGACAAGTGGAAGAGTCAAGGGGAGTGGCTTCTCGACACTTCTCCTCTATGCACAGCAGTAACAACATGTATGTTCTCTTCTCTGTTCTTCCTTTCTCTATCTTCTGCTAGTTCTTTTTTTCCCTCAAGTTGCTATATGGACACCAGTTCTACCCCATTCATGGCTGTGACAATAGTAATTTGCTTCCTCTATTTTCCTTCGGTCATTCTTCTTGTCCAAACCGTTCAATGTAATCCCTATTGATGATTACAACCTTCAAACAGCAGCAGCAATCCCGCTGATGATTACAACCTTCAAATAGTACAACAATCCCCTTCCTCTATTCTCCTTCTTCATGGCTGTGACAGCAGTAATCCCGCTAGTTCTTCTCAAAGTTTGAACGTTGAAGGTTCTTCCCTATTCAGGGTTCATCACCCTTGAAACGTTGAAAGTAACCACTGTAATTAGAACTGTAGGGGGGGTAATTAGAATGTATACCAGTATAGTAATCCCCCACATTGCTTTTTCTATTTTTTTAAACATCAGTTCAGTACTACAATTCTTTATCAATACTGATTCAGTAGTATTATCATGTAGTACTTTCTTCAGTCTATCATGTCTACTTTTTTGTTCCTGTAATAGTGAAGTGTATTATTAATTAGCTAAAACTTAGGCAAATAAACAACAATAGCATTTTACGTGGAACCGGATATATTGATGAGTATTAGATCTACTAACTTGGTATGACTCTTGTTTGATTCAAACTAGACAATTATGACTTGTTTTCATGGACTTCAATTGATTGCAGTAATAAATCTTTAAGAGTTATTAGAGATGCCTTACGGCCCTTAACAAATCTGCTTGAACACATATTAGATAGATGACTGAACTGATATTATGATTTATTCTTTGTATAATTTTATTACATTTTTCACCGTCAGTCTGGAGTTATTATATAAAGCTGACAAACTAAGTAAATCAATGAATATATAGAAAAATGATACGGAGATTGCATCACTAGCCTACTCTCTGTCTTGTGTAATCTTCCAGGTCCTTCTGGCCACGATTATTGCCTTTAGATGAACAGAAAGTAGATATGATAATTGGAGGGAGATCCAACACAAGAACAACGTAAAGAGGACGTGGTAGTTAGTCAGATTAAGACCTTTAAAAAATACTTATTAATCTGGTGTACTTTGTAAGACATTTTCAAAAGTATAAGTATGTTGCTCAACTTTCAATGTTAAATCTTTCATAGGTCTACTTATATTTTGTAGTGAATTAGATTGTGTTATGATTAATCTAAAGGCCTACTATCTTTCGTTGTTTTATGTTTGATTTGCATATCAAAAATTAATAAGCCTTTATGTAAATACACATTATTAGGACCCCACAACTCGTTACTAACATATGGTGCCTGTTTGAAACCTTGTATTTAGCTTCTACAAAATATTTGAGAAGAATCATTGATCTATGAGGGCATAAATCTTCACATTAATTACCGGATGATTGTCCTAGATTCAGGAGACGCATACCTAAATTTGTTACGTATTTTTATTTTTCATTCAGATTTTAATTGTAATTAATTTTCATTAAGATGTATACTTACTGAATCCTTCTTTGTTTTGCCTTCCTATGAGCATGCATGGGTACACAGCCATCGTGTAGAACTCAAATATATGAATCCTTTTTATATTATGACATCGGTGTTAGCTCATCTTTGCTTAAAAATCCACTACGAAGTTAGAACTGACAAGTTACTTAAAGTCAGACTAATGTTATGATATTTTTCAACTTTAGAGATTACACTATCAAGGTTACTGATTTTTCAGTCCTCATTATTTAACTGAAAGGAGATATGAACTCATCTTATAATTGTTTTAGGAAGTTCTCTATTAGTCAAACTATATTTCTGTTGGATGTTGTAAGTACAGATCTTTTCAAGTTCCTTCAGATTTTTTTCACATGTTCGGTCAGGTTCCTAAACCCAAGATGGGCTCTACTATTTATCCTTAGCATATTTACTGTGTTGATAATATGCAACTCTTACTAGAAAATATCACAAAATTTGGGTAACTTACATTTTGTGTTATGGGGTATCTTACTTATCTTTGTAATTACTCTCTACATATCTAAGAAGTCTGACTATTCAGGAATTTGCCTTAACTACAACAACGAATGTTTGCTGATTTTATAATGAATGAAGTTTGCATAACTTTGTTTTTATGAATGATTACGACAAAACAGATGTACTTGGTTGTAGTTCTTATTTTTTTATTGCAAGGAAACACTTCCACAAAGTTACATTTTCACATTTTGAGTTGTAAGGAATATATTGAACATTCTATAATTAAAAGTCTGGCTCAACCTTATTATTATATAGTGAACATATTCGTCTTTCGTCTCTTTTTATTTATTCTTTGCCAATTGAATTAATAATCTCCATGCAAAATCAAACACATGCCTTGCGACCATGTTGTTTGTTTCGTTTCAGCCACAATCAATTTGTGTTAAATAATTGGTTCATTCCTTAGCTTCCGGAGTCCAATTATAAGGAGTTATTATTTAAGATTGTCTTCTTTGAACAACATATCAGAATTTCAGTTCATTGGTCTAAAGATAAAATCATCTACTACTCTTGGGCCCGTGCAAAGCACGGGTTTATACCTAGTCTTTTAGTATGGAAATCTGATGTGAGGTTATTTTTAGATCTATATGACATATATTTTTGAGGCTTTGGGTTGATACATTGTCCTTGAGGGTGTATTATCTCTTGAATACATGCAAAAGGACACTTAATATGCCGGAACAAATTTTGTATGAAGGTATCTATCCTTGAAGAGAATAATATTTTATTGTGATACTTCTTTTCTTGGACCCATGAAGTTTTGTATCTTGGGTTTTCTTTTATTTATGTCAATTCTTCAAGGATATTATCTTAACTACAATCCATATTGAATATAATTCGGGTTTTATTTTATTTTGCAGTGACTTGTGGATGATCTCTGGTCTTTTGAGTTCTTTTGGAGGAACTCAATTTAAAGAACTTTTGTGTGGATTTCAATCTGCTGAAAGATAACTTGCTGGTTTTTCAAGCTTTTTTGTTTGTCCCCATGGTTTATACCTCTGTAATTGATCAATAGGAATTACTTCATTGATTGGTAAGTAGCTGTTCATTTACATCAGCTTATTTTATGTTGAGATGTCATTTCTTACATTTCTTATTGAAGTTTTCCTATCTCTTTAATGTCAGCTTGCTGCTATGGCTTATCATAATCCAAAGCTTGAAAAGAAAGAGATGATTCAGTTTGTATTTTTTCAAGAAAACAACAACTAAAGGCTACATGCAATGAGTAGATAAAGAAATCAGCCTATATCAATCTAGCTAATTGAGCTAGGTTGGGTACTGGAGTGCGGAAAATGAGTAAACGAATGTGGGGAGTGAAAGTTAAGAATGATGGAGAATATAAGTGTCTGCAGTGTCCAGATAATCACTGAAGGCTCATTCATTAGTTGTTGCTTGTGGAAGGCGTTTTGACTATTACTAATTCAGACCGGTAACCCTGTTGAAGGTGACTAGCTTGATGGAATTAGCTGCTAGAAATGCATCTGAATACCAATGGCCTTGTGGGCTACGTCTGGATGTTGTAAAGTGGATGTAAGGTGGTCATGTTCTCTAGATTGTAGTTTTCTTCTTCATACCGTTGTAGTATATTATGCATTCTGAATATTGTATGAACATACATGTAAAATTGAAAATTAATGAAAAATTGTTCACACGCTCTCATTATTTATGTGTATGTATATAAAGATGGACATGCATATATGCTTGCACATACATGCATGCTTCCCTGTCTTCCCATCCATGCATGAGTGAATAGTTGATCGATGAATGTGTGCCTATATGAGTGTTGACATCAGTGAATGTATGCCTATTTGAGTGTTCATCTATCTGTGCCCATTGTGTGTTCTTGCCCCGGCCATGTGTGTGTCAGCGTTATATAGTTGCCAACTAATTTACATATGCCCATCTGTATCAGGAAATCAGGTGTACGCCCATTGTGTGATCTCGTTTCTCTCCTGTCTATGCATGCCCACAACCATTTTAGACGTTGCTCGCTTATGGTATCCATTCACACATGCGTTCCATATCTTTCCGACATTTTTTTACAAATTTTCGGCCATTTTATATGTCGGGTTTAGCATCATTTCCCGGCAATATATGCTCATTTCCGGCATGGACATAATGCCGTTTTTGATACTATTCCCGGCATCGCCTAATATGCCGAAAAACTTTTAGCAGCACGCTTTTCCGCGGCATTTTTGCGGCATATTGAAAAATACCACAAAATGACAGTACCGGCATAATTATAGACCTTTTACGGCATGTTACTATGTCGTGAAAGTTAATATTTGTTGTAGTATATGTGAGTGGATATTTCTTTTTCTTATAAAATTGTGTGTGAGTTATCCATTCCCTTGGATATTTTCGTGGTCCTTGCAAGGATCAAGGATTTCCACACACATATGAATCCAACCATTTTAATTTTGGTTGAAGGCCCTTTAATTAATACATTTATTTTTGCCCTAAATTGAATTAGGGTTTCAATTAGGATTAAATCTTGATTATTTTAATATCAAGATTCTCTCTCCTCCAACTTAATTCAAATGAGACGCCCCTCTCATTTTATTTACTCTAAATGATGACAAGAAACATTAGGTACCTTATTAAAGTGGTAATTTGCATATTGCACCCTAAGTTTTGGGTAAATTGCACATTACACCAAAACTAGGTTTTCATGCACATACATTGCTTTATCAACTCTTTCTTGGTATTCAGGCTTCCATAAGCCATACATCTGTATCATTTTCACTCTCATGATACTTCAACACATGAGGAACATATTATCATGCACAATTTGCACTTAAACCCCTCAACTTGGGTAATTTGCACTTTAGTCCAAAATAAACAAAACATTGATTTCAACAATGTTCAAATGGACTAGAATTGCAACATAAGTTCCTCTTGAGGCCTAATTACTTTTCACAAGATGAGATTAAGCATTTAATCATCTTTCTTAATCAAAACATCTAGGGTTAAAGTATAACCCAGGTCAGGGATGTTACATATAAGACTGTACACATGTGTACAAGACTGTACACATGGTCTTATGAGACTGTATACATGGTCCTACAAGACTGTACACATGTGTACAAGACAGTACACATGGTATTACAAGGTCGTACACATTATTTTACAAGACAGTACACATGGTATTACAAGACTATACACATGTCTCACAAGACTGTACACACATGTCACAAGGCTGTACATATGGTTTTACAAGACTGTACAAATGTGTACAAGACATTACACATGCTATTGCAAGAATGCACACATTTGTCACAAGACATTACACATGCTATTACAAGCTTGTACACATGTCATTACAAGACTATACACATGTGTCACAAGACTGTACACATGTGTACAAGACTGTACACATGTGTACAAGACTGTACACATGTTCCTACAAGACTATACACATGATCCTACAAGACTGACACATGTGTATAAGATTGTACACATGGTCCTACAAAACTGTTCACATGTATCACAAAAATATACAAATTATGTCACAAGACTGTACAAACATGTGTACAAGATGTACACATGGTCCAACAAGACCGTACACATGTGTACAAGACTGTACGCATGGTCCTACAATATAGTACACATATGTACAAGAATGTACACATGTGTCACAAGATTGTACACATGGTCTTGCAAGACTGTACACATATGTACAAGACTGTGCACATGGTCTTAGGAGACTGTACACGTGTACAAGACTATACACATAGTCTTACAAGACTATACATATGTGTAAATGATAGTACACATGGTATTACAAGACTGTACACATGTGTCACAAGACTGTGCACACGTGCCACAAGACTGTATATATGGTTTTACAAGACTGTACAAATGTGTATAAGACAGTACACATGGTATTACAAGACAGTACACATGTGTCACAAGACTGTACACATACATACAGGACTGTACACATGGTATTACAAGATGGTACACATGTGTCATAGGACTGTACACATGCATACAAGACTGTACACATGGTATTACAAGACTGTACATATGGTATTACAAGACTATACACAAGGTCGTAAAAGACTGTACACATATGTACAAGACTATACACATAGTCCTATAAGACTATACACATGATCCTACAAGACTGACACATGTGTATAAGTCTGTACACATGTCCTACAAAACTGTACACATGTATCATAAAAATGTACACAATATATCACAAGACTGTACACACATGTGTACAAGATGTACACATGGTCCAACAAGACCATACACATGTGCACAAGACATTGATGGGGACTAGTTAAGGGACGGATCGATCCATTGGCTTCTTGGTTGTTGTCCATCATTGAATCCAGTGGATGGATGGCTTGTTAATAACTTCATCTAAAAATTATTTATATATATGAATTGGATCAGAAGAAGAATAAGGTAGTATGATGGTAGGAGGAAGCTTATTTCTTGCTTCTCCATTTTCCTACAAGAGGTAGATTAAAAATATCCACTGCTTTAATAATTTATTACTAAAAAAAATTCCAAGTTTTGGAAAAAAAGAAGAAGAAAGTTATATTTGTGCATCATCAGGATTATATGTCAGTATTTGTCTATATAATCCCAACGCAACTTCCCTCTCTGGCTTCCAAGACCAAGAAACTGAGTCATTGGAACACTGCCCCCCTCCAAAACCTCTTCCGTCAACAACAACTCCTTCTCATTGGCAACTAACTACTCACTCGCTTCCGACCAACCGTCTCCATAGCAAGCTAGCGAGGAACAAGTACTCATGGAGGAGTTGTTGGTCAACCCGAAACCAGCTAGGATGGTATCCATGGACGGGAGGCTCACCATCAGCAACACCTCACATATGATATCCAAGTCATCCCAACCGCTTGCAGCAGTCGCGCCAAAGATCCGCATCATCCTTCTTCCACCACACCCATTTCAGCTCGCCTACCTACCTAATCCTTCTTCCATCTCATCGGACCAATGGGTGAAGGCAACACCGGCAGCACCCGTGGGAAATGTCGGAAGCTAATAGTGGAGATCTGCAACGCCCGAAACCTGATACCCAACGATGGCCAAGGCACAGGCAGCGCGTACACGATGGTGGACTTCGAAGGCCCGAGGCACCGTACAAGGAGCTAGGGATGGCAATGGGGCAGGTATGGGCGACCCATGCACATATCCGCTTTACCCGTTTCACTTTGACTTAACCCATACCTGCCCCATTTGATAAAACATTTTCAAGTAAGTATCCATACCCGCCCCAATGGGTCATGGGGACCCAATACTACCCACATTAAACCAACTCTATGTATAATTAAAAATAAACATGTACACAAATACTCGTACAATTTGATAATATAATACGTACACTACAATTTTCTGAATTAATGTAGTTTAATACTATAATATATAGTACCGATCTACAAATTAAGGTGCATCACCAGCAATCATATAACCAGTAATGAAGTTATGCTATACATTACTTTTTGTAAGCCACACCAAGTCACACATTTTGTCAAACAATTAATTTGCACACGACCAATCATACAACTAGAGCTTCTCAGTCAATTCTCGGCTGCCTAAGATCAGAATGGAGAGGTACCTTGCGATTCCCCTAGAACATGGTGAAGGATGTTGAGATCTAAGCTATGCTAATCCTCACAAGCTTACGCAGCAGATGTCGCCGACAACAACTGAAATAAAATTACAAAGGCGACGAAGCCAACGAATGGAAGCAAGGAGGTATGACCTATACGTGCTGCCGGAGTGGGAGGTTTCCGAACGAATAATCAGGCAAGGGATATGCGAAGACGAAGGCCAGGGAGGACAACGATACCGCAAGCTACTAGACATCACAGAGGTGTTGTTGTGGTCATAGTTGATGGTATAATGGGCAGATCAAAGCAGGGGGCTCAAGAAAACCACTTTCTTCCCCTGTTCGTCCAGTCGCGAATCAAAGGAAAAGTCTAGCAAGAAGAACATCGCTGGAGACCTAGGGACGAGAAGTAGCTCTCTCGACTACTGCGGTCGTGTGCGGAAGGTACCGTGATGATGCAGATCCTAATGTGGCTGTAGTAACGGATTGATGGGCGCGGCAGAGGTAGGAGACGATGAAGTAGAGCATGATGGTGAGTGTGACGGCGGAGACGGAACTTCCTCACAACATCGTCTGGGCAAAAATGGCGGAGGCAGAACTTAGTTAAAGGGTGGGCACCTTGTTGCTGTTGCTGTTGTTGTTGCTGCAGGTGAATGGGTAGGACACCACACACAATATTACATGTATTTTCTCTAAAATCTATATTATAAATACTTTGATTAATGTACATTTTGACAAACACAGGTGGGGCCCGTGCCCACTTGTGCCTCAATGTGGCTACGCCCGCAAAAAACCTCTACTTTTATGGGACCTCGGAATTGTGCGGTGATTCTACGAATCTGTTGCGTACCGTCACGGAGGCTAGTGGTACCGTAGCTTACGGGCCGTTGAAGTTGGGCCGTTGCGAGGTGTTGGTTTGGGATGCAAAGCCGGTTATGCGTATCACTGCGCTTTGGATACACACGGGAAGGGATGCACCATGCTCACCCTCTTTCTGCAATGAATACAGGAGCATATGGTAACTACGCCAAAAGAATTGTCTATTGCAGAAGCCCTGTTTTTTCTTTATTCGGACGCGTGCGTTTTTTGATTTTGACACCAATGTCGTCACCCATCTTCTGGAGTTGTAATAAATCATGTTGGGCCTTCTTTGCTGTCCTAAAATTGCGAATTTTATTCTTTTCATCATTGCAACTCTTCGGTTATACAGAGAAAAGATATGCGATATCCCAATCGGTATGTTTCCAACTAATTTTTTCTACCCTTGCTTTATGTGTGTAATAATTTCTGAGTTTTGTCAATCGATTTTGTAGAAAAGAACCAAACATCCTACACAGGTTTGTGGTTTTTAGGAGCACCCTATTGGTGTTCAAATAGGTATGTTCTTTTTAATCTTTGTCGTACATACCCCTCATTATTTTATAGGAATGAGCTTTAGATAAATGTATGATAATAATTTTTTGGGACACAAGTTCGGGAGAACAAATTTGGAATAACAATATCCAATGCCTCTACTTTCAGACTCACGACAAGTTTGACCATCTCTTCAGATTTTGAGATAATTAAGCATTTTTTCAGCAAGGTTTTTTTTATATACGCGTTAGATGGACTTATTAGAAAGTCATTACTTTGTTTGCGTATACTCTATCTTGCTCTACAAAATTAAGGTTCTCAACACATTATTTTGATAAATTAGTTAAAAATCATTTGTCACTATACAAAGAATTTACAAGCTCAATTTATTAAAATAAGTATGATACTTGGAGAACATTGTAATTGAGACCTACATTGTTTGAAAACGTGGCACATTTTTTCCTTTACTATGGATATTGAAGGGTTAACAAGTATTCAAGTACTAGCTTTGTACTTATTCAAATTTACAATTTGAGAAAGTTTATGATGTTTTTCCAAGTAGTCTACCTGATGATTACATAGTTAAATGTTACAACACTATTTTTTTCGAATTCATGTGCAATTCCTGAATCTTTCTTTACATTCATTTTCCACACTGTAAATTAATTAATGACTTATCATTCACATAATTTGAAGTTATTAATGATATTATACTTAGTAGTGAGTACAGAGACACATTCAACATTTTATGCAAATAATTATTCTAAAATAAGTCAGTTCATCTACTTAGTTTTGTAAAGAATAAAATTTTGTAGACTATAATGTGGGGAGTAAATAGAATACAAGTTCAATATTAAGTTATAGATGTAGATAAGTGTTTAAATATTTTAGGAATATAAGAAACATTCTTTTATAACCACATGTAAATGGTAGATTTAAAATATTGTAAATGGAATCCTTAGAAATATATATAAGTGCTAATTTTATTCCATGTTGCATCTAAGCGTTGTATGGAAAAATAAACATCCCATCCCATTCTGATAAGTTTTCACTATGTTCTTTTTACGTCTTGTGTTTATTGCCTCCAGATCTACTATATCGGGCTTGCTGTCCCAGTCGTGTCCCAACAAATAATTGCCATTTAGTTATCCAAAAACCCACCCCTAAAAAATTTAATGAGGTGTGTATACGATAGAGAATAAAAGGGACGTGTTGAGACAACAGATTTAGACACGTGTTTATCCTTTCCAGTGAACCAAAAATTTCCTCAGTTCAATCTTTGCCATGGTGAAACTGCTAATTGTTCGATGATGACGATTTTGTCAGTCGTGTTCAAATCAGGGACACATTGATTGGTCATATAATTATATTATATATAGGAATTATATTGTGAGGCTCGAAAATATATTTTATGTCCTTTGCAGCCTAAAAATCCTTTCCAACTAATGCATGTATGATGTCCAATTAGGATAGTTTTAGTATACATCCTGGGATGTAACAATAAGGCTTAGTGTTGCCCTCTTTAGAGGTTCTCGACAACTGATATTGGCATTATTGTTCAATCAAAAATATAGTGGGGTGGGAAATAATGCCATATAGTGTCATGGTTATGCTTTATATGTAGGATACTTGAAGTAGGAGTGTTTTCATTGAGTTAATTAGCACTCAACATTGATTCTATTCCTTTGCTGGACTATAGTTATGTTACTAGTGGAAATATACATTCATAAAGTGAACCTCTTATTGTGATAGACAATGGACACCTTCTTTTAAAAAATATCTAGATTATAATGATGTTGAAAATTTGTGTGTATTTTTTACTAGAAAAATATTTTCATGTGGGACAATGTTGTGAATCTTTCTAATCTTTTCCTAACTGGGTTCTTTGTGTAGTTGTTGCTCATCGAAGATGATCGTGATATAGTCCACAAGTTTCCTAAGATTGATAACTTCTGATGAAGTATATATGAGGTACAACCATCACCCGATAAGGTTAGAACCATCAACATAGGTGGTTTGTTACTTTTTATCAACTTGTGTTATATAATCTTGGTGTAGTCTTGAGCTGTGAGATTCAAATTGCAACACTCATCATATACAAAACCAAGAAAGATAAATTATTTATTTCATGGCATAGTTCAATTAATTTGGATAGTATATTATGGCATTTTTTAACATTCATAAGGATTCATAATTATCATTTTATAGAAAACCAAAAAGGGTTGTACATATACTAAAATAAGGAACTTAGATTAAAAAACTTTGATACCATAACAAACCAAACAAAACAAAACAAAAATCAATGTAGATATTTTTGAAACTATATGTAAAATTTCTTTGTTTCAAAGATGGTTCTAAGTGTTCCTAATGTCTAGAGATATCTAAGATTTAATTGCAAGCATTTCTCTTGAGCCTTTGAAAGGAGTACCCATAATATGATAGATGTGGTTTGGACCTATGTGTCCTCTAGTCAGTGGATTTACTTTTGCTTTTAAGTTATTCAACTCCAAGAAGCACAATTTCTTAGTTTTATGTTTAGGTGTAATAGATACCTAATGTTTACTTAATTAAGAGGGATTCCCCTGGTCTATGCCAACATAATGATAGTATGGTATGTGATGAAGATACATATGAAGGATAATACAAATACGTTTCAAACCACCCTTGTTGTTAATTAGAATAGGGGTTGCATAGAAGAGTCTAAATATATGTATTCTAAAAGAACAAAGTCTATATAATGTGGATGAATGGTTCTTAAAGGGTATAGAGATCGATGCATGATGTCTAGGATATTCAAAGGATTGATTGATTGCTACTCAATACATCCTTAGCACACACTATTAACATTACTATTCACAATACCCATTCATGTAGATAATAACATATGTATGACCCATGATGTTGCATCATAGATGCCTTGAGACTTATTATATGTTCCATATTCTAAAGAAAATGGATGCAAAATGACATTCATCATTAGGAAGTGATTGAGTAGATTTTTAAAGAAATTATTTTATAATGTTGCAAATGATCATAATGCACCACAAATCAACAACTGAATGTAATATATCATATTAAATAAAGTATAAACTTGTACCTCTCAACATATTTGGAGTGTTCCTCTACATGATATCTAACAATTGAAATTTCGTCTTCTTCATACATTGATTCATCCAATCAATAATGACAGCACAAAGTTCCCTTTATTACTGAGACCAACCCATTCATGTTGACATGATGTTACATTTATGATGCCAGGACTTAGCTTTCTCACAATTCTTCTTTGAAGGAAACAACAAGATGTGCCTTGGTAAAATACAACATGTAAGAAGAGTTCTAAATAACTTTTAAATATTAACAATGGAGGATGAAACATGATATTTATACAACTGATAGATAGATCCATGTAGGGAATTCAATCTTCCACACTAAAATGGTCAACCCCAAGAGATAATACTTAACGATAACATTTTCAAATGCTTAACTTTTAGTAAGACAAGAATTATGTATCCTATGTGCTTTCGAAACTACATTAATATGCATATAGCTTGATAGTCCTCCATATGGTCATAACCCCATCCCACAATTCATCTTGTGGGTTTGATGTAATCCGAAAATTACCAAATGAATAATATATGTGTGAAATGACATGTAGTATGATGACCATGATTCCTTACAACCATAGCAGTTACCACTTTTATCTCAGTTGATCACATGGAGGGCATGGCTAAATCAAAGAACTAATTCAAATAGCATATTAATTAATTTTATTATGTAGTGTAATATCTATTTTAATACTCATCTTCCACTAGATCTTCAAATTAATAGATGCATTCTATTGAAAAGTCCTTCTAAGTTCCCACTATTAGCCCACACACAGAATTATATTATTCAACACCATTCTGCATGTAAGACGATCACTAATTATCTCCCCTACTTCTCTTTTCCAAAAGTGTGATTTTAAAAGTCTACAATTTAGTACCACGAAATTGTTATCTACTTTGGTATTGTTTTTTTTTTAATTTTAAAAAATGCTAATTTTAAAGTGAAGTTGGCGGTTAACACACAAGCCGGTAGCCTTGTAGTGTCTTCATGGAAATACAATTTTGTTCATCCCACTTCATCATGCTAAGAGCATCAAGCATACATTTAGTTTAAGAAATAAATATAAATAAATACCATAAAGTGATATTTGTTTTAAGACAATTTTTCTCATTCAGATTTAGAAAAAAATTAAAATTTGAAAACAACAATGTTGTATAAAACTCAAGATACACAAATCAAAAGTTACTGGAGCATGAATGCATCCATATTTGGTAAAAGTGGATCAATGTTTAGCTCAAAAAATCCCTATTTGAATCAAAAAATTTCCTAATTGGAATAAGACATGTTAACAAAACAAGAAAATGTTTAGAACTATGTCTGACAGTAATTCTAAATAACAATGTATATCAGCATAAAGGGTATAATAATGGGAAGAAACTCGTGCACTACGTATGTTTTTGTACTTATTCAAATAACTTTGACGAAATATTCTATACTCTGAATACCTCTCAAGTATAAACTTGTGGTAGAAAACATGAAACAATTGTATATCCTAATTACAATTGGTTAAACTAAAAATTTGAAGTCCATGTTTCTGACTAAATCCACATGTGATGTCGAAAATTGATAATAAAAAACTGGAACTTCTTACTATAGAATTACAAAATTTTGATATTTATTTTCATGCACTATGAAATATAACTTATAACACAAAATATATAATTAATTAATTAATCCAATTTTTTTTATGAACAAAGACTATACAATAGATGCATGTTAAACATACAAATGTTGTGGACCCTATATAACATTTTCATAATGAAGCTTAAACCTTTATAAATATATTGTATAACATGCAACATATTTTGGATAATAATTTTGCACCACATTTTGTATCTATATATAAATGTTTTTTTATAAATAGTATTTTCTTTGTAAAATAAATTAGCACTAATTTATTATAAAATTAGATTTTATTTTTATTTTCTAATATGTTATTTGAGATAAATATATACCTATGATGTATTTGTTTATTAACAACTTATTTGTAGGTAGCTTTTGTCCATGTGTAACCAAGAATAAAAAAGATATTTATAATAGTTTAAACATCCATTCAACTAAAAGGAAAAAAGAAAACAGATCACTTGTATTGTAACTGTACGTGCAAAGCGCGTGCATTTACTAATTTGCACGTGCATTTACTTGTAATATAATAACTGACTTGGCGGGGGAATTTCGTGGAAGGTTCGTGGCACACATCTTCCCGGATACTTCCACGTCCGCTAGCTTAGAGGATTCATCTACTAACATCGGCTTTAAATACCCCTTGCCATCTTTCACTCCGGAGCCATCCTCCGACAGCGCCGTGTGGGAATCCAACGGAGTAGCTTCATAGTCTTGATCACATAATTCCTCCCATCTCAACTTCTGGCGCCATGAACCAGTTCAAGAAGGTTGTAGCGGGAGGAGATGCAATTAAAAGGGATGGCATCAAGACCGCCGCCGTTTTGTTCTGCTTCTTTGACGTTGCTTGGGGACAGTGGGCAGTAGGGGAGAAGAAGAGCAAATGAAACATGAAGTATAAAACTGTAAACAACACGTCACCTAGCTTATGATAGGAGGCGGATTATTTTCCGAGAAAAATCGAGGATTTGGTTTTGCTAATTAATTTATAAAGAGCGAGGGGAATTTTGGATAAGGATACACTGGAAAGTAACGCTGGCGAACTTCCGGAATGCGTTTGCATTTCCGGAATAATTATTCGTAGACTTAATTGACCTGTGCGTACGTATGCTCTGCAAATCCCCTCCCCGAACCCCGAAGAAAGTTTCTATGAACTGACTTTGGCGTGTGGACTGGTCATGGCTTATAAGTGTCGCCTTCCACGCCATGATTTTCGAGAAAACACCCCCTCAGTCCCTCAGGCGTGAGAAAAAAACAATATCGTGCTGCCTCCACAACCCACTACGCCGCCGCTGCGGCGGCACAGCGCTACGACATCCATGGCAGCAGCTCTCGCCCTCGGCCACAGGTACTATTTCATAAGCCACTGGCCCTGTGCATGCCTGTGACTTCTTGTTTCCTATTCATTCGTCTCCGTCGTCTCCACCATGTTCTTCCTGACATACATCCGCCAACTCCAGCCTTCGAACTCATCTGACCATAAATCAGTTTGCAAGGGATATAATCGAAGCTAGGCAATTCCATCCAATGAGAAATCTAGGGCAGCTTGCCACAGAAGTTTCAAATTAACACCAGACGTCCCTTCCAGATTTCTATGAACTCTTAGGAGCGATAGAACCGGTCGATCCTTGAATTCCGAGCAACCATCATCATAATTTTTAGTAATCTGCAATTAATGAAGAAAAAGAAATAAATGAAGGATGTTGAACTATTCCAATTTGCGACATCATCATAATTTTTAGTAATCTGCAATTAAAGATCGGAGTGGGTGTTTTCAATGTGTGCACGCTGATGCGTAATATTCTTATAATGATTTGAAAATATATTTTGCTTAGTAACCTTTCCTAGTCATCTTGGTCATATCTTTTCCATTTCTACATGTCAATGATATCTTCAATCTTTCTTCCTTTCTTAATTCATTGAGAAGCTCAATCTTCCAAAATCAGAATAAAACATTTGCAGTAAGATGCAATTTTGTGAAACCAAGTCTCCGAGACAGCTGGAAAATGATAGAAAATGTTGGTTGTGACTATTTCATTCAACGGTTGGTTTAAAAGCGCGTAACATTGAACAAGGTAGATGCGCATACCAAGGACTAGTATTTTGGCAAGCTTCGTTCTTTTTCTTTTCTCTGGCTGACACTTGTACGACACAGAGAGGCAAGTCGGTGACCGGTAAGAGACGGCTCCTTGAGATCTCCGCCAGAAGTTTCTGAGAAAGTTGTTCCACCTAATTGCAAAAATTTGCATTGCAGCTTTGAATCCACAGATATATGTGCAGCAGCTATGATACCTTATAAGTTTCATCGCGCGCGGGACTGAAATTATACATAACACTCTCCGGTTGTTATCTGTATTTCCCTCTTTCTGCCATTCTGGCCTCCTCACAAGGTCCATGGCGTTTCCACGATGCCTGAGTGGTAGCAGCTGCTGGGTACTCTCGTTAGTACCTCCAGCATGCTGCGCTTTCTTGGTTTATGTTTCAGTGACTGCCATGTGGCAGTCAAATGGAGATCCTTCCACCATCTTTTTCGTCACAGCCTCCATTTCCATTCTCGGTCTCCTTAACCTAGCAATAAATCGGTTCGAAAAGGCCGTATCTGATAGAGATACGATTCAAAGAGATCGAACCAAGGTCGTGGTCTGGATACTGGCCCTGCTTCTCAACATCTTGTTCTCCTACCGCGTAACATCAGTGATGCAGTCCCCAGTAATGTCGATGGTAGTCTGGGGAGTTGCGGCTCTCACCTCTGCCCTCGGATGTTATCTCCTGTTCATCCTCCCTCCGGCAGTCACACAATCCCAGACGAAGCTGACAACCCCGGATGCGGAGACGATCTGTAAGAAAGGATATGATGATCACATCACGCAAAGCTTGCTTTCGTCGTTTGACAAAAACCAAGTCTGAATGTCGTGTCCATCGAAAAATTATAAAAATATATGGTTGTCAAGTGCGGAGATGGCATGAATAAGATCTATACACATACCATACTGATGTCTAAATATATATATAAATGTGTATGTGTCTTTATATACTTTTATATTACACAAATTTCAAGAATAAAGAACGGGGTATATATTTAGTAGTAACTAATTCTATATCAATGTTTATATACAAATGTTATTTGTATATACATATTTATCTCTGTGATTTTATAAATTACTTATCCTTAAATTTAAAATGCCAATTTTGTAATGTTAAGAGAGTACAAGAATAGAACCACATTACAGTATTAAGTAGATTTCGTTGTCATAGTTTTAATCAATTATTTGTTTATCAATTTTATCTTATAAAAACAAATAACAATATAATGAACTAGTATATAGACGGAGCCATTTTCTTTTGTGTCTATGATATTGGATTGTGAAAAATACTAAAGGGGGGGTGAATATGGTTTTAAAGATAATTTAACAATTATTTTAACTCAAGCAACCAACCACAGGAATATTGGACAAGGGGACAAGAATTTAGAGTGGTTCCTACCTTAGCAAATACTAAGGTAGTCAGTCCACTACCCGGTTGCTTACCCAACCGGGATTTGGAAAGAATTTAATTTTATTACCTCGCAAGGACTTTACATAAAATTACAATTCTCTTCCTAAACCCTTCAAGCAGCCTTCACCTTGAAGTAATTGCACCACCTTCAAGCAGCCTTCACCTAGAAGTAATTGCACCAACTTTGAAGCAACCTTCCTCCTGAAGTAGCTTCCCGTTGCAATAGCTTTCTTGAAGTAGCTTCCCGTTGCAATTGCCTTCTTGAAGTAGCTTGAAGTCCACCTTCTCCTCCGAGAAGAACCTTCTCCAATTCGTAGCCTCCAACCCTAGGAGTAGCAAGGAGAATACAAAGAATAAAAAGAACAAGAAGGAAAATAGAAAGTACAACTTATCCTTTGAAGCACAAGGCTTGATTTGCCTATATCAAGCGTATTGATCTCCTAACCAAGGAGTGTAGAAGTGTAAGTGCTGTGGAAAGACGATGCTAGCCTATAGGACACGAAATAGGAGCAATGGGAATGAATGGCCAATGTTGGAATTGTTCTATTGCTCAAAACAGATTGCCAATGAGTATTCAATCTCAAGTGTAGCACAAGTGTGGCTTTAGGTGTCCTAAGGCATGTCCTATTTATAGGAATGACCTACAAGTTCTTAAGGACGTTCTAGACACTTTCTAGGGGGTTCTAAGTGCTTAACTAGCCGTTAGGTATAAGTTAGGTGCATTAGTAACTGCTAGTTACTTTATTCTGCAGTTGCTGTCAGAGTCCATCTCGGTCGAGAAATTGTCGACCGAGATACCTACTCGGTCGAAGTTTTGTCGACCGACAGGCTCTCTGGATCAAGTGTTAGCAACGTTCATTTCCAACTGCCAACTACATTGTCTACTGTGTCTAACGGCTACTTGGGTCTTTCTCGGTCGAGGAGTTTGTCGACCGAGAGTGTCTCGGTCAAGGAGTTTGTCGACCGAGATTGACCCTGTTTCAATCTTTCAATTAAGGCACTAAGTGTGTGTATGAGTGTGTATATGTGACACTATTGAAGGGGATGACCTATCTAAGTGTGATGTTTAGCTAGAGAAGATCTAACACTTGATTTACGTGAAGTCTAAATACTTGTACATTATATATTTGTACAAGTTTACAATTGATTACATTTCATGACATTTACAATCATTCAAGCATATAGATTCCCTAGAACTTTATCATCCACCTTATTCCTGCAACACTCAAGTGGCACGTTAGATCAACAAGAATGAAATGTTTGTCATCATCGAAACAAAGGGATTTATCATAATGTCCAATTTATCCAACAATCTCCCCCTTTTTGAAGATGACAAACATTTCCTAAATATGAAATAAGGAAATATAAAGCATGTGAGTTTCATACCTGAAGATTACCTTTTGTAGCCATTCTTGTTTTGCAAGTAAGTGCTGGTCATCAAGATGAAGCTCATTTATATTTTTGATTTTATATTCTTTCTCCCCCTTTGTCATTTCAAAAAGATATCCAGGTTGAATATGTTATATTTCTTCTCCCCCTTAATTTTATACTATGCTCCCCCTTAAATAGATATTCTATTAGGAACATGGATTTAATATCATTTTTGTCTAATTTAGCCACAATTTGTTTCTCAATGATTTGCAAAGGATGTTAAGCCTTGAAATGATATGAGATTCCCTTAAGCTTATGAATGTATATTGATTTCTCATCTATCAAGGGATGTTAAGCCCTAAAAATCAAATGAGAATCCTTTAATCTTAGAGTACATAAAAATGTCTCCAACCAAATGCAAGGGATGTTAAGCCTAGATTTGTTTAGAGAGTTCCTTTAAGTACAAGATATATCATTTTTATGAAATTCATAGATTTCTTTATAACCAAGAGTAAAAATACTAAGGTCGTAACAAGCTCCAAATGATGTTTACAATATTTTTGTAAGCTTCTTAATCAAATTTGTTTTTATGAACTCCCCTTTAATCTTATCATTAAAGCTATTTAAAGCTTCTTAGGTCACAAATGATTTTAATTTTAGATTTTTACCTTTATCAAAAGTATACTAAGATTAAGTACAATGAAATGATGTCCAAATAAGCATTTTGTCAAAGCTTATTTTAGGTCATCCTTGACTACGATCATAGCGCCCCTTGGTCAAATTTTATTTCAACCAAGAGGTAAAAATTACAGATTTCCAATTTAAGCACTCATATGTGAAGTACTTGATTAGATATCAATTTTGAAGCATGTTTAGTGATAGTCAATATGAAAACATCCTCTTAAAAATGAAAGCACGATTAATATCTCAAGTCTTTTAAAGATGCCAATTGAGAAATTTTTATCTTATGTGTTGCAAACATTTCTAAGAAACATATCATCATTGAATTATTTTGCTTGCCTATGTATCATCAAGGATCCATGCATACAATTATCATTATCTGTTCGTGCTAACACAACATCATCATGATGAAAATGATAATTCCATGATTGTAATCACATGATTTCTATATGGGTAGACCAGAAAATACTTTAGGAAAAATCATGTGAATAATGATAAAACAGAAATTTCCTTTTTATTAAACTAAGCATAATCACAAATAGATAGCAATTTGATCAATTACAAAAAGAATTCAGCAATTTTACAGCAGACTGGAAATCAGTGACATGCTCGGTCGACAATTTCTCGACCGAGGTTCACTCGGTCGACAGATTCTCGACCGATAAAGTTTCTGGAATATTTTCAGAACTGTTAATTTATTCCAAGCAAAATAAGATTATGCAAGTTAGAGCTCGATTGTGATGAGATATGACATTTGTATATCAAGAATCGGTTTAGGTCAAATCTCAACTAGTTAATTTTAAGCTACTAAGTTTTAGGAATCCAAGCTAAATCATCATTCTTTTTCTTATATGGGCATGAAAATGAATAATGTCCAAGACGCATGCAATAATGACAACTAATAGAGTCAACTTCATTTCTCTTTCTAGGAATTGTGTTCCTAGGTACAAACATAATCTTAGTCTTGGATGCTTTAACTCTTTTGGGTTTATTTCTCCTTGGATCATATCCTAATCCTTTTCTTCCATTATAACTAGAGGAAATTTTCAGAATATTTTCAAGCATGTCATTTCCTCTTAACTCATTTACATTTCTTTGTAACTTAGCAATATCATCCATCTTCTTGTTTATATTTTTCTTTGCTTGATCTAAATCAGATACTAGAGAGTTTCTTTCTTTGACAACCTCATCATAATCTAAATGTGAACATAGAACAGGTTGTTTCTGAAGATCATTCACTTGAGTTTGCAAGTTTAACTTTTCTAAGGAAAGAAGATTGCAATTAGCTTCTACCGATTTTAACTTAAGATCATAATCTTCATTTTCCTTTTTGAGATTTTCATTTTCGGATACAAGAGCAAGAAGTTTAACATTTAAAATCATCATTTACTTTATTTGATTTCTTAAGTTTCTTCTTGCACTCAATATATTTCTCATGAGTATCTTGAAGACTAGCAATTAGATATTCTTTTGGTAGATCATAAAGACTTACCTCTTCTTCGTCTTCATTTTTTGTAGCAATGAGGCATTCTACTTCTTCTTTTCCATCATCACTATCATCACTTGAATCATCCCATGCAGCTTTATATGCTCTTTCTTTCTTTTTGTAGATGATTTCTTCCCTTTCTTGAGTTTTGGACAATCACCTTTCATGTGTCCCTTTTTGCCACATTCAAAGCACCTGGAAGAAGAAACACTAGAAGTTTTATTAGTTTTATTTATATTGCTTACCATTTACAATGAGAGTTTCTTCTTCACTATCATCTTCACTTGTGTCATGAGTGTCCTTGGTTGATGCTTTGAATGCAATGTCCTTCTTTTTGCCTTGTTGACATTCACGTTCTCTTCTTTCTTCCTCTTCTAAAGTAGCCTCATGAGCTTCTAGATTGCCAATGAGTTGCTCCATTTTCAGTTTAGTGAGATCATTAGCTTCTTCAATGGCTGTCACCTTGGGCTTGTATTTGGGAGGAAGTGATCGAAGTACCTTTGATACCTGGTCTTCTTCAAGAACGGTTTTTCCTAAGGCATTTAAACCATTAACAATAGAAGAGAATTTTGCAAACATTTCACTAATGGATTCATTTGGATCCATACGAAAGTGTTCAAACTTCTGTTTAAGCATACTAATCTTAGAATTCTTAACTTGAACTGTACCTTCATAAGTTATGGACAGTCTATGCCAAATGTCATAGGCTGTGTCACAGTTTGATATTCTATTAAATTCTCCTACTGAAATTGAACAATATAAAATGCTTACAGCTTTGGCATTCATTTGAGCCAACTTTACCGTATTGGCATCCCATTCTGCATATTGCATTTGAGGAAGCTCGTATGGAGTTGACACCATCCTCCATAAGTCCCAACTGATGCCTTGGAAGTAGAACTGCATCCTTCTCTTCCAATATGTGTAGTTTGTTCCATCAAACGCTGGAGGCTTAGCAACAAATGTCCCTTCAAGGTTAAGGTTGTTGAGCACCCCGTCACCCATTCTTCAAGACCTTGTTAGGGTTCCTTGAAGCCTGCTCTGATACCAATTGAAAAACACTAAAGGGGGGGGTGAATAGGGTTTTAAAGATAATTTAACAATTATTTTAACTCAAGCAACCAACCACAGGAATATTGGACAAGGGGACAAGAATTTAGAGTGGTTCCTACCTTAGTAAATACTAAGGTAGTCAGTCCACTACCCGGTCGCTTACCCAACTGGGATTTGGAAAGAATTTAATTTTATTACCTCGCAAGGACTTTACATAAAATTACAATTCTCTTCCTAAACCCTTCAAGCAGCCTTCACCTTGAAGTAATTGCACCACCTTGAAGCAGCCTTCACCTAGAAGTAATTGCACCAACTTTGAAGCAGCCTTCCTCCTGAAGTAGCTTCTTGTTGCAATAGCCTTCTTGAAGTAGCTTCCCGTTGCAATTGCCTTCTTGAAGTAGCTTGAAGTCCACCTTCTCCTCTGATAAGAAACTTCTCCAATCCGTAGCCTCCAACCCTAGGAGTAGTAAGGAAATACAAAGAATAAAAAGAACAAGAAGGAAAATAGAAAGTACAACTTATCCTTTGAAGCACAAGGCTTGATTTGCCTATATCAAGCGTATTGATCTCCTAACCAATGAGTGTAGAAGTGTAAGTGCTGTGGAAAGGAGATGCTAGCCTATAGGACACGAAATAGGAGCAATGGGAATGAATGGCCAATGTTGGAATTGCTCTATTGCTCAAAACAGATTGCCAATGAGTATTCAATCTCAAGTGTAGCACAAGTGTGGCTTTAGGTGTCCTAAGGCATGTCCTATTTATAGGAATGACCTACAAGTGCTTAAGGACGTTCTAGACACTTTCTAGGGGGTTCTAAGTGCTTAACTAGCCGTTAGGTATAAGTTAGGTGCATTAGTAACGACTAGTTACTTTATTCTACAGTTGCTGTCAGAGTCCATCTCGGTCGAGAAATTGTCGACCGAGATACCTACTCGGTCGAAGTTTTGTCGACCGACAGGCTCTCTGGATCAAGTGTTAGCAACGTTCATTTCCAACTTCCAACTACCTTGTCTACTGTGTCTAACGGCTACTTGGGTCTTTCTCGGTCGAGGAGTTTGTCGATCGAGAGTGTCTCGGTCGAGGAGTTTGTCGACTGAGATTGACCCTGTTTCAATCTTTCAATTAAGGCACTAAGTGTGTGTATGAGTGTGCATATGTGACGCCATTGAAGGGGATGACCTATCTAAGTGTGATGTTTAGTAAGGGAAGATCTAACGCTTGATTTACATGAAGTCTAAATACTTGTACATTATATATTTGTACAAGTTTACAATTGATTACATTTCATGACATTTACAATCATTCAAGCATATAGATTCCCTAGAACTTTGTCATCCACCTTGTTCCTGCAACACTCAAGTGGCACGTTAGATCAACAAGAATGAAATGTTTGTCATCATCGAAACAAAGGGATTTATCATAATGTCCAATTTATCCAACAGATTGTTGATGCAGTCGTAAGTATAGCTTGTGTTATTTTCTTTTGTGTCTATGATATTGGATTGTTGATGCAGTCGTAAGTATAACTTGTGTTGTCCTAGGTTAAAATATGTTGTATGACAAACTATATCTATTTCTAGATATACAAATGTGGGTTTTCCAGTTGGTGCAACACAATATGGTTGTTCAACTCTACCAACACAATATGGTTGTTCAACTCTATCGGTTCAAGACATGTACAATTGGCCCAATCCCTAAAGGCAAATTAACCAATTTTTTTGGACCCGTCAAATGAGAGGGAAACCGTATGCACTTTCTTCCCAAATTAATCGACACAATTTGTTGCATTTACTCTTCATTTGGTTTCCCAAGATAGTGGATTTGTGACAATATTTAATAATATATATGCAATAAAGTAGAACATGTGTGATGACCCCTGCTTCATATCGATTGAATTTTCATAAGAAACCATAAACCTTTTGATTTTACATTACATCATATTAGAAGTGCCATTGAACACGATAGATTACTCTAGGAGTACAAAATAATGAACTGAGATAAACTACATTCTAAAACAAAAATAATGATTTAACTTGTTTCTCATTGACTGATTAGTTTACTTTGTTGTCTTCTCATTTTTCTTTTTCTTTAGTGGTATATCATTCCTCTAAACTAGGTTGCTAGTTTAGCCTAGAAACTAAAAGAAAAATTCATGAACACATGAAGTACTTTAGTTTGCGGGGAATAAAAAAGTAACATATTTAAAATCACTTTTTTTTTACAGGAACAACTAACTAAGGTACCTTATAAGATGACCGCGTGCGGAGCTGAGGTACATAACACTCCCTGATTATTATCCATTTTTTCCTCCCTATGCCATTCTGGCACCCTCACAAGGTCCACGGCTTGTCCACAACGCCCGAGTGGTAGAAGCAATGGCAATTGTTGGGTACTCTCGTTAGTACCACCAGCATGTTGCGCGTTCTTGATTTATTCTTTAGTGATTGTCTTGTGGCAGTCAAATGGAGATCCTTCCACCATCTTTTTCGTCACAGCCTCCATCTCCATTCTTGGCCTCCTCCACTCAGGGCCGGCCCATTGGGGGGGCCAACCTGGGCGATGGCCAGAGGCCCAACAAAGAATGGGGGCCCATAATTTCCCTAGAAAAATCTGGAGTTTGTAGGGTATGTATAGATCTCTGATTCTGACTTTCGGAAAAAAGGGGGGGGCAACTTCTCTCATTCTCATGACGGCGCAAAAGCACTTGCGCACTGCGTCTGCTTGTGAAACTCGCCCACATCTTCACGACGAACTTCATAATCCAACCTGACATCCTACTATTGCGTGAACAGAAGACTTACAAATCTTATTCCCAGTGCGAGAATTTCTTTCTAGGTGTTTCTCATCTTGGCATCCTGTTATTGCGTCATTGGATGCACAAGAGATTTACCAATTGCACATCATTTGTATTGGACGCTGTTTTTCGTCTTCACTTTAGATTCCATCTCATCCGATCTCTGTGTAAGGTAAATATGTAATCTAGTATTTCACAATACGGAGAGCCACTATTTGTTTGCGTCTTGTTTCGTATTTGATCAACAACGAGCTCTTCCAATAGACTTGTTTCCGTCCTCGTTACCCTCTCTCTAGTCAATTTATCTATATATAATACATCATATGTCTATAATGATTAAAACTTATTCGGCAGTATGCATCACGAAGGCCCTGACACACAACTGCAAGCTGGTCTCTCTTCAAAGATGAGTTTTGGAGCATCACATAGATGACTGATCGACCCTTTAATTTTTTTGAAAAAAAATCTTAAAATTTCTACCAATCACCTTAACTCATTTTCCTAGAACTGAACTTAAGTTTCACAAAAATGAGGTCTCTGAGAATTTGAGATACAACGAACCAATTGAAGCCTAAATGTCTGATTGGTTTGGTATAACTTGTCCTAAAAATATTGAAAGTCGAATTCCCTTTCTGATTTTCACTTGACTCGTTTTCTGGAAGTCTGGAACTCGAGTTTCCTAATTTTCCCTAGACTCCCATATATATATACTAGTGAACGCACACGTGCACATGCACGTGACATATAAAATTTGTTGGAAATGTACAGGGACAGGACTCATCCGTGCAAAAATCCCTACGGTAAAATATATTTGTGTTGGTTGTTTGAACAGAGAGAATCAAGGAACCATTTCCATGTGATGGAGAGAGAAATACAGAATTAAAGATAATAAAAGTAAATAGGAGAGTGAGAATAAATATTTGTAGGAGAAAAATTCCTTAAAAAAAGGAGAGAAGAGAGTGAATCAAGGAGAGCGCAGCATCAAACTCGCTCTTTTTATAGTATATATATATATATATATATATATATATATATATATATATATATATATATATATAGTCAGGCTAGAATACACTCGAGTGTACGGATCGCACGAATACACTCAAGTGTGTTTGTGAATCAAGCCTATTTTTTGCAAAATGTAAACCATTGATCTTCACCGTCATACTATAACTAGGCTACATACAAATTTTGAGCCCATTTGGATGAGTGTAAGTCACTCATCCAAGGGCAACAAAATCGACGCGCGAAACAAATTTAAAATGCATAATTTTTGCGGTCTTCATAACATGAGCTATACATATCCAAATGTGCTCAAATTTTGCGTATGAGTTGTTCATGAGATGTTTAAGAAGATCAACGGATTAGATTTTCAAAAAAAATATTGCATCATGAAAAACTACTTGAGTGTATTCTGCTCCGGATACACTCGAGTGTATTCTAGCCTAACTCTCTCTCTCTCTCTCTCTCTATATATATATATATATATATATATATATATATAGAGAGAGAGAGAGAGAGAGAGTCAGGCTAGAATACACTCGAGTGTACGGATCACACGAATACACTCAAGTGTGTTTGCATATCAAGACTATTTTTTGCAAAATGTAAACCATTGATCTTCACCGTCATACTATAACTAGGCTACATATAAATTTTGAGCCCATTTGGATGAGTGTAAGTCACTCATCCAAGAGCAACAAAATCGACGCGCGAAACTAATTTGAAATGCATAATTTTTGCGGTCTTCATAACATGAGCTATACATATCCAAACGTGCTCAAATTTGGTGTATGAATTGTTCACAAGATGTTTAAGAAGATCAACGGATTAGATTTTCAAAAAAAATATTGCATCATGAAAAACTACTTGAGTGTATTCCGCTCTGGATACACTCGAGTGTATTCTAGCCTGACTATATATATATATATATATATATACACTTCTGTAAAATAGGCTGTGTTAGAAACCAACAGGAAAATGACTTACAGCCGCGTCTTTTGCCTGCTCCCATGTTCCTATTTTCCAGCGGTGACTTCACACGTCCCATTTAATAGCTAATTTAAACCGTGACTACTGTAAATTTCTAAATCATATTTGAGAAAAATGTTTCACACTATATATCTAGTTCATGATATCATTATGAATCTTCATAGTTAGTCATTTTCTTACGGATATTGTTATTATGTTAAAATTTTATCGAATAATTTGGGTCGAACACCTTTTACATTTTGCATCTATAGTTACACAAACCAATCAGATGGAAGTCTATTTTCAAGAAATATATTTTAGTTGCTATTCTTGTCACATATTTGCTTTTTTAAACAATGATGTTGTAACGATATTACATGAATTTTTAAAATGATACAATAAACTCATCACTAATATTTTACTTTGGTTGTCTTCTATGTTTGACAGTGTGATTTACTCAACATGCCTCTAAAAGAAATCTATCTGGAAGTGAGAAAAGAAGAAAGAAGAAGGAAGATGAGTAAATTCTAGCTACTCAGAAAGGTGCGCTTGATAAATTTATTTCCATTATCCTATGAACTTCTGAAGATGTTGATAATCCTTATCAATCTAATGAAAAAGTTAATGATGATCATCATGTTACAGTAGCGTCTGCAGAAATGAGTTTTTCCAAGTTAAAGTTGCTGAAAAACTACCTTAGATCATCAATGTCTCTAGAAAGATTAAACGGTTTGACAATATTATCCATTGAGAAGGATATGTTGGGAAATATTGATGTAGACACTGTTATTCAAGATTTTGCATCGAGAAAGGCTCGAAGAAGTCATTTTATATTATGAGTGAAGCTTGATAAAGAGATATCTATATTTAATTTTTAAGTTCTTTTTAATTTAATTTGTAAGAACATATTCTATTTTTTTATATGACAGTTTTGATAATTATAACTAAACTTGTGTTTATTTAATTTTTTTAAATAAGAGTATAAAGAGGGCCCATTTTCTATCTTCGCCCCGGGGCCTCTAAAATGTCTGCAACGGCCCTGCCTCCACTTAGCAATGAATCGGTTGGGAAAGGTCGTAGCTGATGGAGAGAGGATTCAAAGAGATTGAATCAAGGTAGCGGTCTGGATTATGGTCGTGCTTCTCAACATCACAGTCCCCAATGATGCCAATGGTAGTGTGGGGAATTGTGACTCTCACCTCTGTCCTTGGGTGCTATCTCCTATTCATCCTCCCTCCTACAATCGTACAATCCCAATCGATGCAGACAATTGTGGACGCGGAGACGATCTGCAAGATAGGACATGATGAGCACATCACGCAAAGCTTGCTTTCGTCGTTCAAGAAAAATCAAATCTGAATGTTATATCCATTAAAAATTTATAAAAATATATAGTTATGAAGTTTGGGAATGGAATGAATAAGATACATATGTTGGTATGTTGCACGGATACGGTCCTAAATGTGATGGAAACGTATTGCGGCAGTGTTGTATAAACCCCACAAAAACACCAGACTTAACATTAAAAATTGTCCCCAAGACAAGGAGAGAAAAATCACAACAGTACCGACCAACAAACACTATGTAATTAATATTACAACTCACATTGTCTAAATTTAATTACTCCTAAATGTAGATTGTCCGCCCCACCCAAGAAGAAAGATGATGAAGAAGAAAATTACACCCAGTGTGTATAAAACTTCTCTCTTTACTTGATCTCCTCATGAAGCCAATGTCATTGTTGGGGACTGTTTGATGTCGTTATGACCTCTGAATGGGTCAGTCTGTTGCCTCTATGACAACATTGCGTCTGTAACTGCGAACTGATACTTTATTTTAAGTCAAAGTCGTTGGACCTTTCTTATCAATCAAGAGAGTTGTTGTGTCAGTACACCCAATGTGTCACCGAGTGTCAGCTACTACTACGCTTCAAGTTAAAGTCGTTGACCCTCTCTTATTCAACCAAGAGAGTTCCTCTAGTTGTTCTTATTCTCTGTCTCTTCTACCACAGAAGGCACCGACAAACAACTGGAGAGATCACACCTCAACCGGTGAGATGTCTCTATGGAATCCCCCATGGCCTCTATTTATAGACCTCCATGTATGTGGTTGCAAGTAGGAATCCCCGTCTAAGTCCTACTCCAAGTCCTACTCTAGCTCCATGTTGCACATAGAGAGCCATCTTCTTTTTCCTTTTAGATTTGACTCCTATTGGGATTGGTAGCACAAGCCAACTCCTACTCAAGTCTAAATCCAATTAGGCATGGGCCAAATCCTTTTCCTATTCTTAATTATCTCCCCCTCCGGCCCATGAGGGAGACGTTGTCTTCAGCAATCATCTGGAGTAGCTTGTGAACCTCATCACCACATGTGATGGATCCACTCTCCTCAGACATGTCAGCATCATATCGTTTTCACCCATCTTCTTGGAGTCTCACCTTGACTTCACTTGGTTCCCAAGTAACTGAGAAGAAGTATCGTTGAAGTACCACTTCTCTCTCCATTCCCACACCTGGAACTTTACAAGCTCCCCCTGAATGGTATGTCGGGCCATCCTAGATGAAAACCTTATTTCTGACCTTCTATACCAAGGCTCAGAAACCCTCTAATGATACTCCCCATGTACGTGTAGCTCATCATTAGAAGCTTGATCCTTGATGCTATCATCTCTCTTCATATTGTAGTCCTACTTGTTTTCTATAGTGGTTTCCGTTTCTTGGGAAGTGCCACAGGTTCATAGGTATCATTCTTCTATAAAGAAGACATCTCCTCCTACATCCCCTGATGTCATTGTGCTTTATCTCTATGAGTTTTTGGCTCATGATAAGTCTCTAGCTCCCCCTAATCAGTAAGGAGAATATAATGAGATGTCAGATATCTAAATGAAGGATGATGAATTTTGTCAGACCTCCTCAACTGGTGCTCTAAGGATTCTATCTGGTGATAATCTTGCTCTTCCTACCCAGAAGTCTCTGACTGTGAATCTGAATCACTCAATTGCACGTCTAGAATAGGAACACTCGGCGTGCTCTCACTCTTTTGATTAAGGTGATCTTACTGCTCTTCTTTGTCATGTGAAGACTACACATGTGAAGAACCTAAAACATCCTCATACTCATCATCAGAAGAACTATCATCTAATCCTACAGCCTATACATCATCACTCTCATACTCTATAAATGTTTGACTCGCACAGAAAGTCACATTTTTGTGCCTGCTCATTGTCCTTTTCTTAGGATCCCATAACCTATAGCCAAACTGATGATCTCCATAACTAAGAAAGATACATTGCATTGTTTTGTCGTCTAACTTTTTCCTCTTTTCTTTTTGAACATGTGCATAAGTCTTACACCCAAATACTCATATATGAGCATAGGATGCATCCTTGCATGTCTATACCTTCTTAGTATATCAAACCCCAAAGGAACTAATGGAGATCGATTAATCAGATAGTAGGCAGTATGCACTTCCTTACCCCAGAATGTCTTTGACAACTTTGTAGTCTTCAACAAGCATCTAACTTTCTCCACCATGGTACGGTTCATGCTCTCATTTGTACCATTGTGTTTTGGTGTATCGGGCTCTGTCCTTTCATACCATTCTGTGTTGCGCATAGTAATCTTGGAACTCCCTGGAGGTGTACTCTCTTCCATTATCTATGCGAAGACACTTCAACTTTTTCTCTATCTCCTACTCCACCATGGCATGGAATTCCTAAATATACTGAAAGACCTGATCTTTGTTATTCATAAAATAGGTCCATACCTTCCTAGATGCATCATCAATGAATGTGACAAAATACATATTGCCACCCAGTAAAGTCGCCTCAAACGGGCAGCAGACATTCAAATCAACGAACTGTAGAAGTTGTGACTTCACTTTTGATCTTATCTTGAAAAAAACTCGTCGATTCTTTCCTGTCAGACATGCATCACATGAACCGAGACTAGTGCCCTTTCCATAAAGAATCAATCTCTACATTGATAACAATCTCAAGCCTTTCTCTCTCATGTGTCCTAGCTTTCTGTGCCATAGATCTGTCCAGTGATCCTCAATTACATATATATTGTCATCTTTGAGCACTTTAAGTTGGGTCTTGTACAATATATGACATAATTTGCCTTGTAAATAACCAAAGATCCCTTAGTGATCATGCATTTTCTACCACTAAAATCCAGATGACAACCTTCTCTATCAAAGAATGAACCAGATATCAAACTCAACCAAAAATTTGGAACATGATGAACATCCTTCAACATGAGCGTGCAACCAACACTTGTTTGAACATAAATGTCTCCAATCCGGATAATTCTGGAGAAGCTGGAATTTCCCATGTTCACCCTCCTGAAATATGTCATCCTGTATGAAGTGAAGAATTCCTTACTCAGTGAAGCATGATAAGAAGCTACAATATACACTTCCAACTCATAATCATCATCCTCAGCATGCAAATATTTCTCTTTTACAGTTAGACCATATCATCATCATCGTCCCTGTCAAGATTGTCGTTGTAGTATTCTACTGGCTTGCCATAATGGAAGCACCCTCTACTACTCTTCGACTTGGATCTACCACAAGATTTCTAGCAGTTCTGGGACACATCACGGATCTTGGATCTGCCACGGTCTCTCGCTCTATCAACGCCTCGTCTCTTTGTGAAGTGCACCTCTGATCTACTGTTGCATGAGGCTCATCGTTGAGTCTTTTCATTCAGTAGACTGCTCTTTATCTGGTCAAGTGTCAACTTACCTTCCTCTACAGAATTGTTGATTGTCACTATGAGCGCCTCCCAACTATCAGGTAATGATCCTTGCAGAAGTAGATCCTGAAGTTCATCATCAAGAACCATCTTCCTGGACCTTAGTTGATTAATAAGGCTTTGGAATTCAGTTCATATGCTCGGTGATGCTTGTACTATCCCAGTAATTAAGGTTCACCAACTTTTTGATCAAGAAAACTTTATTTGTGACATTCTTCCGCTCATGTAATTTTTTGAACTTCTCTCACAGATCTTTGACATTGGTCTCTTCTAAAACATCATGGAACATGGAAATGTCAAGCCACTATCGAACTGTTCCAACGATCTTCCTATTTAATTTCTTTTGATCTGCATCAGATGTAATCTTTGGCTTTTGTCCCTCTATTGGATCGTAAAGATCTTTGCAATAGATAATAACCTCCATTTTGGATTTCCAAATCTAAAAATTTATACTTGTCAACTTTATCATCGTTGCATCTTCATCCTTTCCCATCTGGATCAGTATTTGTATCCTGTGCACTGATACTACTTGTTGGGGATGTTGTACCGATATGGTCCCAGATGTGATGAATACTTATTGTGGAAGAGTTACCAATAAGCATATAAACTCAAAAAGGAAACACAAGATTTATCATGGAAAACTGTCCCAAAGACAAGGAAAGAAAAACTACAGAGCAATACCGGCCAACAAGCACTATGTATGTAAGATTACAACTCACACTGCCTAAATTTAGTTACCCCTAAATCTAGATAGCCCTCCCCACACGAGACAAAGATGAGATATAAGATAACCACACCCAATGTGTACAAAACCTCCCTCTTTACTTGATCTCCTCATGAGGCCGCTGTCGTTGCTGGGGACTGCTTGTTTGTACTGTAACCACTGACGGGGTCGAACTGTTGTCGGTATAGCAACATTGCATTTATAACTGCCAACTGCTACTTTGTTTCAAGGAAAAGTCATTGGTCCTCTCTTATCAACTAAAAGAGTTATTATGTCATTACACCCAATGTGTCATCGACTGTCAGCCGCTACTACGCTTCAAGGCAAAGTCATTGACCTCTCTTATTCAACCAATAGAGATTCTCTAGTTGTTCTTGTTTTCCAACTCTTCTATCATAAAAGGAACCAACAAGCAACTTGAGGGATCACACCTCAACTGGTGGGATGTCTCAATGACCTCCCCAGGGCCTCTATTTATAAGCCTCCATGCATATGGTTGCAAGTAGAAATCCTTATCCAAGTCCTACTCCAATTCCATGTTGCACATAGGGAGCCATCTTCTTTATTTTAGATTTGGCTCCTACTGTGATTGATACCACAAGCCAACTCATGTTCAAAGCTAAATCCAATTAGGCATGGGTCGAATTCTTTTCCTATTCCCATATATGTGTGTATGTATATTTATATACTTTTATATTATGTACATTTCAGGAAAAAAGAACTGGGCATATATTTAATAGTCGTTAATTATATATATCAGTGTGTATATACAAATGTTATTTGTTTATACATATTTATCTGTGTGCTTTTATGAACTAGCTAACTTTAAATTTAGAATACCAATCTGAGATGTTAAGGGAATACAAGAATAGAACCACAATACAATATTAAGTAGATATATTTGTCATAGGTTTACTCAATTATTTTTTGATATATTTATCTTTAATAAAGAAATAACAACATAATGAACTAGTACGTAGGTGGAGCCATCTTATACGTCTACGATATTGGGTTGTTGATGTAGTTGTCAAGTATGGTTAATGTTATCCCTTGTATACATGTCTATAAAAAATTATATCTATTTCTAGATATATACAAATATGGTTGTTTGGTTAGTGCAACATAGTCTGGTTGTCCAGCTCTGTCGGTACAATATATGTCCCACCTACCCAATCTCTAAAGATAATCTAACCAATTTTTACACTCCTCTGGACCCATCAAATGGGATGCTAACTCTATCCAGTTTCTTACCAAACTACTCGACCCACAATTTAGTTGCTTTCTCATACTTAATTAGACGATGGTTTCATGAATAAATATAATAATATATACGTAATAAGGTACAACAAGTGTGATGACCCCTGCTTCAACTGCCCATATACTCATGAGGATAATATAAGAGAGAATCCCAACATATAGATTGAATTCTTATAAAAAAACATAAATATTTTAATTGTACACTACATTTGAGAAATCCATTGAACAAGATAGACTACTAGAAGGGGTACAAAATGATGAACTAAAATAAATTGCACCCTAAAATAAAAAATACTAATTTACTCATGGACTAATTAATTATCTTTTTTGTTTCATCATTTAACTTCTTCTTCAGTAGTATATCATTCCTTTGAATTGGGTTTCTAGCTTAACCTAGAAATTAAAAAAAAATCATCAACATATGAAGTACGCTAGTTTGTGGAGCACAAAAAAATAACTTATTAAAATTTTTTTTTTGAAAAAAATGACTTTGAGTGCCAATTTTGTGAAGGAAAATTGAAGTTTCTAGGCTAACCAATTTTTAAATTTTGAATATTCAAAGTGAAATCTAACCAACTTTTGTCCTCTTTTGGACACATCAAATGGAATGGCTAATGTATCCACTTTCTAACCAAATTTCTCAACATATAGTTTCATTGCATATACAAGTCACTTGCTTTCCCATACTTAATTGGATGTGGTTGTGTGAAGATATTTCATAATATATATGCAATAAGGTACAACAGGTGTGCTGACCCCTGCTACAAATGCTAATATATTCATGAGGATCATATAAAAGAGTCTTCCAATAGATGAATTTAATTTCCACAAAAAACTTTAAATGTTTCCATTTTATACTACATCATATAGGAGTTTCATTAAATAAGATATATTACTCTCGAAGAGTTAAAAATTATGAACTAAAATAAACTGCATCCTAAAAAAAATACTATTTAAGTAGTTTCACTTGGATTGGTTAGTTATCTTTGTTGTCTTAGCATTTTACTTCTTCTTTAGTGGTATATCATACCATTAAATTGGGTTTCTAGCTTAACCTAGAAAGTAAAAAAATAAGTACACTAGTTTGCAGGAAAAAAAAACCATATTTAAAGTCACTTCTTTTTTTTGAAAAATAAGTGACTTCGAGTACTAAAAGTCACTTTTGTGTAGGAACAATTAATTTTTTAGGTTGACCAGCTTTACACTTGAGTATTCAAAGTGACAACTTAACCAACATTTACACTCTTTTTGGCATGTCAAATGGGTTATCTAGTGTATCCACTTTTTTACCAAACTTCTCGACACACAATTCATTGCACTTACCATAAACTTTCATTCCAATACTCAATTGGATGATGGATATGTGAAGATATTCAATAATATATTTGTAATAAGGTACAACAGGTGTAATGTCCCCAACTATAATTTCTCATATAATCGTGGATAATACAAAAAAGTTTGTAAACACATTAACTTAATTTCCATAAAAACCTTTAAATGTTTTTATTTTATACTACATCATATAGGAGTTTCATTGTACAAGATAATTTACTCTAGAAGAGGCACAAAATTATGAACTAATATAAATTGCATCCTAAAACAAAAATACTAATTGAACTAATTTCTCATGAACTTATTAGTTCTCTTTGTTGTCTTATCATTTTACTTCTTATTTATTGGTATACCATGCCTTTGAATTGGGTTTCTACCCTAATCTAGACACTTAAAAAAATCATTTACGCATGAAGTATGCTAGTTTGCGTGTCACAAGAAAATAATATATTTAAAGTCACTTCTTTTGGAAAAGGTGACTTTGAGTATTTGAAGTCACTATTGTGTGTGAAAAATTAATTTTCTAGGATGACTAATTTTTTACACTTTGAGTATTCAAAGTGACAATCTAAGTATCGTTTACACTCTTTTTAGCACATCAAATGGGTTGGCTATTGTATCCACTTTCTTACCAAACTTCTCAGCACACAATTCGTTGTACTTGCAATCCACTTTCTTTTGAATATTCAATTGGATGATGGATGTGTGTATACATCTTATAATATATATGCAATAAGGTATAATAGGTGTGATGACCCCTGCTACATTTTCTCATATACTCGTGAAGATAATATAAGAAAGTCAGCCAATGCATGGATTTAATTTCCCTAAAAAAATTTAAATATTTTCATTTTATACTACAACATAGAGGAGTTTCATGACAAATATAATATAGTCTAGAAGTGGTACAAAATTATGAACTAAAATAAACTCCATCTTAAAATAGAAAGGCATATTTAATTAATTTCTCATGGACTTATTAGTAGTCTTTGTTGTCTTATCATTTTACTTCTCCTTTTTTGGTATGTCATACCTTTGAATTAGATTGCTACCTTAACCTATAAACTTAAAGAAAACTCATATGCATGTGAAGTACACTAGTTTATGGGGCACAAAAAAATAGCATATTGAAAGTCATTTTTTTTCAAAGTATTCAAAATCACTTCTGTGTAGGAATAATTAATTTTCTAGGTTGACAAATTTGTACACTTTGAGTATTCAAAGTGACAATCTAACTAACTTTTACACTCTTTTTGGTATGTCAATTGGGTTGGCACATGTATCCACTTTCTTACCAAACTTCTCGACACAAAATTCTTTACACTTATAATTCACTTGCTTTCTCATACTCAATTAGATGATGGATGTGTGAAGATATCTAATAATATATATGAAATAAGATACAATAGGTGTGATAACCCCTTCTACAACTTCTCACATACTCATGAAGATAATATAAGAGGGTATGCCAACATATGAATCCAATTTCCAAAAGAAATTATATCTACACATTTTACACCACATCATATAGGATTTTCATTGAATAAGATAATTTACTCTAGAAGAGGTACACAATTATGAATTAAAATAAATTGCATCCTAAAACAAAAATACTACTTTAACTAATTTCTTATATACTTATTAGTTCTCTTTGTTTTCATATCATTTTACTTCTTTGTTGATATAACATACCTTTGAATGGGATTGCTAGCTTAACCTAGAAACTTAAACTCATTTGCATGTCAAGTACACTAGTTTGTCAGGCACAAAAAATAACATATTCAAAGTCGTCTTTTTTTTTTGAGAAAAAGTGACTTTGAGTATTCAAAATCACATTTGTGTAGGAACAATTAATTTCTAGGTTGACCAATTTTTACACTTTGAGCATTCAAAGTGACGATCTAACCAACTTTTACACTCTTTTTGGCATGTCAAATGGGTTGGCTATTGTATCCACTTTCTTATGAAACTTCTTAACTCACAATGTGTCGCACTTACAATTCACTTGCTTTCCCATACTCAGTTGGATGGTGGATGTGTGAAGATATCTAATAAGAAATTTACAATAAGATACAACATGTGTCATTACCCTTTCTAAAACTTCTTGTATAGTCGTGAGTATAATATAAGAGAGTTTTCCAAAATATGAATTCAATTTCCATAAAAAATATATATGTTTCATTTTATACCACATCATATAGGAGTTTCATTGAACAAGATAGATTACTCTAGAAGGGGTACAAAATTATGAAATAAAATAAACTACATCCTAAAAAAATAATAATTTAACTAATTTCTCATAGATTGATTAGTTCTCTTTGTTGTCTTATCATTTTGCTTTGTCTTTAGTGGTATATCATCCCTTTGAATTAGTTTTCTATCTAACCTAAAAAATTAAAAAAAAAATCTTCGTGTGAAGTATGTTATTTTAAGGGCAACAAAAACAACATAGTCAAAGTCACTTTCGTACAGGAACAATGAATTTTCTATGTTAACCAATTTTTACACTTTGAGTATTCAAAGTGACAATCTAACCAAGTATTACACTCTTTTTGGAAAGTCAAATGTGATGCCTATTTTATCCATTTTCTTACCAAACTTCTCGACACACAATTCATTGCACTATTAATTCACTTGATTTCCCATACTCAAATGATGGATGTGTGCAGATAATTAATAATATAAATGAAACAAGGTACGACACGTGTGATTGCCCCTTCCACAATTACTCATATACTTGTGAGGATAAAATAAGAGAGTCACATGGATTTAATTTCCATAAAAACTATAAATGTTTTCATTTTATACCAAATCATATAGGAGTTTCATTGAATAAGATAGATTACTCTAGAAGGGGTATAAATTTATGTACTAAAATAAACTACATCCTAAAACAAAATAAAAATTTAACTATTTTTTCATGGACTGATTAAATATCTTTATTGTCTTATCATTTTCCTTCTTTATTAGTGGTACATCATTCTTTGAATTGCTTTGCTAGCTTAATCTAGAAATCTAAAACACTTATCTTCACGTGAAGTATGTTAGTTTGTGGGGCACAAAAAATTACATATTCAACGTCACTTTCTTTTGGAAAATAAGTGACTTTGACTATTCAAAGTCACTTTTGTACAGGAACAATTAATTTTATAGGTTAACCAATTTTTACACTTTGAGTATTCTGAGTGGCAGCCTAACTAACTTTTACACATTTTTGAGCACATCAAATAGGATGGCTACTATATCCATTTCCTTATTGAACTTCTTGACACAATTCATTGCACTTATAATTCACTTTCTCTCCCATACTGAATTGATGATTGACTTGTGAAGAAATTTAATAATATATATTCAATATTGTACAACAAGTGTGATGGCCCCTATTAAAATTGTTCATATACTCGTGAGGACAATATAAAAGAGTCTACAATTACATTGATTTAATTTCCATAAAAACTATAAATATTTTCATTTATGCACATCATATATGAGTTTCATAGAGGAAGATAGACTACTCCAGAAGGGGTACATAATTATGAACAAAAATAAATTGCAACCTATAACTAAAAATATGAATTTGACTAATTTCTCATGGAGTGATTAGCTCTCTTTGTTGTCATATCATTTTCCTTCTTCTTTAGTGGTATATCATCCCTTTGAATTGAGTTGCTAGCTTAATCTAGAAACTTAGAAAAATCATCTCCACGTGAAGTACATTAGTTTGTGGGGCATAAAAAATAACATATTCAATTCACTTTTGTGCATTAACAATTATTTTCTAGGTTAAGCAGTTTTTACACTATTGAGTATTCAAAGTAACAATCTATCCAACTTTGACACTCTTTTGGGCGTATCAAATGGGATGGCTACTGTATTTACTTTCTTACCAAACTTCTTGGCACACAATTCATTTCACTTGTAATTTACTTACTTTCTCATATTCAATTGGATGATGGATGTGTGATGATATTTAATAATATGTCAATGCAATAAGGTACAAAAGGTTTGATGGCTCCTGGTAAAAATGCTCATATACCCATGAGGATAATATAAGAGAGTTTGATAATGATGGATTTAATTTCCATAAATATCTATTAATGTTTTCATTTTATACAATAACATATAGGAGTTTCATTAAACAAGATAAATGACTACAAAAGGGGTATAAAATTATGAACTAAAATAAACTGCATCCTAAAACAAAAATACCAATTTAACTAATTTCTCATGTACATATTACTTCTCTTTGTTGTCATATCATTTATTTTCTTCTTTAGTGATATATCATCCCTTTGAATTGGGTTGCTAGCTTAATCTAGAAACTTAAAAAAATCATCTACATATATAGTATGACAGTTTGTAGGGCACACAAAAATAACATATTCAAAGTCACTTTTATTTTTTGGGAAAAAAGTGACTTCGAGTATTAAAAAACACTTTAGTGCAAGAACAATCAAGTTTCTAGCTTAATCAATTTTTACACTTTGTTTATCCAAAGTGAAATTCTAACCATCTTTTATACTCTTTCGGGCTTGTCAAATGGGATTCTATTGTATCCACTTTCTTACCAAACTTCTCATCACACAATTTGGTGCACTTATACTTCACTTTCTATCTGATAGTTAATTGCATCATGGATTATTGAAAATATTTAACAATATATATGAAATAAGGCACAACAGGCATGATGACCCCTGCTACAACCGCTCATATACTCATGAGGATAATACAAGAGAGTCTCTCAACATATTGATTTAATTATAATAAAATCTATAAATGTTTTCATTTTATACCACATTATATTGGAGTTTCATTGTACAATATAGATTACTCTAGAAGGGGTATAAAATTATGTACTAAAATAAATTGAATCCTAAACCAAAAATACTAATTTAACTAATTTCTTATGGAATAATTAGTTCTCTTTATTGTCTCATCTTTTTCCTTCTCTTTAGTGGTAAATCATCCCTTTGAATTGGGTTGCTAGCTTAACCTAAAAACTAAAAAGAAATCATATGCTCATAAAGTAATTAGTTTATGGGGCACAAAAAATAACATATTCAAAGTCACTGTTTTTTGAAATTTTTGTGCAGTTTGAATACTCAAAGTCACTTCTTTTTATATAAAAAGAAATGACTTGTAGTATTCATAGTCACTTTTGTGCAGGAACAATTAATTTTCTAGGTTACCAAATTGTACACTTTGAGTATTCAAAGTGACAATCTAAACAACTTTTACACTCTTTTGGGCACATCAAATCAAACTCTACTATATCCACTTTCTTGTCAAACTTCTCATCACATAATTTGTTACACTTATAATTTACTTGTTTTCCCTTACTCAATTGGATGATGGATGTGTGAAGATATTTAATAATATATATGCAAAAGGCGCAACACATGTGATGACCCTTGCTACAACTGGTCAGAGAATAATATAAAAAGGTTTGCCAACAGATGGATTTCATTTGCATAGAAAATGTACAATATTTTTATTTTATACCACATCATATAGGAGTTTCATTGAACAAGATAAATTAAGAACTAAATAAAATACATCCTAGAAAAAACTAATTTAAATAATTTCTCATCGATTGATTAGTTCTCTTGGTTGTCTTGTCATTTTCCTTCTTCTTTAGTAGTATACCATCCCTTTGAAATGGGTTGCTAGCTTAACCTAGAAACTTCAAAAAAAAATCATTTGCGCATAAAGTATGTTAGTTTGCATGACACAAAAAAGTTACTTATTCAAAGTCACTTTTGTGCAGAAACATATTTTTTTAGGTTAACCAATTGTTACGCATTGAGTATTTAAAGTGATAATCTAACCAAATTTACACTCTCTTGGGAACATAAAATGGGATGGGTAATGTAATCACTTTCCTACTAAACTTATTAGCAAACAATTTGTTGCACTTATAATTAACTTACTTTCCCATATTCAGTTGGATGATGGATGTTTGAAGATATTTAATAATATATAATGCAATAAGGTATGACAATTTTGATGGCTCCTGGTACCACTAATCATATACTCGTGAGGTTAATATAAGAGAGTCTGTCAACAATTGCTTTAATTTCCATAAAAAATATAAATGTTTTTATTTTATACAATATCATATACGAGTTTCACTCAACAAGATAGATAAATATAGAAGGGGTATGGAATTATGAACTAAAATAAACTGTGTCCTAAAATAAAAATATGAATTTAACTAATTTCTCATGGAAAGATTACTTCTCTTTGTTGTCATATCATTTTCCTTCTTCTTCAGTGATATATCATCCCTTTGAATTGGGTTGCTAGCTTAACCTAGAAACTTAACAAGAAAATCATATGCGCGTAAAGTATGTTAATTTGTAGGGAACACAAAAATAACATATTCAAAGTTATTTTTTTCGTAAAAAAGTGACTTTGAGTATTCAAAGTCACTTTTGTGCAAGAACAACTAATTTTCTAGGTTAATCAATTTTACACTTTGAGTATCAAAAGTGACAATCTAAGAAAATTTTACACAGTTTTGGGTATGTCAAATGGGATGCTACTGTATCCACTGTCTTACCAAACTTCTCAACACACAATTCAGTGCACTTATAACTCACTTGATTTTCCATAATCAATTGCTTGATGAATGTGTGAAGATATTTAACAATATATATGCAATAAGGTACCATAGGTGTGATGACCCCTATTACAACCACTCATATACTCATGAGGATAATACAAGAGAGTCTGCCAACATGTTAATTTAATTTTACTAAATTTTTTGAATGTTTTTATTTTATACTACATCATATTGGAGTTTCATTGAACAACATGGATTACTCTAGAAAGGGTAAAAATTATGTACTAAAATAAACTAAAAACAAAAATTCTAATTTAAGTAATTTCTCATGAACTGATTAGTTCTCTTTGTTGTCTTATTCTTTTTCTTCTTCTTTAATGGTATATCATCCCTTTGAATTATGTTGATTGCTTAATCCATAAACTTAAAAAAAGCATATACCATAAAGTAATTAGTTTGCGTGTTAAAAAAAATAACATATTCAAAGTAACTACTTTTTTTAAAAGTGATTTCGAGTATTCAAAGTCTCTTTATATAGTTTGAATACTCAAAAACACTTTTCTTGGAAAAAAGAAATGACTTTTAGTATTCATAGTCACATTTGGGAAGGAATAATTAATTTTATAGGTTTACCAATTTTACACTTTGAGTAGTCTAACTGACAATCTAAAGAATATTTTCACTCTTTTGGGCACGTAAATGGGATGCTAATGTACATAATTTTATAGGTTAACCCCTACTAGAATTGGTCAGAGGATATTATAAAAGAGTTTGCCAACAAATGGATTTCATTTCCATAAAAAATGTAAAATGTTTTTATTTTATACCACTTCATACAGGAGTTACATTAAACAAGATAGATTACTCTATAAGATGTACAAAATTATGAACTAAATAAACTACATCCTAAAACAAAAACACCAATTTGAATATTTTTTCATGTACTAGTTAGTTCTCGTGGTTGTCTTATAATTTTCCTTATTATTTAATGGTATACCATCCCTTTGAATTTGGTTGCTATCTTACCCTAGACACAAAAAAATATCATCTGAGCATGAAGTATGTTTTTGTAGGGCACAAAAAACACATATTCAAGTTTAATATTTTTTGGAAAAAAAGTGACTTTTCACATTCAAAGTCACTTTTTGTGCATGACCAACTTATTTTCTCGGTTAATCAATTTTCCAAATTGTCTTGGCTCTTGACTCACTGGAAGCTTTTATGCTAGAATCTTATAAATTGATATGTGAGGGCTATTAATTTGAACAAAATAGTGTTAGCAATAATTTATGAAAGGCCTAGTTAAAAAATTTCAAGTTTTAATCAAATCAAATCAAATCAAATCAAATCAAAAGTGTTTTGACAAATTGCAAAATTTTCTTGTATAAAATAATGGCAAACAAATCATCATTCCTATCAGTCCTTAAGAAGGAGAAACTTAACGAGATAAACTTCCATGACTTCTTTTGACTTTGAGAAGAGTTCTCAATAATGAGCATAAGCTCTATGTCCTAGGTACACAAGTTCCAAAAGAACATGCTCCTGATATGCTTAGGATTAAGTTGGATGCATAATGGAAGCATGCCAATGATTCCTCAGACATTAAGCATGTTATGCTATGTTGTATGAACTATGATTTTCATGAGCCTCATGAAGCCATGGATATTCTTGAGATGATTAGACATCTTAAGAACATGAACTAGAATCATGCAAAGCAAGAAAGGTACAAAGTCTCAGAGGTGATTTATGAGTGCAAGATGACAAAAGGAGATCTAGTAGAGACCCATGTACTCAATATGATCAGACATGTGGAACATCTAGAGAGACTGGGATTCCCTTTGAGCCAAGATTTAATCACAGATATGATTCTACAAGCATTGGCCTAATCATATAGCCAGTTTTATCAAGTGTTATTACTTGAATAGCTTGGCCAAACTTATGTTAAAATTGCTTGGCATCTTGATAAATGTTAAAGAACAAATGAAGAGGGACAATCCCATGATGGTGATCAAGGGAAAAGAATCTAAGGATGAAATAAATGTCAAGAAGAGTTCTAAGGTTAAGCTAAAGTCCAAGTCTTCGCACATCAAAAAAGGAGAAAGATAAGTACAAAAGGAATCTATCCATTGTACTTAAAGGGATTCAAGAAGAAGGAGGGGATAGAGATATCCACTTCATTCATATACATTATTGAGATAAATATGTCTACTTCTTTATCAGTGGTACTAGATATCGAATGTAGATCTCACATTTGTTCAATTATGTAGGATCTGAAAAGAAGTAAGCCTTTAAGAAAAGGCAAAGTCAAACTGTGCGTTGAGAATGGAGCAGGATTTGCTACCACATCAGTTGGAACCTTTAATCTATCTCTTCCCATGAGGCTTGTTATAGAGTTAAAGACCTGTTATTGTGTACTTCCATTAATGGAAACAATATTCTTGGATCTTGTATGGACAAGTATGGATATGAATCTCCTATAAAGAATTGTCAGTGTTCTATTTCAAATATGAGATCTTTTATGGCAGTGCCCTAATGCCTTGTGGTCTTTATTGGTTAGATCTAGAGACAATTGTTTGTAATTCAAATACCAACAAATTAAAACTCGAAAAATAAAAAAAACATATCTTTGGCATTGTCGTCTAGGGCACATAAATGAGAAACACATTTTTAGACTCCATAAAGATGGATATCTCGACTCTTTTGATTTCAAATCAATAGAGACAGGTGAGTCTTGTTTGTTGGGCAAGGTGACAAAGGATCCCTTCATTGGTAATAATTTGAAGGCTAGTGATCTATTAGGACTCATACATACTGATGTATGTGACCCTTTCACAACAAATGCTAGAGGTGGTTCTCAATATTTTATTACCTTTACTAATGACTTTAGTAGGTATAATTATGTTAACCTGATGAAGCATAAGTCAGAAACCCTTGAAAAGTTCAAGGATTTCATGAATGAAGTACAAAACTAATTTGGTAAAAGTATTAAGGTGTTTTGTTTTAATCGAGGTGGAGAATATTTAAACCAAGAGTTTTAGGACCTCTTGCGAGATTGTGGTATTGTATCACATTGGACTCCACCTAGAACACCAAATCATAATGGTTTGTGAGAAAAAAGGAATTGATACATTTCTAGATATGGTGTGATCACTCATGAGTTTTACTGATATCTGACTTCCTTTTGGGGTTATACTCTAGAAACTGCAACATTTACACTAAACTATGTACCATCTAAATTGGTTCAAAGGACACCATATAAGATATGGTATGGGAAGTGTCCCAAAGTGTCTTTTATGAAGACTCGTGGATGTGAAACTTATGTGAGAAAGTAGTTTCTAAAAAATCTTGGAACCAATTTGGATAAATGTTATTTTGTTAGATATCCTAGGGAAACCAAAGGATACTCTTTTATACTCCATCTAACAATATAATGTTTTTTCTAGGGATCCTATAATATTAGAAAATGAATTCATTTCTAAGGGAATTAGTGAGAGGAAAGTAGAACTCGGAGTGGTTTGAGACTAACAAGAAACCATTAAACCTATAGAGGTACAAGAGGAACATAGAGAGTCACAAATCATTATGAAATCTCAAACTCCTCATGTAACACATGAACTATGTAGATCTAGTAGGACACCCTGATCCAGATAGATATAGTTGTCTTGTGACTCAAGAAGCATATGAGTCGGTCATTGATGATGATTCAACTATCTATGTAGAAGTTGCTAAGGGACCAGAATATGAGAAATGGCTTGAGGCCATGAGATCTGAAATGAAATCTATGTACACCAACAAGGCATGGACCTTGGTGGATCCACCTGAAGGGGTAAAACCCATAGGGTACAAGTGGGTCTTTAGGAAGAAGACTGGCATGGATGGTGATGTACAAACTTACAAAGGTTGATTGGTTGCAAAGGGTTTCAGACAAGTTCAAGGTGTTGACTATGATGAAACTTTTTCTCTAGTTGTCATGGTTAAGTCCAGGATCATGCTTTCCATTGCATCTTATCATGACTATGAGATTTGGCATATGGATGATAAAACCCCATTCCTTAATAGGAATTTATTTGAGGATGTGTACATTACACAAACTTAGGGTTTATAAATTCAAAGTATGCAAATAAAGTTTGTAAGATACAAAGATCAATCTATGGATCGAAGAAAGAATCTCAGAGATAGAATCTTCAATTTGAACAAACAATCAAAGAGTTTGTATTTAGTCAAAATAAAGATTAACCATGTGTTTATAAGAAGGTTAGTGAGAACATGATTGTATTCCTCAAACATTATGTTGATGACATACTATTGATGGGGAATGACATCCCTACTTCACAGATGGTAAGGACTTGGCTAGGAAATACATTCTCTGTAAAGAACTTAGGCAAAGCATCCTATATCTTGGGAATCAAGATCTATAGACATAGATCTAGAAGGCTTCTTGGTCTAAGTCAGAGCACATACATTGACAAAATGCTAAAAAGGTTCAACATGGAGAACTCAAAGAGAGAAAACTTACCCATGTCTCATGGTGTTAGTATATCTAGAGCTCAATGTCCTAGTTCTTGTGAAGAATAGGAGATTTTGAGCAAGATTCAATATGCATCTGCAATTGGATCTACCATGTACATAATGTTATGTATTGGACTTGATGTCTCACATGCCTTGATTATGACTAGAATGTATCATTCCAATCCTAATGAAAGTTACAGGACTGTCGTAGAGAACATCCTTATGTTTTTGAGAAGAAGTATAGATCAGTTCCTTGTCTACGGTTTTGAGCAAGAGTTGGTGGCAAAGGGTTACACCGATGCAAGCTTCAAAATTGACAAAGATGAATATAGATCACAATATGGATTTGTGGTTTGCGAAAACAACAAAGCCATATGTTGGAAGAGTTACAAGTAAGAGACAGTTGTTGATTTACCACTTAGGCCGAGTATATTGTTACATCTGATGCAACAAAGGAGGTTGTTTGGATGAAGAAGTTCATTTCTAAACTTGAAGTGGTTCCAAGCATCAACGATGTAGTAGAGCTATATTGTGACAACAATGGAGCTATTACACAAGCTAAGGAACCCAAATCACATCAATATTCCAAGAACATACAACAATAGTTCCATCTCATACAAGAGATTATACAACAAGGAGATGTGAAGATTTGCAGAGTACCAACTAAAAGCAATTTGGCTAACACCTTGACAAAAGCATTTCACAGTAGAAGCATGAAGGTCATGGTAGATCACTTGGGATTAAATTCATGGGTGATTGTATCTAAGTGCAAGTGGGAGTCTATTGGTATGTATGCCATAGAGACAATGATATGATGATTATAGTGACATATCTTGTAAATGATTTGATTAATAATAAAAGGTAATTTCATTTATTCTATTTTGTTCAGTTATGAGATAATATGTAACATAATAAATGTCTAAAGAATAATGTTACTTGATGACATATGCCTTTAGACTGAAGACCTTAACAATGATAAGAGTATATACATTCTTGTCATGTCCCAGAGTATGTGTTGCTAGATACTACTCATTGCTTATGATGTCATAAATTAAGTATAGACATTCACAATCAATGTAACTTGGGACCTATAGGTTCATACACATAGGATGCACCTAAAAAAGGAGTTTACTCATAAATGTAAACTTTATTACTAAAGTTTTAGGTATTCAATTTAAATAAGATTAGCAATCAAAATTTTGAAATGACCGATTTAACTTAAGAACCGATTGTTTTAGATGTATGACTCGATTCGTTTAGGTTATGAACTAACTATTTGCTTGATCAATGAGATTGGATCAATGATTGATGTTGACATAATGCAACCAAATTTTGAAACTAAATATGAATATGAATAGGAAACATGGAGAACTGATCATTTCAAGGGTTGAACCGATCAACTCACATGTGAACTGATCAATTCAATAGTGAATCGACCAGTTCATGGTTCACAAGCTTTAGAAAATTTATGAAATTTCATCTCTTTGACTCCTAGTTGATATGAAAATCTTGACCTTGACCCTCCTATAAATAGAGGGGTAATCGAGGATTTTAGAAGACACTTCAATAAGCTCTAAAAATTGTTGTCTTCTCACAGTTGTGGTAATGGGAGAACCTAAGCAAGTCTTACTCATCCAAGGGACAGACAACAAGAGAGATACAACAAGGGAGAGAAAATCGACGCTAACCCATTAACTAGACTACTCCTTCTTGTCTTTCCAAAAGAACAACAAGAGTTCTTGGTAGTCCATGTGGACTACGTAGAGGTGGGGAGGTCTTTGCCACCTGATAGGAGGACATTGTCAAATGTCCTATGTGGTGATAGAACAGAGGCCACTATCAAAAGTCGTCAAGGTGAAACATGAAGAAAGAAGCATGACGCAACAAGGATAGTCACTGGATTTGTTCTAGGATGAGGTATATGCCTTGAATATCTCCTTCCTAGTTAATAGTAGTTGACACATTCTACTATCTAAGGAGAATGTGGCTGTAAAAAATTTGTTTCTACTTCTATATATGATGCCATATTTCCCAATACTCTCCCTCTAGTGAAACTCTCCACCATACCTATTGATTTTTATGATGATGATTGAGAAGGAACATGTATTACAAACATTCCTCCATATTAATGCATGTAAAATTACTAGTGTTGAAGCACCTAAGAATAATTCTATTAAGATCGACATGGCGATTTACAATCCAAGACATCCTTATCATGCATGTCTTAAGAAAATGAGACTAGCTAGATGCTAGATTCATGAGATTCAATGAAGCTATAATGAATCTTCATGTGGACATATCCTTTTGAGATGCACTATTTGAAGCTCATACATTGTTAAGAATATGAAGACCTTGTTGACCAAAAAGTACACCATAGAGGAGTATGAGATTGTGCAGTTGGACGAGATGACATAAGACATCATTCTAAATAAAGTGTCAAAGAAAGAAAAACATCCTAGTTCTTTTGGGACCAGTTGTTGCCTTGGTGACAACACTTGTAGAAATGGGCAGGCAGATTTAGGTGCTACAATTTCCATATTTCTGTACAACCTATGTTAGAGTTTGAGATTCACTATGATACTCCCCACCACCATGACAATTCAACTTGAAGATTCCTCCATGAAGGAGCCCACATGCATCATATAGGAAGGACCATGAAGGTTTTCAAGGATGCCTATGTCCCTTATGATTTTATGATTATGGACATAAAGGAGATGTTTAGTATCCTCTTATAATCTATGGCTAGTTCTTAGATACAACTTGAGCCTTAATTTGTGCTAAGGCAGGGACCGTTATTGTGAGGTTAGGAAGGGAAATACTCAAAGTATGGGTGTTTGAAAGCATCCTTGAAGAGTTTTTCTTTCTTGATTGTATTAATAAGCCATCTCAGCTTAGGTAAGTGTTACAACCCATTCCTAGCTTTGCTGATAATCCTAGAGTTTTAAGATAATCTTACTTATTGGCATACTTTTGTTAGTAATATTCTATGTTGTGCTTTATCTTAACTTTGGTAACCTTAAATACTTGTTTGGGCAACTCATAATCATCACTTAAGCATACTATAAAGATCTGAGTTGGAGTTAATATAGTATTAACACATACATGTGTGCAAGAAGAGAGTTAATGACATTGGAAGAAATAATTAATAAATGATTTTTAATTTGAGAATATTATCAAATCATATTGTAGAATTGTAAAGATTCAATCACGAATAAAAAAAAATAATGAACCAAATCAGAGTTAAAATGAGAGAGTTATGCCCTTTTTAGTAAACATATACAAAGCACTGTGACCGCGACACTGCGTCGACATCGTGATGCTAGGACCACGACCGACACTGTGACTGCGACGCTGCATCGACACCATGACCCACCATACTAAGACCATGAACGAAACTGCGTCGACACCACGACCCTTGATGCTAGGACCGCGACTGACGCTGCATCAACATCGCGACCGCGACCGCCGCTGCCCAGGACACCAAATCATAAAATGATCTTATCTCGAGCTATACTTATCTTTTTTCAATGAAATGGAGTGTGTTGGAATCGTGATTCAATCCTCTATCATCCTAAACATCTTGCCCAATAAGAGGGTGACCTAGAAGGTGATTTCTGGGGCAATTTTTGGGGAAGAACATGAAGAACGGTGGAAATCCAAAAGGGTTGTTATAGATTCAACTTGGTAAGTACTTTTAACTATGGATTCCTCCTTCTCTTCACTTCCCCTTGATCAGAACCCTTGATCTAGAGATCTTGAGGTTCAACAATCTTGAGGTTTGGATTAACCTCTGACATTCATCTTCTACCTTCAGCAGACCTCATCTAGGGCTAAAAGGAAGAAGAAACCGCATATTTTGATAGAGTCTTGCTATGGATTTGAGATAATAAGAGATGGGAAATGTTTTTAGGGTGTTTTCACACCTTAGGTGAGTGGGTACTTCCTTTAAATAGTAGATTGCATAAAAATCAATTAAATCATTAATAATTTTCAATTGATTCTTAAATGGTTGATTTGATCTTACTTTTACAAGTTGATATGATATGGATTATTTATTTGTTATGACAAATTTCAGATTATGAAATCACATTAGAAAATATTGCCATCCATTAAAATGAGAATTCTTAAAGAAATTGTAAAGATTACATGAAAATACTAAAATCTAAAATTTTCGACTATGACTGAAATGGTTGTATAATCAAATAAAGAAGTTTGCCTAGTTGAATCTACTTGGTTATGAATGATTGTTGTATTTGTTTGCGTATTACATATATGTTAGATAACATCTTGGATTTCATTTAATGATATCAATGTTTGCTTGATATATCAGTAAGGAGGGTGAAACCCTACATGAATGGAAAGTTAGAGGTTTGCAATTAAACATCTTGATTCAATGTTATTCTTGATGTGTGATGTATACAATCCTTATGGGAGTTATGTGATAAGTGAATGAGGTAAATGAAACCCTAATGATAGGGTGTTCAGGGAAACAAGTATTGTGATATTGATGTTTCTCAGTTTGAGATGTGGTAAGGCTTAACAGTTCAGTTCTGGTAATGTTATCAGATGGTTTATGAAATGAATAGTTTACAAGCTGAACAAAGACATGTTGATATGATGATTGAATTGTGAATTTAAAGAGTGAATTAGACATGTAGATGCCCTAAACACTATAGAATCCTCACAGGATGACGCCTGCACTGTGAGGAGAAAATAGTTTCTCGATTGGAGGTAGTCCAGATCGAGGTAAGCAGAGTGCACCAGTAGGGTGCGGGGGCCTTGACCAGTAGGGAAGACTCCTTACAATTATGAGGTACCCAACACCAACCGGAGATGTTGGTGGTACCTGTGTTACTTGTTTAGTGATCAGTGGTCAGTGGTCCACTAATGCACAATAAGTCTGAGGGCTTTGACTCACTGCCAGAGTACCCAGGTTGAGAGGTGGAGTATGAGATATCTGGCCGCTCCTATTAGCCTCCGAGAGGTAGATGTATTGAGGCCTACTGTAGACATGGTCTTACTCAAGAGATAGGCTTAGGAACCCAAGCATGCTTCTAAGCCTTGTACAGTGAGATCGTAACTTGCTGTAATTCAATCACATGTTGCGGTACACCTCATGTGGGTTTAGGGCTTAATAAGATGAATGAGAGGTTAGACAAGTGTGTGCAGTTATTCAATTATCTTTGTATGTTTTTGAGTTAATAGTTCTCTTTGAGATTAATCAAGCATGTTCATATATTGATTCACTTTTGTAGATATCTAGAGTATCTTGCCATATCTATGATTGTTAATGATTAGACTCTTTAAAGCATACTATTGATATGATTGATATTTGTTTCTTGGCAATATATTTGTAATTATATAAGTGCTGTAAATTGTTTCTTTTGAAGTACTCATTCACTAAGCGAGTAGGCTCACCCCTCTACTCACAATTTTTAGGAAAACCACGTGGACTTGAAGAAGGTCAAAGCATCAGAGTAGATCTACCACATGAGTTAAGTATGAGATTAATTAAGTTTAATCGGTCCCTATCACTCTAGGTCCTTATATAGTTGTGAGAGAGTTGTAAATGATATTTTGTATCTTTGTTTCCTTGATAAGAGAGAATGTATCTGATTGTCATGTCGTATGTACATAGAAGTGTGAGAAATAGAATGAATGTATGGATGTGTATCATTAATGTTGAGATCATATTAGAGTAATAAAAGTTTAATTCTCATGTAAAGTTTGTTTATGTGATTGGATGTGAGAAAAATAGATGAGTTTGAAAAAAAGGGAAAAAAAGTTGGGAGTGAGCTTCATATTAAGTATAATCATCAAACTTATGCCCTAATATCATGATTAGTGGTAATCGTGGGATGCGAGCGTGACGTTCTTTTGGTATCAGAGCTTAGGTTGAGTCGTCAGCGACCATTAGGTTAGAAAGTCAGAGTTATAAGTGTCGCAGATAGGAGGTGATGTGTCTATAGCTCTGGGAGGTCTGAGTATGTAGATACCCTGGCCCCGTATCTGAATACTTAGGTTGACCAGTATCAAGTTACTCTATCTATTCTTCTCTGAATGCCCTGTCCAAGTATATAGAGGAAGGATTGGCTAGAGAGAAACCCTGGAAATCTTAGGGTTGGGACATCAAAAAGTAATGAAGTAGTATGAGATTAAACATAGAATGTGATACAACTCTTTCTTTGTATTGCTTCTTTGATTGGAGATCAATAGAAATGCTCTTATATGTATGAGTTCATATTATCAATTTTTAGAATATGTATGGTTCTTTTAGATTGTTGTGTATCATGAAGTTGATTCAGTTATTCTTTGTATCAAGTAGACCATAAGTTATGTTTAAATAAGTTTTTCCTACGTGGATATTCTTTCCACATGTTTGAGATTTATAGGAGTTGGTTAATACTAAGTAGCTCTTGGCTTTAGGACTACAGGTTCAGCCTAGTCTAGCTGGAAGGATGCATTACTGGGATCTAATGACTCCTAGTAACAATATAATAAGAGTAGACTCTAGATAAATTAGACCCACATCATAGTGAGAATGTACATACACTAAGATGTTGAAATATAAGGGAAAGATTAGAATAGTTAAGAATCATTTGGAACTGATATCTGAGATCCAACTTTGGGGCATCATATGAGAAACCCTTAATCGAGAATAAAGGAACACAACATAAGGTTCAGATGAAGTTTAATGATTAGTATTATATGAACTCTAAATATGAAATATGGAAAAGATATGAGAAAAGTATGTAAGGTCCAAGATAGTAAGAATGAATCATGAGGAATGGATAATATAATCGATAACAATGCTTTTATGTACTCCTAAGTAAAGGGAAAATAGAAGAAAAGAGTTAAGTATATGATAAGTACATAGAAGTAAAGAGTCTTCAGAAGAGTTAAAATAAAGAGAATTAGGCGAACATGTAAATCATAAGACTAGGATAACAAACTTAGTTGAAGCAAAGAGAAATGTTAGAAATGATGAGTTTGATTAAGGAATGAGGGTAATGATATAATGGAGAGCATGGAATCTATACCTTTATTATGAAGTTTAATACATTCATCCTTACTACCTTTGCATTCCGAGTCTCTATAGAACAACAAACTAGTTTCTAAAAGAATAACACAAGTGTAGTTTAACCAATGAATAAGTCATACAAAGGTAGACTATATTCAGAAAGGAAAAACTTTATTGAAAGATAAACTAATTTTAGTCCATGCATGAGCCATTTGATTTAAAATGAAGGATAAGTAATGTATTAAACATGAGGTGAAACTTGTAGAGAGAATATTGATTTAGAATTTTAACTTCACATTAGTAGAATGATAAAAAAGAAATATATGCAACATGGTATACATGATCATACACATGAATAAGTAACATGATCATAAGAGAAAAGTAGAAGTCAAAGATGACAGGTGGAAGAGTAGTATATGGTAAGAGGATTATGGAAAGTAAGGAAGGGTTTGAAACATGATGGAGTAATATAGATTATAAAAGAAAGAGGTTGTGAGATTCAAGCAAGTGCTAATTAGTCAAGTATCCTTGTTGATAACCAATTAAACCTACATACGAGAAATATAATAAGAGAATTTTTGAAGATAATAATTCTAAGTCTCAGAATCATCTTCTCTTTCATATATTACTTAATGAGAGAAATGTGGAAATGAAGTGATAAGAAAATGAATCATATCTGATGCATAAACACCATGGTAGAGACATCTAATGAATGTAATAATGACACACAATATGATGATAAAACCCTAGCAGGGTAAATTGAGAATGTAATCTATCTGAATGGCCAAATAAGAGAAAGGAAATTCAATTGATAAGATAAGGAAGACTTTAGTAAAACTTGTGAGATCTAAAGTTTGAATTTCAAATTAAGGGAGCAAAGTCACATTACAATAACGTCATGCTACTGATAAGGACCAAACCCTAAAATGTTTAGAGTTGTAGTAGTTCAAGGGATGTCACCAGTGATTTGACCTTGAATACTAGCATCTCTATAAAACAAGATCATGAGATTAGCACTATGAGAAGTAAACTAGCACAGATAGTAATCTAGGGATTAAAGGTATCTAATCTGAAAGGTTGATAAATAATATGGAAATGATTCAGAGCAAAGGGTAAGAAATAAATTTGAAATGCAACGAGTGTGTTTTGAACAAAAGGAGAAATACAACATGAGTAAAGTGTGATATGATATAAATTCTTGCAGTGATGTCAAGAATGATGAATAATCTATTCTTACCTTGTATGTTTCAATGTTATGGGTGTTTAATTTAGATGATCAGAGTGAGAAGGATAAATAAGAAGAAGTTGTAATGCCTAAGAAGAGAAATCAGAGAAAACAATGGCTTTTAGGTAATACATGAATTTGTTTTTAGAAGTGTAATTTGTTGAAGGTATATTAATGAATATAAATGGGTTCTACGTATGATTTTAGTGTACATGTGCAAGAAATATGTTAATTAAAGGTGTTTGATAGTTGTAGTCATTCATACCAGTAATCCATCTTAGTATTGTATAATTGTGGTATGGTGATATGGGTTGCATGATGATGGAAAAAATGGAGGGTTACCCTGGATAAGGTAGTCTTACCTATTCACTCTTATGAATAGAAGGGATGATAACCATATTGTATTGATATGTAACCCTAATGAGGTATAGCTTGTTATACCTAGTTTTAATATAACTAAGTGACGGTAACTGGGTATGAATAGTCCTTGAATGACTCATACAATCATGGAGTACTCTGTTACTGTTGAAACCCTAGTATGCTATAACCCGATGGTTACACCTTTATTTATATCTGGGTTCAAACTTGAGAATAGCATGGAATGTGATGGTTATGCTTCACCTTATGCATCCATGATCCAACTGGGGAATCCGTGAGTAAGGGTTTGGGTATAAGTGTTGATTAGCAACATTAATATAATTTATCTTATTGAACCTAACTCTAATACAAATAGATAAAGATGAGTATTCATGTTTAACATTCTTATATGATGGAATGATGGTGGAATAACCTCCTTAATATGAGCATAACCTTAATATGTTAATTGGTGGTTATCATAGCTGCATGGTTGATACTTTCTTATGCTAAACATGTGCATTATGAATATGATGAGGGTTAATCATATCTAGATTCCTTGCATGTTGATGTAAGAAAGGAATGTTCTTAATGATAATATAACCCTTCTATGATTGTTTATGAATGTCTCCTAGCTCATTAATGCAATATTGTGTTGATCCGGTGTATTATATGTAAGTGATGTTGTCGAACCTTGTTAAAAGGCATGCAAAGATAACAGTGATCTTGTAGGGAATAGTATGATGGTCTTAATGACCTTTAGGCATGGTTGATCCCTGGATGAGGTGTAATCCTCTTGTGTTGATAAGGGTTGATACCCTATGATATTGTGAAAAGGATTTATATCTTGTGATAGTATGATGACTAGTGTGGTCTCATGAATGGAAAGTGAATAGTACCATGTGATGATGAGATGTGGAATTATGTATAGAAGAAATTACTTGGAAAGTATAATCAGAGATGTTTAACAAGTATCTTTTCCTCTTTTAGAAATTTTGAGATGAACTTTTTATTAGAGGAAGAGAATTGTTACAACCCGTTCCTAGATTTGCTAGTAACCCTAGAGTTTTAAGATAATCTTAATGATTGGCATACTTTTTTAGTAATATTCTATGTTGTTCTTTGTCTTAACTTTGGTACCCTTAAATACTTATTTAGGCAACTCATAATCATCACACAAGCATACTATAAAGATCCGAGTTGGAGTTAATATAGCATTAACCCATACATGTGTGCAAGAAGAGAGTTAATGACATTGAAGGAAATAATTAATAAATGAATTTTTATTTGAGAATATTTTTTTAGATAATTAAATTACGAATCCATTAAAAAAAGAATGAACCAAATTGGAGTTAAAATGAGAGAGTTATGCCCCTTAGAGCACCACGACTGCGACGTTGCGTCGACACCGCGACCTGCGATGCTAGGACCGTGACCGACGTTGCGTCGATACTGCGACTGCCATGCTACATCGACACTATGACACATGATGCTAGGACAATGACCGATGATGTGTCGAAACCACGACCCGTGATGCTAGGACCGCAACCGATGTTGTGTCGACATCGCGACCACGAACGACGCTGTGTCGACATAGCGACCGCGAACGACGCTGTGTCGACATCGCGACCGCGAACGACGCTGTGCCGACATCGCGACCGCGACTGACACCGCCCAAGATAGCAAATTGTAAAACGATCTTATCTCGAGCTATACTTATCCATTTTTAACAAAATGAAGTGAGTTGGAACCATGATTCAATCCTATATCATCCTAGACATATTTCTCAATGAGAGGGAGAACTATAAGGCAATTTCTAGGGTGAATTTTGGAGAAGAACATGCAAAATGACGGAAATCCAAAAGGGTTGTTATAGATTCGACTAGGTAAGTAGTTTTAACCGTGTATTCATACTTCTCTTCAATTCCCCTTGATTAGAACCCTTGATCTAGTGATCTTGAGGTTCAGCAATCTTGAGGTTTGAATTAACCTCTGACCTTCGTCTTCTACCTTCAGCATACCTCGTCTAGGGCTAAAAGGAAGAAGAAACTGCAGATTTTGAGAGAGTCTTGCTATGGATTCGATATCTTTAGAGATGGAATATGTTTTTAGGGTGTTTTAACACCTTAGGGTGAGTGGGTACTTCTTTTAAATAGTAGATTGCATGAAAATCAGTTAAATCACTAATAATTTTCATTTCATTAGTAAGCAAGTACAACCCTAAATGGTCGATTTGATCTAGCTTTTGTAAGTTGATATGATATAGATTATTTATCTGTTGTGATGAATTTCAGATTATGAAATCACATTAGAAAATATTGAAATCCATCATAATGAGAATTCTAAAATTAATTGTAAAGGTTACATGAAAATACCGAAATCTAAGATTTTTGACTATGACTGAAATTGTTGTATACTCGAATAAAAAAGTTTCCCTTGTTGAATATCCTTGGTTACGAATGATTAATTTATTTCTATGCGTATTACATATATGTCAGATAACATCTTGGATTTCATTCGATGATACCAATGTTCGCTTGATATATTAGTAAGGAGGGTGAAACCCTAAATGAATGGAAAGTTAGAGGTTTGCAAATTAAACATCTTGATTCAATGTTATTCTTGATGTGTGATGTATACAATCCTAATGTGAGTTATGTGATAAGTGAATGAGGCAAATGAAACCCTAATGATAGGGTGTTTAGGGAAACATGTATTGTGATATTAATGTTTCTCAGTTTGAGATGTGGTAAGGCTTAACAATTCAATTATGGTAATGTTATCAGATGGTTTATGAAATGAACGGTTTACAAGATGAACAAAGACATGTTGATGTGATGATTGAATTGTGAATTTAAAGAGTGAATTAGACATGTAGATTCCCTAAACACTATAGAATCCTCACACGATGAGGCCTACACTGTGAGGAGGAAATAATTTCTGACTTGAGGTAGTCCAAATCAAGGTAAGCCGGAGCGCACCAGTAGGGTGTGAGGGTTTTGACCAGTAGGGAAGACTCCTTACAATTGTGAGGTACCCAACACCAACTGGGGATGCCGGTGGTACCTATGTTACTTCTTGAGTGATCAGTGGTTAGTAAGTCCACTAATGCACAATAAGCATGACGACTTTGACTCACCGCCTGAGTACCTAGGTTGGGAGGTGGAGTCTCAGATATCTTGCCACTCCTATTATCCGCCGAGAGGCAGATGTACCGATGCCTACTATAGATGGGGTCTTACTCAAGAGATAGGCTTAGGAACCCAGGCATACTTCTAAGCCTTGTACAATGAGATCATAGCTTGCTATGATTTTTTCACATGTTGTAGTATACCTCATGTGGGTGCAGGGCATAATAAGATGAATGAGAGGTTAAACAAGTGTGTGCAGTTATTGAATTATCTTTGTATGTTTTTGAGTTATTAGTTCTCTTTAAGATTAATCAAGCATGTTCATATATTGATTCACTCTTGTAGATATCTAGAATATCCTTCCATATCTATGATTGTTACTTATTAGACTCTTTAAAGCTTACAGTTTTTATAATTGATATCATTTTCTTGGAAATATACCTATAATTATATAAGTGCTTTAAATTGTTTCTTTGAAGTACTCATTCACTGAGCGAGTAGGCTTACCCCTCTATTCACAATTTTTAAGGAAACCATGAAGACTTAAAGAAGGTCAAAGCATCAGAGTAGATCTACCACATGAGTTAAATATGAGATTAGTTAAGTTCAGTCGGTCCCTATCACTCTAGGTCCTTGTATAGTTGTGAGAGAGTTGTAAATGATATTTTGTATCTTTGTTTCCTTGATAAGAGAGAATATATCTGATTGTGATGTCGTATGTACATGGAAGTGTGAGAAACAAAATGAATGTATGGATGTGTATCAGTAATGTTGAGATATATTCGAGTAATAAAAGTTTAATTCTCATGTAAAGTTTGTTTATGTGATTGGATGCGAGAAAACAAAGAGTTTGAAATAAAGGGAAAAAAGTTGGGAGTGAGCTTCATATTAAGTATAATCATCAAACTTATGTCCTAATCTCATGATTAGTGATAATCATGGGATGCGGGCGTGACAATAAGACTATGAAGTGACAGAAGACCCTTTGCAAGTAGTCTTTCAATTAGTTGAATTTGGATGATGAGCAGGTCCACCATAGCAGGATTCATCTAAATACCTCTGAAGAAGAACCTAATGCAAAATTTGAATAGTTGAAAATGATATCTATTGTCAATGTGACCAGAACCACCTAAGGTATTACACATGAAAGCCCCACATGAAGGGCTAAAGTGTGTTTTTCTCGATGAACATGAAGCTTGCTTGGTGATTATCAATTCACATCTTACACAAGAACAAGAGGACAAGTTTATGACATAACTGATGAAGAGAAAGACATACTTTGGTTATAAAATGACTGATCGATCAAGTATTCGTCAAGTTATATGTATGCAAAAGATCCCCATGGTAGAGGACTATAAACCATCTATAGACCTCCTATGCAAATTGAATCTCCACATAAAGGAGGTAGTTCATCAAAAGGTTATCAAATTTCTCACAACAGGAGTTATTTAGACTATTTTAGATTCCTGATGTATGCACGCATTATCATTATTTTGATATCTAATTTGGTTATTTTCTTTGGCATTTGTGCTTAATTGAATATCTTTTTAATACATATTTTACCAAATTAGTAAAAATCACTTGTGCATGATTTCTTATATTTTTACATGTATTTTACATGTTTTAATTATTATAATAATTATTTGATTTTATTCATTTATTATTTTATTGTAGATAATTATTATTTACTGGAGAAAAGTCGATACCATTGACTTGCAACTCGATGGCAGCGACATGGCATCAGAGTACAAATATTTTTTGCTCCAGATTGAAAAGAAAAAGCACATTTTACTGTGAAGAAGTCGATACCATCGACTTCCAACTCGATACCATCGACTCAGACGCTGCAGACTAAATTTTAATGTGTGAAATCTAACACATATTGCATTAATAATTACATTTTAGGTTTCCTCTTGACCTAAACATGTACGGCGGCTATAAAAGACACCGTTAGAACTGTAATTGAAAGATCTATCACGGGGGGATGATACGGCAGCCGAACGGAGAGAGAAAGTAGAGGAACCCTACATGGAAGACCTCGGAGGCGTTTTGGCGGCGGAAACGACGATAAATTCTCCCCATCTTCTCCAGATCGACTCTTTAACCCTTTCTCCAATTTACTGTATCTCGAAATTCATGTTTTAAATCTTTTCGACTTACTGTGATACCATGTCGTCTATTTTCGACTAAAAACCGTAATTTCTTAGGACCCAGGAGTAGCCCGGGTAATCGTTGTATGATACTTTTTACATAGTTTATCATAATTTGTCTCTCAAATCCGTGGTATGATGTCATTTTCTCCATTATATCATTATGATTGATCACCCTAATGATAATTTAATACCTTTAGTTACTTTGAAAGAAGAATTAACGGTTGAAAAGAGACGATAATCACATTAACTAATAAATCCTTTGAACAAGGCGATGTATAGTTAATGGTGGAAACCCATAGTATGATCTTCATGCACCTAGTTTAGGGTATAGGTTACTACTACCGTAGAACCGACCTAGATTTAGGTAGTGAATTGTATCGCGAAAGCGAGCAATTCTGACTATAGGCCACTACCCGGAATAGGAGACAAATTAGGATAATTGTGTAGGAATTAGTACAATGAGAACCTGCGGTGAAACCACAATCCTAAGGATTCCATTTTTAATTGATTAAACCAATAATTTAATCGATTATTTTGTTTTCTTTTATTTTTATTTTCTTTTTCAATCAACTCTTATTTTCGGCTTAGCTGATCAATCCTAATTAGTAATAGTCTTTAACCTCACAACTCCCCGTGTTCGATAAATCGGGACTCATAATCCCATATTACTTCGACACATACACTTACGTATTACACGCACATTATATGTGTGTCAAGTTTTTGGCGCCGTTGTCGGGGAGTTGACATGGTTAACACTATAAAAAGTTAGGATCGGCCACTCTAGGCCGTTGTATATATTTTCCTTCTTTTTGTTTTCTTCCCATTTTTCATTACATAAAACTTTACTCTTAGTTTAGGCATTGTACATATTCATCTAAATATTTCTTTGTAGTTAGTCTTCTTTCATTTTAAAAAAAAGTAAAAAAAAAGCACATGACCCCTATTTGTTCTGAGTGTGGATATGCACATGTAGGTTATAGATGTCTGAGTCCACCTTCATTACATCATGAGAAAATCTCAAAGTAAATTCATCGTGAGCATATTAGGATTATGGTTCAATATATTTTAAATCGCAAAGGTCCTATTTCAAATGGAGGATGGGGTAGAATAGAGAAAATGAAAGAAGTTGAGGTTGAGGATAAGGAATTTGAGAGCGAGGAGAACATACTGGAAGAAGTTTTAGAATCACCTCTACCATGTCCTTCCATTGAGACCATGGCCACACCCTCGAATCCTAGGATTGATTTTGAATATGATTGGGGATCTGATGAGGAAAATGAGAAGAATGATGAAAATAAGGTGGATGACAATTTGGATACATGTGTTTGGGATATGAGTGAAGGAGAGGAGGATCCAGAAGGTGATTTATTTGATAGTGATCTTAGAGAGGAGGAAGAGAGTGAGGATGAAGATACTAAGAGTGAATAGGTGGAGGAATTTCCCATTACCCATCACATAATTCCTTCACCACAAGACCCATCTCTTCATTTCCTTATTGAGGATCCTATATGGGATATATATCCAGATGATAATTTTGAAAGTTTTTGTGAGGATATTCATGAATGTGGGGGAATTGAATTATTAAAAGAGGAGGAGGCACAAAAATTCACCTTTGATATAACCCCTCCATTATGTGTAGATAGGAGTGATCCATTGGGGATGGTCATAGAAATTAAGGATCAATCATCATTATACCTTTCACCTCATGGCGATCTATTTCTGCATGTGCTCCCATATCAAGACTTGATTGTGAGTTGTGTTCATGTTCATGTTCATTGCAATGATAATTTACTATTGAAATGGAACATCAACCATACATGTTGGTCTTCTGACTATTATTTATTTTTTCTCATTGTTGCAAGGAACCAAAAGTTTAGAAGGAAGAGGCGGAGAGAGCTTTACCCTCCTCTACGACCACCTGATTATTGTTGATTGACATGTGTCCATCTTAAGACGTTAAACAAGGAAGCTTGTGGGAGGCAACCCACCAATTAGGTTTATTTTGTTAAACTTTCAATTCTACTTTTACATTCCTATTTGTCGATTGTGATATCTAGTTTTGATGCAAGTAAAAAGGTTCCTTGATATGTGCATTCAGTGTGCAAGGACGCATTGAGTCGATACCACCGACTTCATTGTCGGTAGTACTGAGTTCTCATCAGTGACATCACACAAGATGAGCAAGCATCGACACTTCACCGAGCTCAAGTTCTTATTGGAGGGCATGTCTTCATGTGGATCCCACTCACCCGTCTTTTGCCCAGATCTGAGCTCACATATCGGTACAATCGTTCCATGTATCTTCCTTTGCTTTTGACATTGAGGACAATGTCATATTCAAGCTTAGGGGGAGGAATGGAACGATGCTTCTATCTTTACCTCTTGCATCTTTTCTTTTTATCATACATCTACATGTTTTTTTCCAGAAAAATTAGATTTTTCATTTTGTTTTTAGAGTCCACTTCTATCTAGTGTAATTGTGGATGAAATATAAAATTCTGGTTAGGATTATCCGTTTGTTGATGATGTGGTATCGATTATGAAAATTCTAAATAAAAATTTAAATGTGCTTTTATGCTTTGCTCTTTAAGCTGAATTTGCTATGTTTAAGAGTACATAACTGGAGGAATTGTTTGGATTAGTCAGCTTGATGACATACTGAATGAATGAAAAACCTAACTTAATCCTATGGCTTCTGTTATGACGATGATGTTTGAGTCCAAGCCATCCAAACATTAACGTGATCTTTAATGTGAATTCTAGAAATAAACTCTAAGGTTACCCTATTACACAAGTTGATTGAAGAGGGACATATCATGGTTGGGAAAGACATTGTCTCTTAGTCATGTGATCTCATCCACCTTCCATTCATCTTCATTCACCACCATAGGATGATCAAGTTTAATCCAAGTTATTTTCCTCTTGTATGTAATACATGGCATGATAGGAAGCATATAGTTAGTTCATTTTATTATGCATTAGAAAAGGGAAAAAATTCATATCATTCTTTGTGCATTTGAGTTTGCATAACAAAATTTCATATAGTTGCATTTGCATTGCATATTTCATAAGATGTTACATATTTATTATCTTCTACGGTCTTCTCTCATGAAAGAGCATAAAAAAAGTTGTATCTCCTTACTCCTTCTCCAAAAAAAAGCCAAAGCATGAACTATTCATCTTGCTAAAAATAGGATAAGAAAAAAAGAGTTATTGAAAAAAAATAGTAGAAAAGGAGAAAAAAGGATTTTAAGTTCAATTACATATTCACTCTAAGCAACAAAGGAGGGGATTGTGATTCTTTTTATAAACACCTTTCCACTTATACTCATCGTTAGAATGAGATATCCATTACATGCATCATTCCACCAAAATAAAAAATAGTCATTAGAAATCATACATTCACATTTTATCCATCATACAGGTGCATCATATTTTTACTTTTTGCATAAATAATTTGGATGATTCTTGTGAATCTTATTTTCGTAGCCACCCATATTTTCCACCCATTGCTCTGCATGGTAGGCCACCATCATAATTAATCCCCTCATCCATGTTTATTTGGGGATCTGCTTCCAAGTAGTTTATTTAGGTAGATCAGAGCAATGTAGATAGGGAGATCACATGGTGCATCAAGCATGTTGTGATAAAGTGGATTTTTGCATTATAATGAAATAATTACACTTTTGCCCTCTTTATACTCACTCATGATCCTCAATCTTTTTCCTCATCTTAATAATAAATTTTAAGACTCAAATCCAAGATATGGTGACCGATGTTGATTTTATACACATTATAACATCACAAATTGGATTCATTCATCACTTTATCCAAAGAATCAAATTGGTCAATCAAACTTTGTATTTTTGTTCTCAAACTTTTTATAAAGGTTCTCCACATTTTTGTGAGGATTTGGTACAGATTTGAGGTTATTTGGATATTCCTATGTTTTTCTATGAATTTTGGAAGTTATCTTCTCAAAATCCTTTTATTTGCCTTTTTTTTGGGCTTTTTCCAAGTCAGCAATCCGGGGCAAAGGGTCTGGGGCGAGCCAAAGCCCTTGGATCTGCTGCCCGCGGATCCAGGCCCGATCAAGCGGCCAAAACTTTATCTTCAACCTCCCGCAATCAGCGGGGAGGTGATTAAGAAACAACAATGATCGATTTCCCGGTCTTGACCACTTTTTGAAAATCTAAGCGAGCCAAAATGCTCCCCTCGCAAATTCGAACTCACTGAGCCCTAGTTTGACCCCTTTTGTATGCCTTTGTGCCGCCAAAATGATACATTTTCCTTGTGCCTCTCCTCCCGGTGGACATGACTGCTGCTCCAAGTCCTCTAGCCCTAAGCCTAAACCAAACCCTATAAAATCCCTCTCAAATGGCCGCCTACATCTTTCCGCACGGATCCCCCACCCTTTCCGTGCTTGCACGTGGACACACACGCCCCATTTTTGTTTCCGATCTGTAGCAGCTCCAAGCAACAATGCCGCTGCACGGCCACCCTCGGGCGCCCCTGAAACTCGCCTCATCCTCCCTTTCTTTGGCTTCCATCGAGTCCGCGAGGTGGTGGCGGACTGGGACGGCATGCTCGCAGCCTCCCTCAACCACTCCTGCTCCTGGAGCAGCTCCACACCAGCAAGCTCCTCCGCCCTGGTCTTGGGCTTGCTCGGGGCTTCACGCGGAGAACTCTGTGTGAGGAAAGGGTGACCATGAACCACCGGTTCTACAGAGCCAATAAACTAATGTCTGAACCAATCAATAAGGGAGAAAACCAGATGAACCAAGATTGAACCAGCCCTCCAAGATAACAAGTCACAATGATTATGTGGCTAGATCCGGGCCACTGGTTGTGCATCTGACAGTCCTCGATTTTTTGTATCAAAGGTATTTTCGCTCCTTCTTTGACAAATATTCATATATATGTCCTGATCTTGTTTTAATTGTAGAAAATACATCCTAGCTCCAAATATTACAAATAAGTAGTCAATCTCGATCAGAAAAATCTAGTGGATCCATTAAAAATATTTTTGAAACCTGATTTCAAACTATGTTCACTGATTTATCTAAATCATCATCTATTGATTATGTAATTAGTCTAAATGACTCAATGTTGTGATTAAGACTTTGGTAACCTTATATCTGACTCTGATTTTATCTTGAGACATGAAATCATACTTGACTAGACTAGATATGATCTCATTGTCTTAACCACCTTTGAATATTAATCTTATGCCTTGAAGTAATTTTGATGATATCTTAATATAATTGATCTAAATCTTGTGGCATATCTAAATCTGTTGACCTAAAAGTCGATCTCTGATTTACTCATCAGAACTTGATCTGATCTTGAACAACATGATGATATAAATATTTGATGATGACTTGGATAATGATCATAAAGTTAAGGTTTACACATATGATCATAGAAACCTAAGTAGGTCATCCATTCTTGAAACATGCTTGATATTTGAATAAATGTTAGACATTTGGAAATGTTGACGATGACCTAACCCTAAGGTTGACATAGGAAAAGTGTAACCTAATCTCGAATGCTGAGACCTAATATTCTGAACATCATGATTTTGACCCTTGATCCAATCTTGATGATTTAGGATCTGACTCGAAGGGTTGACCTATTGATTCAAATATTGATCATACTCAAAATCTTTGGTGAAAGGTACGCTATTTATATAACTCCTCCTTGATTGTATTGAAGATACTTTTATGTATCTCTTGACCGTATGCTTGGCTAGTTATTTGGATGAGCTATTGTTCCCTATGATTAGTCTTCTGTTTTTCTATATTATATTCTGAAAAACATGAAAACATAAATTGAATGCCCATTATGACTGCCCGTATATTGATAATGATGATGATATTGATAATGTTGATAATGTTGATATTGAGTACTACAACCCCCCTCATTTGGAGGTGGGACTTGTACATTGGCTTCCTATGTTCCTATAGTGAAAAGGGGCCTAGTGACCTTCCCCATCGCGTTGGGGTAATAGAGTCATACAAAATATATAAGCATGCTTCTTGAATTACATCATAATGGGAACTCGTAATAAAAGTTGAATTGCTTGAAAAACTTGTCGAATAAATGTTGGTTTTGCAAATTTCTTATTATTTTTTGAATATAAGTCCTGCCAAGTATACTATTTTGTTATAAATCGCTTTGCTTGTTTTTGATAGCGTACCGTGCAATTGCATGATTGTGTCTCAATTTTCTTGATTTTAGGCAATATAATTGGAACACTGATCGCTTCCGCACTCTACATACACTCTGATGACAAAGATATATTTGTGAAATCTCTATATTGGGTTAGTTTGTTCTTTAATTATCCAGTTTTTGAGTTATTTATTTATTATTGTATATGCCAGTGTGTTAGATCCTATCGGGCCACTCAGGGACGGGCGCTTCAATCCTTTTTCTACTGTCTAGGCAGTAGGATTGGGATTGGGGTAAGAACGGTTACGTGACAGTTGGTATCAGAGCTTACACACTCTCATATACTTTAAGTAAATAATTTCTCAAGTCTCTTACACCCAAGAAACCCTAATGTCCATAATGGTGAAAATTGAGGTGTCTAGGCTCGGGGTCCTGACATAATTTCTCCTATCCGTCTTCACGGTGGCTGAGATCCCCCGCTCTACCTGGCCTTAATTGATCCAAAACTGGACCTAATGGTTCTCTTGTGAAACCCTAGAGAGTCTTCTAGCATCTCATCTCTTCTTTAAGGACAATCCTAAGCCACCCATGTAGATGAAGATTAGGTAGTCTTCTTATCTCATCATGTGGTCCTTCTCATGACCTTTTGCCACATGATGTCTCAATTATTGGTAGCTTATGAATGGGAAAAAAATGAATATTGCTAAATCTTGAAATTTAATACCATGATCTGACCTAAATTTGAAAACTCAATTTTGATCAAATACTCATGTATGATCCCTAATATCACGAACACTCAATTTTGACTATGTTTGAGGTGATGATATGGTGAAATAAGGATGACTTATACCTTATACCTTAATTTTGATAAGGTCCCTATTTTGATTAATGTCCATGTTGCCCTATTATTGATTAGACCTCATACATAGATAAGAAAACTTGTACCCTATTTGATACATATCATGACTAAGCCATCAAGTGACTAAGTCTAAGACTCACAAAACCATGATGTAAGACTATGATGCAAAAGCAGTTTTCCTATTGACTATTTTTGCCTTTTGCAATCTCGATTTTGATATTACGCTCTAATTCCTCGAATGTCAAATTCAAATCCTCGATTTTCAAATTTGTCACTACCTTGATATTGAAAGAAAGAATTGCAAATCTTGACATTATTGACCTATTATCTTGAATTTTGATCTTATGACCTGGATATATATGATCTAATCATGGATACTCTCCCTATTTGAATAAGCTCAATTAATAACGACTAATGTTGTTAATGTGCCAGATTAGGGTGGTAGTTGACTCATGACTCCCCTAACCTAGGTCACATCCCCATCACGACTACCTCTAAGTTTTCATCCTATTGATTATTTAGAGTTTGGAAAGGTATCTCCTTTCACCCGATTTTAGATTGGTTGACCTAAGCCTAATAGGTTAAAACCATGGTTGATACTCGATCTGAATACTGATTTGATAATGACCTGGACATATGGTAATATTGATTATAGCTTGAGGTTGACTTCCTACTTAGACCTAGGTCTAGATCATTCATCAAACTTGGAAACCATGATAATGAAATTTTGACATGTTGATTAAATATTACTTGAATATTGTTGCTAGAAATTGAATATAGATGAGTGATCTCCCTAAGGTCTAAATAGGAATATAAACCCTAGCTTTGGATATATGTATACATATGATCTAATTTTGTATCTATGACTTTTGGTGTCTAAAATCTCGACTCTTGATATTGATTATAGAATTGTGACCCACGATTATCAAATCTCAATAATGATACAAATCCTATGATCACACTATTTGGACATTGATATATATTACTAATGACTTCAAAATCCCAAATCTTGAAAATTTTGAAATGATGACTAATTTGAATCTTTCGATTTATGTCTTAGGGTTTAGCTCTCATTAGGACTAGGGTGGGACCTTCCCATTGATTTTGAGCTCGAAATAATGATATTGAAAATATGATGTTGTTTAGATATGTTGAAATATGAAATCTCAAATCATGGATATGTAACCCCACCTAGGCCAATGTAGAGGCTACAACCCTGAGATATTGGGATTGAAAGTCACCTTGTACACTTGAACTCTATTCGTTTGACCAAAAATATGATCCCTCCGAATTTGTGATCAATAGGATGACTTCCATATAAGTGACTCATATAATGACTTTGGACAATATATGTGCTGATTTTGATACTCAATTGCTTGATGATGAAATGGTGTTAGTACCAAGTTGATTATGATTTGGAACATGGAATCCCAATTATGATTATTGGATTACTTGAAATTTGAGGACATGATTTTGATTTTATACTTGAGGATACCCCCTGCATTTGAGGAAAAGACTTAGGTTGAATAATCTCGATTTTTGAGGATTTTTTTGAATTTTGAGGACAAAATTCCTTTTAAGGAGGGAAGGATGTGATAAAGTGGATTTTTGCATTATAATGAAATAATTACACTTTTTCCCTCTTTATACTCACTCATGATCCTCAATCTTTTTCCTCAGCTTAATAATAAATTTTAAGACTCAAATCCAAGATATGGTGACCGATGTTGATTTTATACACATTATAACATCACAAATTGGATTCATTCATCACTTTGTCCAAAGAATCAAATTGGTCAATCAAACTTTGTCTTTTTGTTCTCAAACTTTTTATAAAGGTTCTCCACATTTTTGTGAGGCTTTGGTACATATTTGAGGTTATTTGGATATTCCTATGTTTTTCTATGAATTTTGGAAGTTATCTTCTCAAAATCCTTTTATTTGCCTTTTTTTTGGGCTTTTTCCAAGTCAGCAATCCGGGGCAAAGGGTCTGGGGCGAGCCACAGCCCTTGGATCTGCTGCCCGCAGATCCAGGCCCGATCAAGCGGCCAAAACTTTATCTTCAACCTCCCGCAATCAGCGGGGAGGTGATTAAGAAACAACAATGATTGATTTCCCGGTCTTGACCACTTTTTGAAAATCTAAGCGAGCCAAAATGCTCCCCTCACAAATTCGAACTCACTGAGCCCTAGTTTGACCCCTTTTGTATGCCTTTGTGCCGCCAAAATGATACATTTTCCTTGTGCCTCTCCTCCCGGCGGCCATGACTGCTGCTCCAAGTCCTCTAGCCCTAAACCTAAACCAAACCCTATAAAATCCCTCTCAAATGGCCGCCTACATCTTTCCGCACGTATCCCCCACCCTTTCTGTGCTTGCACGTGGACACACACGCCCCATTTTTGTTTCTGATCTGTAGCTGCTCCAAGCAGCAATGCCGCTGCACGGCCACCCTCGGGCGCCCCTGCAACTCGCCTCATCCTCCCTTTCTTTGGCTTCCATCGAGTCCGCGAGGTGGTGGCGGACTGGGATGGCATGCTCGCAGCCTCCCTCAACCACTCCTGCTCCTGGAGCAGCTCCACGCCAGCAAGCTCCTCCGCCCTAGTCTTGGGCTTGCTCGGGGCTTCACGCGGAGAACTCTGTGTGAGGAAAGGGTGACCATGAACCACCGGTTCAACAGAGCCAATAAACCAATGTCTGAACCAATCAATAAGGGAGAAAACCAGATGAACCAAGATTGAACTAGCCCTCCAAGATAACAAGTCACAATGATTATGTGGCTAGATCCGGGCCACTGGTTGTGCATCTGATAGTCCTCGATTTTTTTGTATCAAAGGTATTTTTGCTCCTTCTTTGACAAATATTCATATATATGTCCTGATCTTGTTTTAATTGTAGAAAATACATCCTAGCTCCAAATATTACAAATAAGTAGTCAATCTCGATCAGAAAAATCTAGTGCATCCATTAAAAATATTTTTGAAACCTGATTTCAAACTATGTTCACTGATTTATCTAAATCATCATCTATTGATTATGTAATTAGTCTAAATGACTCAATGTTGTGATTAAGACTTTGGTAACCTTATATCTGACTCTGATTTTATCTCGAGACATGAAATCATACTTGACTAGACTAGATCTGATCTCATTATCTTAACCACCTTTGAATATTAATCTTATGCCTTGAAGTAATTTTGATGATATCTTAATATAATTGATCTAAAGCTTGTGGCATATCTAAATCTGTTGACCTAAAAGTCGATCTCTGATTTACTCATCAGAACTTGATCTGATCTTGAACAACATGATGATATAAATATTTGATGATGACTTGGATAATGATCATAAAGTTAAGGTTTACACATATGATCCTAGAAACCTAAGTAGGTCATCCATTCTTGAAACATGCTTGATATTTGAATAAATGTTAGACATTTGGAAATGTTGACGATGACCTAACCCTAAGGTTGACATAGGAAAAGTGTAACCTAATCTCGAATGCTGAGACCTAATATTCTGAACATCATGATTTTGACCCTTGATCCAATCTTGATGATTTAGGATCTGACTCGAAGGGTTGACCTATTGATTCAAATATTGATCATACTCAAAATCTTTGGTGAAAGGTACGCTATTTATATAACTCCTCCTTGATTGTATTGAAGATACTTTTATGTATCTCTTGACCGTATGCTTGGCTAGTTATTTGGATGAGCTATTGTTCCCTATGATTAGTCTTCTGTTTTTCTATATTATATTCTGAAAAACATGAAAACATAAATTGAATGCCCATTATGACTGCCCGTATATTGATAATGATGATGATATTGATAATGTTGATAATGTTGATATTGAGTACTACAACCCCCCTCATTTGGAGGCGGGACTTGTACATTGGCTTCCTATGTTCCTATGGTGAAAAGGGGCTAGTGACCTTCCCCATCGCGTTGGGGTAATAGAGTCATACAAAATATATAAGCATGCTTCTTGAATTACAGCATAATGGGAACTCGTAATAAAAGTTGAATTGCTTGAAAAACTTGTCGAATAAATGTTGGTTTTGCAAATTGCTTATTATTTTTTGAATATAAGTCCTGCCTAGTATACTATTTTGTTATAAATCGCTTTTCTTGTTTTTGATAGCGTACCGTGCAATTGCATGATTGTGTCTCGATTTTCTTGATTTTAGGCAATATAATTGGAACACTGATCGCTTCCGCACTCTACATACACTCTGATGACAAAGATATATTGGTGAAATCTCCATATTGGGTTAGTTTGTTCTTTAATTATCCAGTTTTTGAGTTATTTATTTCTTATTGTATATGCCAGTGTGTTAGATCCTATCGGGCCACTCAGGGACGGACGCTTCAATCCTTTTTCTACTGTCTAGGCAGTAGGATTGGGATTGGGGTAAGAACGGTTCCGTGACACATGTGTCCTACTAGCCATGATATTAACTGCTTCATATTGATAGTGTTTTTCATTAATCTTATTGTGGACATCTATTATGAACATGATTGATCGCTTTAGAGTAGTTACTTGTTCAGTGGTTGGCAAGGATCGGTTTGGGACCAACTGGTGGAGGACGGTTAGAAAAACTAATTCATAAGTACATGTCTTCTTGCTGACTTTTTAAAACAAATCCAAGAGTAGTGTTGCTCGAGGACGAGCAATATTCAAGCTTAGGGGTGTGATGTCTGCACAAATTATCATTATTTTGATATCTAATTTGGTTATTTTCTTTGTGATTTGTGCTTAATTGAATATCTTTTTAATACATATTTTACCATATTAGTAAAAATCACTTGTGCATCATTTCTTATATTTTTACATGTATTTTACATGTTTTAATTATTATAGTAATTATTTGATTTTATTCATTGATTATTTATTGCAGATAATTATTATTTACTGGAGCAAAGTCGATTCCATCGACTTGCAACTCGATGGTAGCGACATGGCATCAGAGTACAAATGTTTTTTGCTCCAGATTGAAAAGGAAAAGCACATTTTACTGTGAAGAAGTCGATACCATCGACTTCCAACTCGATACCATCGACTCAGACGCTGCGGACTAAATTTTAATGTGTTAAATCTAACACATATTGTATGAAAAATTATATTTTATGTTTCCTCTTGACCTAACACTAGTACAGGAATGGTCTGTAGCATCGGTTTTTTTAAGCCCGCAGTGTCACTTTATAACCGACGCCTAAGTGGCCGTCGCTATAGAATTTTCTCTATAGCGTCGGTTTATTTGACCAAATAAAACCGACCTTACAAAGTATACACCGATGCAAAACACCGACCCAGGCGAGAATTTGCTCTACAGAATTTTCTCTATAGCGTCCGTTATTCCAAAAAAGCCGACCTTGTAACGATCTCGGTCGACAATTTTCTCGACCGATATCATTTACAGGGTCGTTTTTTTTGGAATAACCGACCCTAAAAATTGAATGACCACTTCAGTGTGATCCTCGGTCGAGAAAATTTTCAACCAAAATATTTTCGATCGACAATTTTCTCGACCAAGAGAGTTTTACAGGGTCGGTTTTTTTGGAATAACCGACCCTAAAGATTGAATGACCACTTCAGTGTGATCCTCGGTCGAGAACATTTTTGACCGAAAATATTTCGGTCGACAATTTTCTCAACCGAGAGAATTTACTGAAAAACACTAGAGGGGGGGTGAATAGAGTTTTTAAATAATTTTAACAATTTATTGAACTCAAACAACCACAATTGAAATTGGAAGAAGGAGACAGGTGTTTAGAGTGGTTCCAACTTTAGCAAATACTAAAGTTGTCAGTCCACTACCCGGTTGCTTACCCAACCGGGATTTTGAAAGTATTTATTTTATTACCTTCTCAAGGATTTATACAAAATACAATACTTTCCTTTACACCCTTTGAACAGCCTTCACTTGAAGTAGGTGCACCAACTTTGAGGTAGCCTTCTTGAAGTAACTCCAAGCTCCCCCTTGAAGTAGCCTTCCTCTCTAGAAGTAACCTCCCGTTGCACCAGCCTTCTGAAGTAGCTCAAAGTCACCTTCTTCACCAAGAAGATCTCCACCCTCTCCAATCAGCAGCCTCCAACCTAGGAGTAGCAAGGAGAGTACAAACGGTAATAGAGAACAAGAAAGGAAAAAGGAAATTACAACTTATCCTTTGTAGCCCAAGGCTTGATTTTCCTAGATCAAGCGTATATATCTCCTAACCAAGTGTATGGAATTGTGATTGCAGTGGGTAGGAGATACTAGCCTATAGGACACGAATTTTGAGCTAAGGAAGGATGTAGCCAATTGTCACAATGCTCAAATTGCTCACAAACAGATTGCTCAAAGTATGCTCAAGGATTTCTCAAGTGTAACAAGTGTCTTTGAGTGTCCTATGGCTTGTCCTATTTATAGGAATGGCCTAAGGATGCTTAAGGACGTTCTAGATAACTTCTAGGGGTTTCTATGTGCTTAACTAGCCGTTAGGTACAAGTTTGTTGCTTTAACAACGGCTAATTAATTAATTCTGCAGTTGCTGTCAGAGACCATCTCGGTCGAGGAATGGTCGACCGAGACACCTACTCGGTCGAACTTTTGTCGACCGACAGGCTCTCTGGAACAAGTGATTTGCAACGTCTATCTCCAACTGCGAACTACCTTGTCTGTTGTGTCTAACGGCTACTTTGGATCTTTCTCGGTCGAGAAGATTGTCGACCGAGAGTGTCTCGGTCGAGGAGTTTGTCGACCGAGATTGATCCTGTTTCAATGTTTCAATTTAGGCACTAATTATACGTATGAGTGTGCAAATGTGATCCTATTTGAAGGGGATGACTTATCTAAATGTGGTGTTTAGCTAGGGAAGATCTAACGCTTGATTTACATGCAATATAAGTACTTGTACATTATATATTTGTACAAGTTTTTACAAAGCGATTACATTGCATGAAAACATAAACATGTAAGCATATGGATTTCCCTAGTTGCTTTGTCATCCACCTTAATCCTGCACACTCTAGTAGCTCGTTAGATCAATAAGAATGAAATGTTTGTCATAATCAAAACAAAGGGATTTATAGATGTCCATTTAGCCAACAATCTCCCCCTTTTTGAAGATGACAAACATTTCCAAAAATATAAATAAAGGAAATATAAACCATATGAGTTTCATACCTTTAGATTACCTTTTGTAGCTTTTCCTCTTGGTTATAAAATGTGTGCTTATTATTCCCCTTGAATTATGGAACATGAAATCCAATTCACTAGGGAATATAGCAACTTTCAATGTAAAGCCAAGAGTTTATTTATAAAACTCATTGATTGAGTGTTTCTAAGTTTTAGTTTTATATTTATTTCTCCCCCTTTGTCATTTCAAAAAGATATCCGTTTAGAAATAAAAACTCCCCCTTAATTAGATGTCCCATCAAATCTAATGAAAAAGATGTCCATTTAAAAGCCAAAATATCATGATGCAAGTAAGAGTTTTTGTTTAAGTAGCACAAATATCAAAGAAAACATCTTCCAAAGGAGTGATAAGCAGTTGCTTCCTAATTTTGTTAAATTGATCTAGTGGAAGCGGTTTTGTAAAAATATCAGCCAATTGATCTTCTGTATCAACATGATGAAGGGAAACATGATTCTTAGAGATATGATCCCTTAAAAAGTGATGACGGATTTCAATATGTTTAGCTCGGCTGTGTAAAATAGGATTGTGTGCTAAGTTTATAGCGCTCGTGTTGTCACAAAAAATAGGCGTAGATGAAAGAGTAAAACCATAATAGTTTAATACTTGTTGCATATAAAGCACTTGAGCACAACAAGACCCGGCTGCCATATATTCAACTTTAGTTGTAGATAGGGCAACCGTATTTTGTTTCTTGCTAAACCAAGATACTAAAGCTCTCCCTAACAAGAAACAACCACCACTAGTACTCTTGCGATCAAGGCGACAACCAACATAATCCGCATCAGTATAAGCTTTAAAATCCAAGGATTGTCCTTTTGGATACCATAAACCAAAACAAGTAGTGCCGGCTAGGTAACGAAGAATTCGTTTAACTGCTAGAAAATGAGAGTGCATAGGTTGTGATTGAAATCGAGCACAAAGACCAACGGGAAACATAATGTCTGGTCTAGAAGCAGTTAAGTAAAGCAAACTACCAATCATGGCTCTATATAAGGAATCATCAATAGGTTCCCCATTTTCATCCTTATCAATTTTAATAGAAGTAGCCATAGGAGTAGTAGCATGTTTGCACTGATCCATCCCAAAACGTTTTAAGAGTTCTTTAGTATATTTTTCTTGGCTTATGAATATTCCGGCAGGTGTTTGCTTAATTTGAAAACCAAGAAAGAAAGTTAGTTCACCCATGAGGCTCATTTCAAATTCTTTTTGCATAATGTCACTAAATTGTGTGCACAATGAATCATTAGAAGCTCCAAAAATAATGTCATCAACATATATTTGCACAACTAGGAAATCAGATGTATATGTTTTGAAAAATAAAGTAGAATCTGAATTTCCAATAGAAAAACCATTATCAAAAAGATATGTCTTGAGCCTTTCATACCAATTTCTAGGTGCTTGTTTTAAACCATAAAGTGCTTTCTTAAGTTTATAAACATAGTCACCTTTTTCCGGTATTTCAAAACCAGGTGGTTGGGCAACATATACTTCTTCTTGAATGATGCCATTTAGAAATGCACTTTTTACATCCATTTGGTAGAGTTTGATGTTTTTATGTGCAACAATAGCTAGTAACATTCTAATAGCTTCAAGTCTAGCTACCGGTGCATACGATTCATCAAAATCTATTCCTTCTTGTTGATTATATTCTTGTGCTACTAACCGAGCTTTATTCCTTATTACTTCTCCTGCCTCATTTAGCTTGTTCCTAAAAACCCATTTAGTTCCTATTATGGTTTTATCTTGTGGTTTAGGAACTAAATCCCATACATCATTTTTAGTGAATTGATTTAATTATTCTTGCATGGCTATTATCCAATAATCATCTTTAAGAGCTTCAGATATCTTTTTAGGTTCAATGATAGAAACAAAAGCCATGTTTGCAACATCTTTGAAGGAAGACCGAGTTTTGACTTTATCATTAGGATCTCCAATAATTAATTCTTGAGGATGATCTTTAATAAGCCTAGGTGTAGGTTGTGGTTCAGCTTGGTGATTATTTGTAGTACCTTTCTCACTATCATTTGGTATTTTTAAATTTTCGAATTGATTAGTGAGATCTATGATTTCTAGATTTTCAGATTTGGACTCTTCATGAAAAGAAACATGAATAGATTCCTCAATTTTTCTAGATATAGTGTTATATACTCTAAAAGCTTTGCTAGAAGTGGAATATCCCAAAAAGAATGCTTTGTGTGATTTTGAGTCAAACTTATCTCTATCGTCATTGGTATTTAAAATATAGCATGTGGATCCAAAGGTATGAAAATAGTCAACTCTAGGTTTCTTAGAATGTATTATTTCATATGGAGTTTTCTTTAAATGAGAGTGAACAGTTACTCTATTTAGCACATAGCATGCAGTGTTTACAGCTTCAGCCCAAAAGGTTTTGGGTGTGTTGTGTTCAAGCATCATAGTTCTAGCCATTTCTTGTAGTGATCGATTTTTCCTTTCAACTATACCATTTTGTTGTGGGGTGCGTGGAGCAGAAAAATTATGAGTGTACCCTTGAAATGTACAAAATTCTTCAAATGTATGAATTTCAAATTCTCCACCATGATCACTTCTAATGGTACATATTTTGCTTTGTAATAGATTTTCAATCTTGGAACAAAATTGTATAAAAACATGAATAGTATCATCTTTAGTTGTAATAAAGTGTACCCATGTGTATCTACTATATTCATCAACAATAACAAAACAATATCTTTTACCACCAATAGATTGTGTCCTCATGGGTCCAAATAAATCCATATCAATTAATTCTAAGGACCTACTGGTGCTAAGTACATGTTTTGGTTTAAAAGAGGTTTTGGTTTGCTTTCCCATTGTGCATGGTTCACAGTTTTCAACTTGATCAAAAGATAAAGTAGGCAATCCACGAACAAGATCATATTTCACTAACTTTTTAATAACATGTGAACTAGCATGTCCTAGATTTTTATGCCATACTTGTAAGGTATTTTCATTTGCAAGCATGCATTTTCCCACTACTGATTTCATAGAGTTAGGTTTAAGAATATAAAGATTTCCAACTCTATTTCCTTCATAAACAACATTTGTAGTGTTTTCTATCAATAACTTGCAGCAAGTTTTGTTAAATAACACATCATAACCACTATCACATAATTGACTAACACTTATCAAATTATGGTGCAAACCATCAACGAGTAGAACATTCTTTATTTCGAGGTTTGTACCAACATTACCTATTCCAACGATTTTTCCCTTACCATTGTCTCCAAAGGTGACTGTTCCACTTTTCTTTTCTTCAAAGGTTTGAAATGCATCCTTGTTCCCGGTCATATGTTTGGAACATCCACTGTCAACCACCCATTCCTGCATTAAATTGTAGATTTTGGTACCCATGTGATGGTCTGATATGGTTAGAATCATTTAAGTACAGATTTGTATAAGAGTTCTGAATCAGAAGTCCAATCGGTCGACAATTGTTCGACCGACATCTGTCTCGGTCGACTAATTGTCGATCGAGAAGATTACTGTATTACAAACAAAGAAACACAGAAATTTAGCTCGGTTGACCAATTTTCGACCGAAATAATTGCTGTAAATTTTGATATGTTACAGACATTCGGTCGGTCGACAATAGTTCGACCGATTAATGGTTCGGTCGACAATACTTTGACCGACTAAGTTTCTATTTTAGTACAACAATGCAGAAAATTAACAATATGCATGAAATCTTTTGTTTAGTTAAGATAAGACAATATAAATAGCAAGATGGAGCTTTTTGGTCATATCTCAACTAAATTCTATTTGACTCTACTAAGTTTGAGGTTTTGGGACCCAAACTAATTCGGAATCCTTAGTTTTATAAGGGCATGAAAAGGAATAGTGTCCAAGACGTAAACAAAAATGGCAAGTAATAGAATCAACTTCATTTCTCTTTCTAGCCATTGTGTTCTTGGGTACAAACATAGTTTGAGTTCTTTTGGGTTGATTTTTCTTTGGAGCATATCCCAAACCTTTTCTTCCGTTGAAAACAGTACCAATGCTTAGAATGTTATCAAGTATATCTTTTCTTCTTAACTCATAAAGTTCTCTTTGCAGCTGAGCATTATCATTCAGTTTCTAGTGTAGATCATTTCTTGCTTGATCTAAATCAGATAACAATGAATCTCTTTCTTTTATAACATTATCATAGTCTAGATGGTTACACAAAATAGTTTGAGTCTAAAAATCATTTAGTTTAGCTAACAAGTCAGTCTTTTCTTTAGAAAGAAGATCAACATTTGTTTCTGAAGTGAGTAGCTTTCTAGTGCAATCATCTAAAGATGTTTTTAAAGACAAATTCTCAAGATCAATGTTATTCTTTTCAGAAGAAAGATTATCTAATTTAGCAATTAGCTCATCATTTGATTTGATAACCTTCTTTAGTTTCTTCTTGACATCAACATACTTATCATGAATTTCTCGTAGACTAGTAACTAACTCTTCTTTAGGAAGATCAAGTAAGCTTACCTCTTGAGAGTCTTCATTATCTTCTCTTGCCATTAGACAATCCACCATTTCTTCTCCGCTTTCACTGTCACTTGACTCGTCCCATGCAGCTTTATAGGCTTTTTCTCCCTTCTTCTTGTGTGAGCTTTTCTTTCCTTTCTTTGCTTTAGGACATTCATTTTTGAAATGCCCTTTCTTCCCACATTCAAAGCACCTAGGAGGGGTAGAAGAAGAACTGGAAATTTTGTTAGATTTAAATCTTTTGTATTTCTTACCATTGACTATCAAGGATTCTTCTCCTTCTTCTTCACTTGACTCCTCACTTTCTTGTGTGACGACCTTTGAAGCTTTTAGAGCCACATCCTTCTTCTTTCCTTGCTGAAGTTCACGTGCTATTCTTTATTCCTCTTCTAGGGTTGCTTCATGAGCTTCTAAGTTGCCAATAAGTTGCTCCATTTTCAGTCGAGTGAGGTCATTTACTTCTTCAATGGCTGTCACCTTTGGCTTATATTTTGGAGGAAGTGAACGAAGGATCTTTGATACCTGATCTTCTTCAAGGACAGGTTTTCCTAGGGCACTTAAACCATTAACAATAGTAGAAAATTTTGCAAACATTTCACTAATAGATTCATCAGGATCCATACGAAAGTGTTCAAACTTTTGTTTAAACATGCTAATTTTGGAATTTTTGACTTGGACTGTTCCTTCATAGGTTATGGATAGTCTATGCCAAATATCATAGGCTGTGTCACAATTAGATATTCTATTAAATTCTCCTACCAATATAGAACAATATAAAATGCTTACAGCTTTTGCATTCATTTGAGCTAGCTTTACCGTATTTGCATCCCATTCTGCAAATTGAATTTGAGGGAGCTCATATGGGGTTGACACCATTCTCCATAAGTCCCAATTGATGCCTTGGAAGTAGAACTGCATCCTTCTCTTCCAATATTGGTAGTTTGTTCCATCGAACGCTGGAGGCCTAGCAACAAGTGTCCCTTCGAGGTTAAGGTTGTTGAGCACTCCATCACCCATTTCTTCAAGACCTTGTTAGGGTTCCTTGAAGCCTGCTCTGATACCAATTGAAAAACACTAGAGGGGGGTGAATAGAGTTTTTAAATAATTTTAACAATTTATTGAACTCAAACAACCACAATTGAAATTGGAAGAAGGAGACAAGTGTTTAGAGTGGTTCCAACTTTAGCAAATACTAAAGTTGTCAGTCCACTACCTGGTTGCTTACCCAACCAGGATTTTGAAAGTATTTATTTTATTACCTTCTCAACGATTTATACAAAATACAATACTTTCCTTTACACCCTTTGAACAGCCTTCACTTGAAGTAGGTGCACCAACTTTGAGGTAGCCTTCTTGAAGTAACTCCAAGCTCCCCCTTGAAGTAGCCTTCCTCTCTAGAAGTAACCTCCTGTTGCACCAGCCTTTTGAAGTAGCTCAAAGTCACCTTCTTCGCCAAGAAGATCTCCACCCTCTCCAATCAACAACCTCCAACCTAGGAGTAGCAAGGAGAGTACAAATGGTAATAGAGAACAAGAAAGGAAAAAGGAAATTACAACTTATCCTTTGTAGCCCAAGGCTTGATTTGCCTAGATCAAGCGTATAGATCTCCTAACCAAGTGTATGGACTTGTGATTGCAGTGGGTAGGAGATACTAGCCTATAGGACATGAATTTTGAGCTAAGGAAGGAAGTAGCCAATTGTCACAATGCTCAAATTGCTCACAAACAGATTGCTCAAAGTATGCTCAAGGATTTCTCAAGTGTAACAAGTGTCTTTGAGTGTCCTATGGCTTGTCCTATTTATAGGAATGGCCTAAGGATGCTTAAGGACATTCTAGACAACTTCTAGGGGTTTCTAAGTGCTTAACTAGCCGTTAGGTACAAGTTTGTTGCTTTAACAACAGCTAATTAATTAATTCTGCAGTTGCTGTCAGAGACCATCTCGGTCGAGGAATGGTCGACCGAGACACCTACTCGGTCAAACTTTTGTCGACCGACAGGCTCTCTGGAACAAGTGATTTGCAACGTCTATCTCCAACTGCCAACTACCTTGTCAGTTGTGTCTAACGGCTACTTTGGATCTTTCTCGGTCGAGAAGATTGTCGACCGAGAGTGTCTCGGTCGAGGAGTTTGTCGACCGAGATTGATCCTGTTTCAATGTTTCAATTTAGGCACTAATTATATGTATGAGTGTGCAAATGTGATCCTATTTGAAGGGGATGACTTATCTAAATGTGGTGTTTAGCTAGGGAAGATCTAACGCTTGATTTACATGCAATCTAAGTACTTGTACATTATATATTTGTAAAAGTTTTTACAAAGCGATTACATTGCATGAAAACATAAACATGTAAGCATATGGATTTCCCTAGTTGCTTTGTCATCCACCTTAATCCTGCACACTCAAGTAGCTCGTTAGATCAATAAGAATGAAATGTTTGTCATAATCAAAACAAAGGGATTTATAGATGTCCATTTAGCCAACATTTACAGGGTCAGTTTTTTTTGGAATAACCGACCCTAAAGATTGAATAAAGACTTCAGAGTAATCCTCGGTCGAGAAATTTGTCGACCGAAGATTACTCTGAAGTGTTTATTCAATCTTTAGGGTCGGTTATTCCAAAAAAAACTGACCCTGTAAAACTCTCTCGGCCGAGAAAATTGTCGACCAAAATATTTTGGTCGAAATTGTTCTCGACCGAGGATCACACTGAAGTGGTCATTCAATCTTTAGGGTTGGTTATTTAACAAACTGACGCTAGAAGTTACGATTTTTTTTAAAAAAAAATTTGCAGAAAATGAAATAGAACAGAAGAACAAGAAGATTCATATATTCTGGGAGAGGGGAGCATTGATGCTCAACCGTCACCATTCAAAACCACACATTCATGACAAAAATGATTCATAATCACATAAAAATTTACAAAATGATAGATTGTAAGTCTGAGATGATATTAATCAGATACAAAAGTAAATATGAAAGGGTACTCAAACCACATACATAAATGGAGCTGACATATTTAATCCAATGCTATATTGACTTCATTTAGAAAAGAATCTGACCACTCTTCTCGGAATTCATTCAAGTCCACAAGGGTGTAAGGCTGAGTTGTAAAGATCTGTATCAGAAAATGCACATGCTAATATTTTATAAAATGACTACAATCACTTGTAAATTTATGATGTTATTCTTTATTACCTGACTTATAGTCTGAATGTCATGTGATGCTTGTTTGACAATAGCTTGCATATATTTCATTACATAGTAGCCACAAGCCCAGTCTTTATTTTGCATAGGACACTACAAATAAAGAATTATACTTAATGTTAGTAAACTACTATAAACAGCAGTTGAGATAACACTATAAGAGTTGACAAATTAGAATTGAAAATTAATACATATAAGACTAAGCAGTTGTCAAAGTAGCTACCTTGATATTTTTCAAAGTCAATGTCTTTAATTTTGTTGGTATTTGTCCTCCAGCATCACGAAAAGCCTTTATACCCCTATCAATTAAATAATAGTTGGTAAAATAGAAATTCTAAATAGAAATATCATGTTGAAGCATTGACTAAATTTATACTTACTCCATAGCTAGAAATTTCAGTTTGTGACTCCTTGTTGTTTTACCCATTGGGTCAAGATAATAAAGAGTCATCAATTTAGGGGCAATCACCACTAATTCCCAATGTCTACCTCTGAGTAAGAATAAAACAAACATTAAAATAAATAATTTTATTCATTATTAAAATTATATTGAATAATAATACTTACTGCACGTTAAAAGAAATTAGGATAATTTCCTTCCCTTCACTAGTAAAATATTTGAATGCAGTAGAGAAGTACTCATTCACATCCTCAAAATTTATCTCCACTTGACTAGTGATTGAAGGAACTAAGAATCCAACATTCTTTATATCAAAGTTTGTGATCTCAGTATATAAATGGCTGTAAAACATTTGTAATTATTTCCATATATAGAACTAAGCTAAAAATGTCTATTGGAATTTGATATATATTGATAGATCATTACCATATCCATACTTCTATTACCGAAGTATTTATCCAATCATACTGGAACAACTCTATAATATCATCAAGAAAAATTAAATTCTCAAAATCCCTCCCAACTGCATCTTCTGTTAAATTGACCAACATTTGTAATCCTGAGCTTTGGTTGGCTAAGTATCGACACAAACATTTACATTTGCTTATCAATTCATCGAATGTAGCTTCAGGAATGAAAGATGGCTTGGGCATAGGAGGACGACTAGTAGAATTTTTACTTTTTGGTTTACAAACCTGTTAACTAAATTACATACTTATATTACACGAGTTCATATATGCAGTCAAATATGAAAAATATGGTAGAAATAAGGTATACCTTGTCATTGATAACCAAGTGTCTAGGCCAAGCCACCATAGTACCCTCAGCTTCTTCAACTGTACTATATTCAGGATTAGGTATGGGTAGTGGTTTGTCCCCCATTCCGTCATACACAAGATGGATGGACACACGACAAATGTCATCAGTAATTTGTTGGCAATGCAATGTACCACCAAGGTTGTACACCTTGCCCGCTGCCACAACATTATATTCTGGAACCTCCACTTCAAGTTTATAGTTCATACCAACCTAGATTGAAATAATATAAGTTATACAAGAAATAGTAGAACAGATACATGTTACAACTATATATATATTATCATATATTTATCATACTAATAACACACCATATAGAACAAAAACTTACTGTAGATTGTTGTGGTGGGTCATCAGGAGTGCTCCCATGATGTCCTTCTACAACTGGAGTATGGGCTTGCACCTCATCACTTGAGAGACGCGCAGTATGAATAGGTTGAGAAGGTTGAGTAGGCTGAAATGAAGACATTATTTCTTTTACTTTCTGCGCTACTAATGCTTCAAGATCCTCTTGTGTAACACCTCCTACATGACCTCTTTTAGATTGCGAAGGGCCAAAATAAGACTTGAATCCTATGCCAGCTCCTAATCCCCTAACACGGCCAGGATGCTCCTTTGTACCAAGAGCAACTGCTAGTTCATCCATGTAGCCAGTTGGGATGAACTTTCCTTCCTTCCTTTGCTCGTGGAGATCAATCTATTCATAGTTAATAAAAATATTAAATCACAATATCAATTAGATATAAATACTTAGTTGGGATAAACCTACCATCTTTTGTGCCACCTCCTTAGTTGCAGGGTTGACAATTTCACCTGCTTGATTCTTTCTAGCATCAATCCATGTCATGTGTCGGGGTGGTCGCTCAACTTGAGTTGTACTAGATTCTTCTCCGGAAGAGGATTGCTTCTCTTGTAGTTGGCGGCGGAAGGCATAACCACCAGGCCCCAAGCGATGGTCATGCACATTTTTATCCTGTCTTTCCTTTTGAGCGTGGTGAATAGCCTGATCATTTAAAATGAGGTATTGCAATTTATACTTGGCAAACATGTATAAAAAGATTCACCTCCTTAATTGTATAAAATTAAATATTCATACAATACATCACAATCTTTATTACCTGAAACTCTTCCGATCTCCTAGCTGCAACAAATCTTTCCCATACCTCAGGATCTATAAAAATATATACATCTGTAGCTTTCTTCTTTTGTTTAGGATTATTTATAAATTCCCTTACAAGATATGTCTTAAAATCCCTCCATCGTACACCACAACGTTGTAGCACTCTTTTCTTGTGATCTTTTTCATTTAGATGAAAAACACCCTATACATACAAAAGAAGCAATTAATAATGTTGTTTTGAAAAGGAATTAATTCCAAGCAAACTAAATTAGAATCAATAGATAAAAAACATATTAAAATAATATCACTTCCACTCACAGATATATCTTTCCATATGAGGTCTTTTTTGGCATTAGGAACATCATGCCAATTTTCTATATCTATTGCCACCTTACTGCGCGCGGTTGCCCCTACATAATGCTTGAAAGCACTAGCATGTTCCCCAACATGTGCTCCTGTCATATCAAACTGGACTGGCAATTTATCCCCTTTAGCCCTGAGCTCCTGGATCCTACGCATCAATGTAGGACCTCTACTTTTCTTAGCATCACCACTACCATCCTCATGGTGCTCATGCTCAGAATGTTCATCTTCACTCGCCATTTTAGAACCTGCAAGTATACATGATAAAAAAAAAGTGATAATAAAAGCACAAGTGATAAGGTATACATGATAATAAAATAAATAATTCAAAGAGTACATGCCTTTAGTATTGGTTGAGTTGTTAATCAAGGAAAATTCCTTCAGCATGGTCTTGACATTTATAATATTCATCGGTGTTATCTTCAACATTTACACTTGGCAAACCAACTGAGAATGGACTGGAATCATCATACTTTTCGTAGTATTCTTCTTCATTTATAGGATCTACAGTAAACTATCTTTTTCCATTAAGAACGACAGACCAATTTTTATTTTCCAGGTCATCAATATATAATACTTGTTTTGCTTGGTCTGCCATGATGAATGGCTCATCTTTGAAACCAATCTTTTCAAAATTCACCAATTTGAAACCCAACTCATCCACTAAAACTCCTTTGTTGTTGTCAACCCAATTACACCTAAATATAGGAACTCGAAAATTTGTATAGTCCATTTCTCATATGTCCTCAATGATGCCGTAATATGACATCTCATCTTCGCATGGTCTTTTATCTTTAGCACTAGCAAAATACAATGAACAAGCTTTAACAGTGACCCCACTATTTTGAACTACACTACTTTCATCTTGACGCTTTGTGTAGTATGAAAATCCGTTAATGTCATAACCTTCATATGTCATGACATCCATTTTTGGCTTAAAGGCGAGCCATTTTATGTTCTCAGCAATATTATTTGGTGATTCAGATAGTTGATTAAATACATTCTCTTCAAACCACCTAATAAATGTTCGATTATGCTCTCTTGCAAGCCACATTGAACTGGATCGCGGATGATTTTTCTTGATAAGATCATTGTGTTATGTAATGTAGCTACTAACTTCATCGATGTTGTGTAAAATATACAAATGCACTTGTTCCCACAACTCACGATTGATTCCTTTCACTCGTCTTCTCAGAGTTCCTTTGCCACAATAAGATCCAGTGTGTTGGGAATTTTTTGATCGCTACAAGTTTCATTGCAATTCAAAAAATCATTACAAAAGTCCATCACCTCCCTAGCCACGTAACCCTCAACAATACTCCCTTCAGGACGATAACGATTCCGAACATCACCTTTAAAAACAATCATGTAGCGTTCAAATGGATACATCCAGTGTAAGAAAATTGGACCCAACATCTTCACCTCACTTGTAATATGTACTACAAGATGAACCATGATATCAAAAAATGAAGGAGGAAAGTATATTTCAAGCTGAAACATGGTAACAATTACATCTTTCTGTAATTTATCGAGAGTATCAGGATGTATCACTTTGTTGCATATTTCATTGAAGAAGAAATAAAGTCTTATGATTGCAAACCTTACATGCTTCGACAATATAGATCGAATAGCCACAGGTAAAATTTGTTGCATTAAGGTGTGACACTCGTGAGATTTGAGACCTATCAGTTTCAGATCCTTCATTGATACCAATCTACGAATATTACAAGAGTATCCTTGTGGAACCTTAATATTATACAAGCACTCACAGAAAGTCTTTTTCTCTTTCTTTGACAAAGTGTAACAAGCCGATGGCAAATATGTGCGGCGACCCCTGATCTCCACTGATAATTCTTTTCTAATACCCATTAATTCTAAATCTTTTCTAGATTTGATGTCATCTATAGTCTTTCCTGGTATGTTCAATAGCGTACCGATGATGCTATCACAAATATTTTTTTCAACATGCATGACGTCAATGCAGTGTCTAATTGCCAAAGATCTCCAATAAGGAAGATCCCAAAATATTGACCTCTTCTTGTATAGAGATTTGTCACATGCGAGTGTATGACTACTTGAACTCTTTCCAAATTCATTAACAATATGTTTCACCCTATCATATACAACATTTCCTGGTATAGGTTTAGGAGCACTTCATTCCTTAGTTGACCCATTAAAGGTTTTTTGTTGCCTTCGATAAGGATGCACTGGCGGGAGAAATCTCCGATGACCAAGATATACGATTTTACCACCATGTTTCAGTCTGATTGAATCAATATTTTCCTCACAAACAGGACATACTTTGTATCCTTTTATGCTATATCCAGACAAATTTCCAAAAGCTGGAAAGTCATTAATCGTGCAAAATAACATAGCACGCAAACTAAAGATCTATTTACGTGAAGCATCATATGTCAGAATACCTTCTTCCCATAGTTTCATTAAGTCATCAATTAGAGGTTGAAGGTAAACATCAATATCATTTCCAGGTTGCTTGGGCCCTGATATCAATATTGACAACATCACATACTTATTTTTCATACACAACCAAGGAGGAAGATTGTATATAACAATCATAACAGGCCACATGCTATGTTGGCTGCTTAATGTACCATAGGGATTCATTCCATCTATACAGAGCCCAAGTCTTAGGTTTCTTGGTTCTTTACCAAATTGAGGGTATAATAAATCAATTTTCTTCCATTGTGGTGAATCAGATGCATGTCGTAGGACGCCATCATCATTGACCTTTAACTCCCCATGCCGAGACAAATTTTGCGCATCTTCTGTATTAGCAAATAAGTGTTGAAATCGTGGTATTATTGGTAGATACCACATCACCTTGGCAGGAGAGCCATTTTTAGCCTTAGCCGAATTTGTAGTCTTATACCTTGACGCACCACATTTTGGACAATTTATCAAATTACTATAGTCCTTATGAAATAACATACAATCATTTGGACATGCACGAAACTTCTTAGCCTCCATTCCCATTGGGCACATTATTTTCTTTGCTGGATATGTTGAAATTGGAAGCTCGTTACCTTCAGGAAGAATTTCCTTTAACAAAGACAACAGTGAAGTGAAACTCTTATCACTCCAACGGTTTTGAGCTTTAAGCATATATAATCGCATCACAACACTCAACCTTGTGAACTTAGTACAACCCTTATATAATGGTTTTTCAGCATCAAGGACAATGTTTCCAAATAAAGAAGGTGGATCAATGATATTGTCCCGACAACTACGTAGCATCTCATCAACCATATCATCCTGAATCGGTTCATCATTAACATTATCATCATTATCTATATCTTCTATGCCACAACTATTAGTATCGACATTTTCTGATCCATTATTCAATTTCTATCCATGCCAATACCATTCATTATAACCTTGTATGATCCTATTGCATATGACATGATTCTTAATTTCCTCACCAGTATCAACTTTCAAATTGTTACAACAATTTCTACATGGACAATATAGCCTATCTGTAGGTAGTTTCCTATGTTCCTCAGCAAATCTGATAAATTCATCAAGACCTTTGGCAAACTCTGGACTGCAACGGTTCTTGATAGACATCCAACTTCGATCCATTTTCTATATCACATTAAAATTAATTATAAAACTAACAGTTTAATATTGATACTAAAATAATCTATAAGTTTTTATTGATAGGAAGTTAATTACTTATATACTAAAGTGTACCACTGTTATGACCCCACCTCCCGATAACCCCCAATTAAGGGAGACCAAGAGGTTGAGCCGCACCCATTAATCCCGGATCAAAGGTTCAACATATAACCATAAACAATTACTAAATTCTAATAGACTATACTAAAAATGGTAATAAAATTTTTCTTTACATACCTTTTGAAAACATGGATCTCTAAACTTGTATCCACATCGATACTAATCTATCTAATCCTCCTTTGTACTTTAATTCTCTTTTAGCATCACATGTGCCACTTTACTGTTTGTTCTTTTCATTGTACCTAAAACGCCGACAAACAAAACGTCGATCAGCCGAAGCTGGTATGTGGGGGAAACAGATAATCATGCAACTATGATAACCATGTAATCATTCAATTAATTATTTAACAACCAAGATTACGTTTTAAGCCAAACTACTCAATCCATACCTATCCATAACTCTGTGTTGTCCCTGTAAGGACTTATATGGTACCTCTATAAAGGTGACTTGATGGACCTACCCTCTAGGCAGTCAAAGTCTTTCATGACCTGATGGACCTACCCTCTAGGTAGCCATGTACTAGGTCAGCCATTACGACACATAGGGGATTAATGATTGAGCTAGAAGGCATATACATTATATGATAGTCATAGTCACTTTATAATTGCAAGAAATAAATAAACATTCAACAGTTTAGTTGCATTCAATGCGATTAAACATTCGGGAATCCATCGGAAAATCTAAAGCGGTTATTCATAATTGTAACCACATACCTGATCCATAGTAACTTGATGTCCATGCATTAACATTCAACACAATTAACAAGCAATCCACAATATCCTGAAAATAATGCATAACATCCAAGTGTCATTGTTTTATTCAAACATCCACAAGATCAACTTGGATTCCACCTTATAATTTTCAGGCCAACCTTAGGGTTTTATTAGGTTTTTAGCCTTCATTATGCATTTATCACTTTTAATGCTCTTTTAGTTCACAAACCCTAATTTTTGCATCATAGGCACAATTGAATGTCAAATAAGTCTAATATGTTTCTTGTACACTAAAACTATTATCTTTATCCTTTTAGGTAATATCCAAAACATTAAGGCTAATTATCATCTTCGGTTTCTTTCAAATTGACAAATCATATTTCATTATAGTTCAACTCACATATATGAACTTTATTTATTACTATTTCCACCTTTATACACTAGGGAACACTAGTTATCCAAATAATTCACATTAAAGACCTTTGGTACTCAATTTATCTTCGAATCATCATATCTCCATTTTATTCTTCGATTTGTACAATTAAAACCATTAGAATTCATATCAACATAAATTAGGGTTTCTAATCCCATTAAGGCATATTCATGTACATAGAACCCTAAATTAAACCAACTATATAAAAAGATCATCTTTTTAAATCCTATTCTCACTTTTATTAACAACAGGTTAATATCAGATTGAATTATCCATCTATCACCAAATCTAAGGGGTTTTCCTTAATTGAATCATTAAAGATGATAACTTTATGCCCTTTTCAAATTCCATGCATATTTAAGCACATAAACTCTAAATTAGACTAATCATGTGAAAAGTTATTCCTTTTTGAACTCAATGTTCTTTTTTACATTTAACAGATTAATATCAACTCTAAAGATCCATTAAACCCTATTAAACACATTAATCATATCAAAATAGGGTTTCTTAATCTTTAATTCATTAAAGATGATAATTTACACTATATTTTGAACTATGATCCGATTTAGTCTATAAAACTATTTTTATTGGATTCCTTGCATTTTTCTGATCAAAATTCATATATTACTTGTCCTAATCAGAGTTACGAATCTTTAATTACGAATTTAACAAAATTTCACTCACCCGGTCAATCAGGATGCGCCACGTCACCTCTATTTCCATGCACGTAGTGATCAGGAAATATAACCAGCTTACGATTTTGCCCCTCACTTAAGTCATTGCTTGTAACATCCCTGACCTGGGTTATGAGCTAACCCTAGGTGTTTTGCCTAAATATGTAATTAAATCCTTGTGATTAACTCTGAGCATGTAATTAAGCTTCTCAGAAATGTATATTTCAGTTTTTGCTCCTTTTTATATAAAGTTGTAGCACTGTTTTGTAATACAGGGACCTATGTGCAATTTACCCATTTAGAAGGGTTAACCTGCAATTTGCACATGATGAGGTGTTCCTCTGATGTTGAGACATCATGAGAAACATTTTGGTAAAGTTTGAGGGATTTCCCAAGCTAGAGCACCAAGGTGCAGCTGTGGAAGCAATCCCAGGGCTTAAAACCCTAATTTGGGGAAAAATGCAATTTACCCAAATGATGGGAAGCAATTTGTAAAGAATGTCATCTAAAGTATCTTTTTAGACTTTTGCCATCATTTAGATAAGAAATGATGAGGAATTCACCTCAATTGAGTTATCAAGTTAAGAAATAGGCTCTGTGATTGAATAATCAGGGTATATGTGCAATATCCCTTTAAGTATGAACTTTATTATTAGATTGTCCTTCCTTGCCTTCTTTTCTATAACTTAAGATAAGGTTTGTCCTTAGAATAAAGAGGAAGGGACGAGCAAGTAATGAAGGAAGGACTTAGTTGGAATTAAGGAAAACTTATGAGTTAATGTTGAAAATCCTACCCCAAGTATATAAGCCATCCTTCCCTTAGTTGCAAGGGAACTTAACCTTCGTTCCCTTTACTGTTTCATTTCACCAAAGACGACCAAGGACTGCCTTGGAGCTAAGGAGGACGAACAAGGGGTGCAAGGTAGGTTTAAACCCCTCTTCTTGCCTAATTCCATGGTTAGAATTCGAATTCAAGGTCATCTTCATGGCTAATTCTCGAAACCCTATCTTTCTAGCCGTCTCTTTTCATCCTTCCTTGGAGTTTTCACCTTGGCCAACCTGTGGGAACTCAAGGACGCCATTAGAGCTTGGAGCTTGAAAGCTTGGAGCTCAAGAAGCAAGCTTTAGGCGGGTTTTATAACTCTAAACCTATGCTTTACTATGCGCATCTTTATATGCGAGTTAATGATAGCTCCTAGTATTTCCCTACTTTTCCCTGCTATTTTGCAAGCAAACCCGTGGGATATCTGTACTGTTCTTGAGCTAGAAGATGAAGGCGTGATTTCCAAGAAAAACCCACCGTTTTTCTTTTCCCTAAACGGTCCTAACAGTTTGCTCTCACGACCTCAAGACCGTGAGGGAGCCTCGCGGTCTCGAGACCGTGAGAGGGCTCGCGGTCTCAAGACCGATTGGCCCTGTTGACCGAGCGTGGACCATATAAGAAACCTGTTCCTAATTATATATGCTAAATACCCTCAAAATTTGGGAGACTAACTCCAAAGGAATCGGGAGATATGACCTTTTTAAGTCACGACTTTAAATGAATTAATTGCTGATTTTCAAACGGTCTGAAATTGCCTTTTTGGGCAAAAGGTCTCAAGACCGTGAAAGGTCGTTGACTAAGCATTGACCCCATGAGATTACTGTTCAAAATTATGTTAATTAACAACTCACCAAGTTTGATGGTCTAATTCCAAACGGGATAAGAGTTGAAGGGTGAATACTAGGGCTAACCCTAGATAAAATTAGTACTGAATTTATGGTGACCTAATTAGGGTTTTTAGGGTTGATTGACCTAAACGGTCTCAAGACCATGTGGGGTCCACCCACATGACCTCAAGACCGTGAGGACAATCACCCAAGACCATTTTAAGGTCTAGGGTTGAGTAATTTGACCAATTGAACACCCAATTGCAAATAAGTTATCAATTTAATCAAAATTCGGATTCTGTGACCAATTATGGTTCAACCTCTATCAAATCACCTTAGATTTTGATGAAATCTTGGGCAAACGGTCTCAAGACCATGTGGGGTCCACCCACATGACCTCAAGACCGTTTGGGCCAAGTTTGGGCCCAATTGGAGCTCAATTGAAGGGTTCAACCTTGTGTTGATACACATTGTTGAGTGTTGATGGGTGAACATTGATAGACCTTAATTGAATCGATTTCAATCCTAATTGGTCAACAATTGAGGGTCAATTGAATGACCATTTGGTTAAGCATAACCTTAATTAACTCAATCCATAGGTGGTCAACAGTTTTTGGACCTTTTGAAGGCTTCAACATCGGTTGACATCATTGTTTGATTTGTTGAACCTTTGTTGAAGGACCTTGTGGTTGAGACCATGAGAGGCTCACGACCTCAGGACCGTGAGGTGGCTCACGACCTCAAGATTGTGAGGGGGCTCACGACCTCAGGACCGTGAGGTGGCTCACGACCTCAGGACCGTGAGGTAGCTCACGACCTCAGGACCGTGAGGTGGCTCACGACCTCAGGACCGTGAGGTGGCTCACGACCTCAGGACCGTGAGGTGGCTCACGACCTCAAGATCGTGAGGGGGCTCACGACCTCAAGACCGTGAGATGGCTCACGACCCCAAGATCGTGAGGGGACTCACGATCACAAGCCCATGAGGAGGCTCACGGTCTTGGAGCTAGAAAGGGGCTCATGGACTTGAAGGGTCAAAGTGAGCAATCGGTCAACACTTTCAACCGATCTTGATTCAATTGATGATTAATGATTGGAATTAATCAATGTGACTCATGGTTGACCACATTCAATCATGTGATGGTTCAATGTTGCTCAAATCAAACCCTAAATGATAATCTAAGATAGTAAGGAGTTATTTGACTAAGGTTTTTGACTATGATGATGATGATCAATGGGGTGAATTACCAAGATACCCCTGAAGGGTCAATTGAGTTATACCTTGCTCAATTCAAACCCTAATTACATGAGAATGATGTTTTTAGTCATAATGACTCTATATAACCTGATCTAGTCTAATGTTATCATCAACCATTAGTATGATGAAAGAGAAAGTGCTCTAGAGAGAGAGAAAGTACCCTAGAGAGAGAAAGTAACTCTAATCACTTAATGGTGATGCTTTTGGCTATGTTAGCCTATGATGACTCAACCCAACCTGTTTTAGAGTGATGTTGACATCACCTAACCTTACGATGAGAGAGAAAGTACTTCGAGAAAGAGAAAGTACCTCTAGAGAGAGAAAGTATCTCTTTTAAATGGAAACTCAATTGAAACATTCCCAATACACAGAAATGAGTATAATTAGGGTATGATCCACCTGTGTGAGATCATAGAAACCCTAATTATGATAAATGATGAACCTTTAACTAATCCAGGAGCATCAATGAAGGTGCTACTCAAACATGATGATGTTATGAGTTTAATTCACCTTGATGTGAATAGTAAACTCTAATTCAAGGGTGATGACATGTAATGTGAATAGTAAACCCTAATTCAAGGGTGATGACATGTAATGTGAATAGTAAACCCTAATTCAAGGGTAATGGCATGCTTTTGAGCAATAAACTCTATTTGAGTAGAATTAAAGATTTAACTCTTATGACAAGAGTAGGAAGTACATTCCTTATTATTGTATTTCCTTTATCGGATGTATTAACCATGCAGGTTTTGATATGAAGGTAATCATATCCAGGTATGGATGTTGATGTTATATTCATTGAAGGCATGTTGTTAGCCTTATGAATAAGTAATGTAATCTGATGCCTTGCCAGTGGCATCCTATACTGATAATGGGCTGTGAGAGCCATGAATACCATCAAGGTCATGCTTTAGAGATGACTTGTGATGAGGATAATGAGAAATGATGATTGATATGAGTTAGGCCTGTTACATTTAGTATTCTTCTTTTATAGCTGCTATGCTACTGTTATTGTTTGAAGAACAATGTATGCTGTTAAAGAATACTGAATGTACCTAACTAATCAAGTATAATGTAGAGCCCTGATCATAGATCCATCATTGTCAGAAATTAAGTGATGGTGAAACAGGTTTTCCTTAGGGAACTCCTGGAGCACATACTTTTGAGTATGTGGGGTACATGGATGTGTAGAACCTTACATCCTAGTGTAGGAAAGTGATGTAGATGTGGAATCCATCCATCCTTCACTATAGTTCCATACCGTATCAGTGGTAGGTAAACATGAAACCTCCTGATGACGAAGAAAGCACAGATATCCGTATCAGTGGTAGGTAAATATGAAACCTCCTGATGACGAAGAGAGTACAGAACGCCACTGTGACTCTAGAATAGCGAAGGACCAGTTTACCCTGGTGAGCTATAATAGTAGAGGCATGAGATGTCCTACAAGTGATCCTCTTACTGACTGAGGAAGGTGAAGGTCATGAGAATCCGGCTCTCTTAATGACCTATGTATGATACTGATGCGGCTTCTCAGCGATCAGTTGGAGTATGAGTGGTAAGCCTCATCTCCACAGGGCATAATGTTGTTTGTAAAACATAATCAACCATGTAGTGTAACTTGTTAGAGATAACTCCAAGTTAGTTGATTGATGTTACATTGTTATAATGATTGATATCCTCCATATCTCCTAAATTGTAGAGATCTTGTTATAACTATAACTGTTATAGAATGCTTTGAAGGCTTTACTGTTTAGAATAATCTTTGATGTTATAATAAAGCTTCTGGCGAAGAGTTATAACTCTCGCTGGGACAATTATGTATAATTGTCTCACCCCGTAGACTTCAATTTTTTTTAGGTGGACGTCGGAGACGAAGGAACCAGCCTACAAGTGATCAGTCTCAGCAGCAGCACCAGGGGCAGCAGTAATCTCAGGTGGAGATTTATCCTGCCATGTGGTGTAGTTAGAGTCAGTCCTATGTGTCCTCTGTACTCTCAGGTCTTGGAGTCTTGTGTTATGTGATCTTGAGATTTGTATCTTGATGTATATAATTACTCAAGAAGTAATTATCCTGAGATGTAAACAGTTACCTCTCTTTATGAAAGGAGTTTTTATGGATACAAGTTCTTATCTCGAAAAGTTTTAATTTTCCGTGATTTTTGTCTTCCGCTGATTACCGATTCGCTTCCGCTAAGTTTTAATCGTGTTTATGTCATGGTTTGGAGATCAGAGCCCACATTGCTGTTTATACCCCGGAGGGGTAAAATCATCCAACAGACCTTTAGGTCGTCTTCAACCTTGGTCCAGCCGCACAGGCGCCGCGGACGGCTCTTTGCAGGACTGCTCCGCCCTCCCTGGCTTCGCCAAGCCACCGGAGTTGGCTCCTGTAGCCCTGCCGCACCTCCTCGTACCTCCAGATGTCTTCGGCACGCGGCTAGGACCTCCGGTTGGAGCTGCGTGCGTCTGCGACCAACAGTCGACCTTGTAGCCATGCTGCTGCTGCCCAGCGTGATCTCGAGCATGGTGATGATGGCAGAGCATCCCTTTGGCATCGTGGGACCTCTCTCATCAATCTAGATGGACCCAGAAGTCCCTGCTGCTCCCCCAGTTTGCTACACTTCTACCTTAGGGTTTGTATGCCATGAACAAGAAGAAGAAAGCTTGGGATGTGTGGGGATCCCTCCTGGACCCGGACCAGAGGGTCTATCCTTTATATAGAGTGAGGAAAGGAGACTTAGGTCGGCTATACACGAATAAGGAGTCCCTCTCCAAGAAGGAAACTAATTCCTTCAAAAAGAAACTAGTTCTCTTTCTCTCTCATATTCCTTTAGTATATCCTATTTCTTGTACAATTAGGAATTCAAATTTCTTCTTACTTATTCTCTCTTTCCTTGCTTTTTAATCCATTGACAGGAAATTCCATTTCTTTTAATCAAAATTACTTTCTTTTTAACCATACCTCATAATTCCTTAATAATGCAACACATTATCCTCTTATTTTGCCTTTTTAGTATTTTCTCTTTCTTTCCTCTTTATTGGGACTCCTTGGATCCCAAGATACTCTATTATTTCAAAATTCTCTTTATTGGATACTTATTATCCTTCTAGATGCATCTTTATGCATTATTTCAAATTATCTTGATTATTTCTTATTGAAATATTTCTTTTTGAGGATTTCTCTGTATTTCTCTTTTATTTTCCTCATTGGTATTCCTTTTATCATTAGTAATCCTTGGGATACGAAATTCCATAAAGGACAACTCAATTATATCTCTTTTCACTTGTTTTCCACATATTAACATTATTTCTAATTTCTTTCTTAATAAAGAAATACTTAATTAATCCTTTCTTTTCTTATTGCTTTCTTTATGAAACTTTGTACTCCTTGGACCCCAAGGAACCCAAGAGGCACGAAATCCTCTTTGGATTTTCCTTCTAGTGGTTTCCTCATATTTCTTTTCTTAAAATTCAATTATCCATTTACTAATTGAATTTCCTTTGTTATTTTCCTTTTTTTTATTGGGCCCAATAGCCAATAAAGCCCACAAATCAAACAACAAGGATATTTTAAACGAAATCCAATTATTCTCAACCAAATATATGATTATTTGTTCAAACATTTTTAATATGAGAAATTACATTTCCCACCAATTGATCCCAAAAATTGGGGTTATAACATCCTTCCCCTCTTATAGGAATTTTGTCCTCAAAATTCTATGAATCAATCAAACAAACAAACGATTCAGGATAAGACTTCCCATTTCCATCATTGGCCCCTATGTGGCTTTTCCGTACTCATGGCGTTTCCAAAGAACTTTTATCATCACATATTCTTTTCTCTGAGTTCTTTCACTCTGGCGTCTATAAACTGCACATGTGACTCAGGTCATTTCAGCCTCCCTTGGGGCTCACTAGGTTCATTGCTCAGCACATGGTCGGGTACCTCACATAGTGCTCTATATTGGACACATGGAAAACATCTCCCATTACTCTATCCTGAGGGGTCGGGTCAAACCTAACCTTCTCCACCCATCCATCTCTAATGGACCCATGTATCGGGGACTCATCTCTCTTAGTTATAACTTAGAGGGGTCATATTTTCATGTCACATTTTCTCCCACAGTAACTTGTATGTCAGTCTACTTTTCATCTTCTCACGACTCTTATCGTCTCTAGGCTCCTTTCAGCCCTTGCACAATCAAAGTGACTTCATCTACACGCACTGGGGTCCCTTTTTCTAACCATCATGTGGTACTTTTCTAACCATCATGTGGTCCTTTCACCAGCATCACCTTACTGAAGTGGTGACCGACACATCCTCCCTTACAGAGCTTCATATAAGACCTGATACTGGCTATGGTGGTCATTGTCACATCTTTCATAGGACAAGAACTGTCTCTTGATATCACCCTGAATGAGCACACATGCTCTCATCAGACCCTTTAGTCTGGATCTTACTAACCGTAGTTAGGGGTGATAAACTATACTAACATTGAGTTCTTCATGTACCTACTTCCACTTTATGGAAGTGAACTTTTAGGTCAAACTCAAGAACCTTTGAACTCGCTTCATGGTGTAGTTGAACCATCTCTCTCACGGTTAGTTCAACTAGATCTGTCCCTTGACAGAACTCTTCCTTTCTCATATTATCTAGGTAAGGCGACCTACCATAACCCATATTGTATCTTGACCTTCTTTGGCCCAGGGAAGACCTATCACAACATCCACAGTGTTGAGCTCCCATTCCCTCTCAGGGACTCTTTTGTCCTCTATATCGATACTTTGGGTTACTGGGGTTCGTCCTTTACCTCCGGGCTTGCATGGCCATAAACCACATGCAACCTCATCTTAAGCATCCAAAGTGCTATTGCTATTTTCCATGGTGTATCATGATTTCCTATATGTCATGATTCTTTCAAGATCGATTCCTTCGAAACCCTAAACCACTCTTGTCAGGGTTTCATCAGCTTCTTTTCCAAAGAAGTGCATCTGAGGTTCTACCACCATCCTTTCATTGCATCCAGGACTAGACTGGCTAACCAAACAACCATAACTTTTCAACGCATCTTGTTACATCTGAGTGTTATCTGTACACCGCTCCTTTTCAAACTTAGGGTTAGCCAAACAACCTCTTCTAGCTTCTAGTCAAACAAGTCAGATGTATCTCAAGCAGAGCAGCCATTACCACCTCACATCCTTAGGTATTAGGTAACATTGAAGACATACACTTCCATGTATTTCACTTATCATATCACCTCGAACTCCATGTCTATCTCCATTAAGAATACTCTATGATTTCATCATCATGGTGACCAAACTCAACCTGGTATAGCTTGTAAGCTCCTCTTAGCTCATGCTAGAAACATCCTCATAAGGTGACTACCTCATTCCTCTTAGTGTTAGCAAACTTTCCATGTATCATTCACTTTACCAGGGTAGGTTATCTTCTCTATCCCCATTTCTCGTGGCAACGTTCCAACCTACATCATCTCTTATCCTTGGTGTATGACATGCATAATGTACTGTCTCTCACCCCCATAATAAGAGGAAATAAGCATTTGGCTGCAGTCCAAATACATAGTTCTTCCTGTTCCAAGAGTAGAGATGGTGCATCCCACCTTGCCAGTACACCTTTAACTCTATGTTGCAACTTGCCACATATGTCTCTTCATCACAAACATAATGATATCAAACTAGTCTTGAACATACTGAGGTTTATATCCTTATTCATCTCCTCTTGGTCTATAGGGTATCGAATCTTTTGGGGTCATCCCTCTTCCCTTATGCATCAAGAGAGTGCCCTACTCATCTGCCCTTTGGGTCCCATGAGTTCATGAAGGTGATCAATCTCCTAACCCATGGCCCTCAGACAATGATAGTTGTTACCTCCCGACCCTATGGTCATGTGCAACTGGGGAATTAGGCAACTCCTACTTTCATCGGTCTTATCCCTACCTGACCCTAGGATAGACTTAGGATTCTCCATAACAGTACATGTTCACTTAGAACCTTACCCAAGTCTTCATCATCTCTCTTTCTGCATTCATGGGCTGGCTCTCATCTGTTCATAGGCATCATGGCAACCTGCCTACCTTGGTCAAGCCCCATATTGGTTACCTCCATGGTAACACATTCACATGCAATAGAGATGGATATCTATGGGTCTGTAGATTCAATCTCATACCATGTACCTTTCACTTAGCTTCTCAAGATCCTTTGAGACCTCTTTAGGTTACCTTAAACCAACAAAACTGATATACACCCTTCCAAAGGGGTCCCTCTCCCAGGATGGGAGGAAAACTATCTCTGAGGTCACAAAAGCTCTTAGGTCTAGGGTTTACATCCACATGAGCCTACTCAACCCTAGAAAGACATTAAAGCATGAACATATCACTTACTGTACCAGGCTAGGTCATACTTGTCCTCTTTCCTCAATGTTGGATCATACCTTTCTTTATCATCAACCTAGCTGTGAGGGGTTCATCAAACATACCTTAAACTTAAAGGGCTCCCCTTTTCCTCTATACAAGAGGAGTACCATGCTCGCTTCTATAGGAACTCAACTTCTCATAATGAGCATTAGGTATACCACTTCCCCTCTTAGGCCTAGGAACCCTAGGTTCACTTTTAGGTGTCAAACTTCATGCTCTATCTCCTAACTACGAACCAAGCATGCAAAAGGCATGACATGCACTTCTTGTCATCCTTCAACTCAAGCAACACTTAGAGTTGGGTCCTCCTTAAGGACAACCAACAAGGTACAAGGCCTCATAACCTGATACTAAACCTTTCTAGGTCTAAGGAACTCTTCTTCCTACCTCGGAAGGTAAACATCTATACCATAGGCCCGTAGGTACCAGAAACTTCATCTTTTCTCTAGGTTTGGTCCCTCTAAAGACAACCAAGGTATCATCAACTTTCAGGGATCGCTCATGAGGCAACCGCTATCATCCATTGTTTATGGTTTTAGGCTTCCAACCTTCTTGTTGGGTTTCCTACTCTCTCTAGAGCTAACCCTACATCCAACCTCACCATTATAGGTCCTCTCTTCATGAAGGTTCAACCTTAAAGGCATGATCTACATGGGTGAAGCCTAGGTTCGAGCTTATGGTTGCTCAAGATCATCCATAACCCTTTATGTTCCATCATGATTCCTTATCTAGGGTTTCATCCTACCGTCAGCACTATGACGTGCCCTAGGTTCCAGCTATGCCCTACTGGTACAAGCCCATGGGGTTTCTATGGTCCTTCACTAACATCATCATCCAAGGAGCTATCCTTTACCTTAACATGTACGACCCTTCCCAGGGTTGGGTTGTCAAAGGTGCTAGGTCTCCCATAGATCATATGGCACCCCAAAGGCATGTCCTTTCAAACACCTGGTCCAACTCATCTCTCTTTAATCTTCACATAGGGTTAGGGTTAGCATCATCCTCAGAGGATGTGCCAGGTCTCTACTTGCAATGGAGATCTCTATCTCCAAGACTAACTTATCCTCCTGAGAAGAAGGTCTAGCCTCAGGTCTCTTCTGAGGACATGACAACTCATGTCATACGACCTAAGCATGTATCTATTATTTATTTTGCGCTTAATCTATAAAGCTTATGTCCATGACATCTTATTTACATGCCTTTCATTAATTTGGTGGAGGATTCCTTAAACCTTATTAACCTTACCCATACCTCAAGAGGGTGAGGAGAAGAAAGAAAACCCTAATCCTTTAGGTCCTTGTCAGAATTTTGTGATGAGAAGGGATGAATAAGATGAGAAGTCCTAAAGGTATCTTATTTCGATTCATACCCTAAGACTTTGGCCAGGCGGTCACACGGGTCCGGGAGTCCTCGTATTTGGACTAGCAGTGCGGAGGAAAATCTTGCCAGCCCCCGGTCGTGATCCCTTTCTAGACACCTCCATCTTTCGGATACTCCTCTAATAACTCCCTTGGGTTCTATGGAGTTTGTAAAATTTAATAATTATTAATGGTTAACTGAGGAACCCAGGCTCTGATACCAAATGTTACGACCCCACCTCCCGATAACCCCCAATTAAGGGAGACCAAGAGGTTGAACCGCACCCATTAATCCCGGATCAAAGGTTCGACATATAACCATAAATAATTATTAAATTCTAACAGACTATACTGAAAATGGTAATAAAATTTTTCTTTACATACCTTTTGAAAACTTGGATCTCTAAACTTCTATCCACACCGATACTAATCTATCTAATCCTCCTTTCTACTTTAATTCTCTTTTAGCATCACATGTGCCACTTTACTGTTTGTTCTTTTCATTGTACCTAAAACGCCGACAAACAAAACGTCGGTCAGCCGAAGCTGGTATGTGGGGGAAACAGATAATCATGCAACTATGATAACCATGTAATCATTCAATTAATTATTTAACAACCAAGATTACATTTTAAGCCAAACTACTCAATCCATACCTATCCATAACTCTGTGTTGTCCCTGTAAGGACTTATATGGTACCTCTATAAAGGTGACTTGATGGACCTACCCTCTAGGCAGCCAAAGTCTTTCATGACCTGATGGACCTACCCTCTAGGTAGCCATGTACTAGGTCAGCCATTACGACACATAGGGGATTAATGATTGAGCTAGAAGGCATATACATTATATGATAGTCATAGTCACTTTATAATTGCAAGAAATAAATAAACATTCAAAAGTTTAGTTGCATTCAATGCGATTAAACATCCGGGAATCCATCGAAAAACCTAAAGCGGTTATTCATAATCGTAACCACATACCTTATCCATAGTAACTTGATGTCCATGCATTAACATTCAACACAATTAACAAGCAATCAACAATATCCTGAAAATAATGCATAACATCCAAGTGTCATTGTTTTATTCAAACATCCACAAGATCAACTTGGATTCCACCTTATAATTTCTAGGCCAACCTTAGGGTTTTATTAGGTTTTTAGCCTTCATTATGCATTTATCACTTTTAATGCTCTTTTAGTTCACAAACCCTAATTTTTGCATCATAGGCACAATTGAATGTCAAATAAGTCTAATATGTTTCTTTTACACTAAAACTATTATCTTTATCCTTTTAGGTCATATCCAAAACATTAAGGCTAATTATCATCTTCGGTTTCTTTCAAATTGACAAATCATATTTCATTATAGTTCAACTCACATATATGAACCTTATTTATTACTATTTCCACCTTTATACACTAGGGAACACTAATTATCCAAATAATTCACATTAAAGATCTTTGATACTCAATTTATCTTCGAATCATCATATCTCCATTTTATTCTTCGATTTGTACAATTAAAACCATTAGAATTCATATCAACATAAATTAGGGTTTCTAATCCCATTAAGGCATATTCATGTACATAGAACCCTAAATTAAACCAACTATATAAAAAGATCATCTTTTTAAATCCTATTCTCACTTTTATTAACAACAGGTTAATATCAGCTTGAATTATCCATCTATCATCAAATCTAAGGGTTTTTCCTTAATTGAATCATTAAAGATGATAACTTTATGCACTTTTCAAATTCCATGCATATTTAAGCACATAAACTCTAAATTAGACTAATCATGTGCAAAGTTATTCGTTTTTGAAGTCAATGTTCCTTTTTACATTTAACAGATTAATATCAACTCTAAAGATCCATTAAACCCTATTAAAACATTAATCATATCAAAATAGGGTTTCTTAATCTTTAATTCATTAAAGATGATAATTTACACTATATTTTGAACTATGATCAGATTTAGGCTATAAAACTATTTTTATTGGATTATTTGCATTTTTTTGATCAAAATTTATATATTACTTGTCCTAATTGGAGTTACGAATCTTTAATTACAAATTTAACAAAATTTCACTCACCTGACCAATCAGGATGCGCCACGTCACCTCTATTTCCATGCACGTAGCGATCAAGAAATATAACCAGCTTACGATTTTTCCCCTCACTTAAGTCAGTGTTGTTTATACCCCGGAGGGGTAGAATCGTCCAACAGACCTTTAGGTCGTCTTCAACCTTGGTCCAGCCGCACAGCCGCCGCGGACGGCTCTTTGCAGGGCTGTTCCGCCCTCCCTGGCTTCGCCAGGCCACCGGAGTTGGCTCCCGTAGCCCCGCCACACCTCCTCGTACCTCCAGATGTCTTTTGCCCGAGGCTAGGACCTCCGGTTGGAGCTACGTGCGTCTGCGACCAACAGCCGACCTTGCAGCCATGTTGCTGCTGCCCAGCGTGATCTCGAGCATGGTGATGATGGCAGAGCATCCCTTTGGCATCGTGGGACCTCTCTCATCAATCTAGATGGACCCAGAAGTCCCTACTGCTCCCCCAGTTTGCTACACTTCTACCTTAGGGTTTGTATGCCATGAACAAGAAGAAGAAAGCTTGGGATGTGTGGGGATCCCTCCTGGACCCGGACCAGAGGGTCTATCCTTTATATAGAGTGAGGAAAGGAGACTTAGGTCGGCTATACACGAATAAGGAGTCCCTCTCCAAGAAGGAAACTAATTCCTTCAAAAAGAAACTAGTTCTCTTTCTCTCTCATATTCCTTTAGTATATCCTATTTCTTGTACAATTAGGAATTCGAATTTCTTCTTACTTATTCTCTCTTTCCTTGCTTTTTAATCCATTGACACGAAATTCCATTTCTTTTAATCAAAATTACTTTCTTTTTAACCATACCTCATAATTCCTTAATAATGCAACACATTATCCTCTTATTTTGCCTTTTTAGTATTTTCTCTTTCTTTCCTCTTTATTGGGACTCCTTGGATCCCAAGATACTCTATTATTTCGAAATTCTCTTTATTGGATACTTATTATCCTTCTAGATGCATCTTTATGCATTATTTCAAATTATCTTGATTATTTCTTATTAAAATATTTCCTTTTGAGGATTTCTCTGTATTTCTCTTTTATTTTCCTCATTGGTATTCCTTTTATCATTAGTAATCCTTGGGATACGAAATTCCACAAAGGACAACTCAATTATATCTCTTTTCACTTGTTTTCCACATATTAACATTATTTCCAATTTCTTTCTTAATAAAGAAATACTTAATTAATCCTTTCTTTTCTTATTGCTTTCTTTATGCAACTTTGTACTCCTTGGACCCCAAGGAACCCAAGAGGCACGAAATCCTCTTTGGATTTTCCTTCTAAAGGTTTCCTCATATTTCTTTTCTTAAAATTCAATTATCCATTTACTAATTGAATTTCCTTTGTTATTTTCCTTTTTTTATTGGGCCCAATAGCCAATAAAGCCCACAAATCAAACAACAAGGCTATTTTAAATGAAATCCAATTATTCTCAACCAAATATATGATTATTTGTTCAAACATTTTTAATATGAGAAATTACATTTCCCACCAATTGAACCCAAAAATTGGGGTTATAACAACCACCTATCCCATTTTAGAATATTTAATCTCACTAGTAACTGTATAATGTATATGTTTAGTTTTGAAGAAAATTTCAGCAGCATTTCCCCTAAGTTCTCCAAGTACACCGATGTAAATGGAAAATAACCACTCACATATGTACCCAGAGAACAAATGAAGAAATCCTACTGAAATAATCTACAAAACTAAACATACATTATATAGGTACATCCTAAGTGAGATTAAAATATCCAAAAACAGTCCCAAACTGGGGACTATCCAAAGTTTACTCCTAATGAATAAATTTTGAACGGGTATCTAAGTTAATATATAAATGCATCAACCCTAAAGTGTCAATCTACGAGTACACATGTCTAATCTCATATTAATTTCTAGAATTTATATAATTATTACATATGAAAAAAGACATATTTTTATTATTGGGTTATCACATCATATAAAATGAAAAATACTTGTACAAATTAGCAAAGTAAGGTCGTTTCCAACAGTCCAAAGATTGAAATCAGTATAATATTCAGAACTATTTGTGAACATTACAACAAATATGATTAAAACATTTATAGCTCACACATAAATAAGGAGCAGGTCCACTCTCGGTCGACAATTAGTCGACCGAGTGCCCACCTGCGCGCAGCGTCCAGGTCCACTCCAGGTGGGCACTCGGTCGACTAATTGTCGACCGAGAGTGGACCTGGACGCAACCATGGCGTCGGGCGGGAACGAAGGAAGGCGGGAACAAAGGAACGGAAGCGGAGAACTTACTTGGAAATGGCGGCGACCTTTGTGGAGGATGAGACGACCTTCACGGAGAGGAGACGACCTTCACAGTGAGGCAGCGACCTTCGTGGAAGAGTGGAGAGGCGATGACGATGAGCTCTATTTGGAGGCGACAACGAGCTCTATTTTCCGGCGACGACGAGCTCTATTTTGCGGCGCGGAGAGTGGCAACAGCCCGGACACCATGATCCTTTGGCGGCGCGGAGAGGTGGCACGGTTTCACGGAGAGGAGGCAAGTGTTTCACGGCGGGAATAAAACAAGAAAGCAAGGGTTTCGCGGCGCCGCGGGAGAGAAAAATAGAACAGAAAGGTTTTCGCGGGAGGAAGAAAGGGTTTCATCTTTTTCACTTAGAGAAAAACATGTAGCGTCGGTTAAACGAAACAAACCGAAGCTACAGATAAGCGGTGCCCGTGTCGTGTTATTTAAAAACACTCAAACGCATTTTCGGTCGACGAATATGTCGACCGAAAAGACCTCTAGGGTCGGTTATAAGGAAAAAACCGACGCTACAAGTGCTTATACGAAGGAAATCTGGCCCCTTTCGGTTGACAAATTTGTCGACCGAGAAGGAGCAAGATTTCCTTTGTATAAGCACCTCTAGGGTCGGTATTTCCTTATAATCGACCCTAAGTTTATCTCGGTCGACAATATTGTCGACCGAAGAGGACTTTAGAGTCAGTTATAAAGAAAAAACTGACCCTAGAGGTACTTCTAAGAAGGAAACTTGGCTCCTTTCAGTCGACGAATTTGTCGACCGATATCTATCGGTCAAGAAATTCGTCGACCGAAAGGTGCCACATTTCCTTCGTATAAGCACTTCTAGCATCGATTGTTTCCTTATAACTGACCCTAGAGGTCTTTTCGGTCGATAAATTCGTTGACCGAGAATGCGTGAAATAAACTGGATCAAAAATTCATGTACAATAATTGTCGACCGAGGAGCGTTTTAGGGTCGGTTATAAAGAAAAAACCGACCCTAGAGGTACTTATACACGTGAAATCTGACTCTTTTTCGGTCAACAAGTTCGTCGACCGAGGAGTGTTTTAGGTTCTTACACAACCCTAATAATGATGTTATGTGAAACCCTAGAGGTCTTTTCAGTCATCCAATTTGTCGATCGAGGAGCCCTTAAGGGTCGGTTATAAGTGAAAAACCGACCCTAGAGGTGCTTATACACGTTAAATTTGGCTCTTATTCGGTCGATGAATTTTTCGACCGAGGTGCCTTAGAGGTGCTTATAACCGACCCTAGAGGTGATCCTAAGTCCTCCTAGGTCGAAAATATTGTCGACCGAGAGTATCTCGGTCGACAATGTTTTTGACCGAGATTAACCCTATTTTAATGTTTTAAATTAAGTACCAAGTGTGTGGTTGTGACACTATTGTAGGGGATGACCTATCTAAGTGTTGTAAATGGCTAGGTAAGATCTAACGCTTGATTTACATGATATCTAAGTACTTGTACAAAATTTAAATGATATCCAATATAATCATTTTGTATGACTCTTTAGTTCTCCCTCTTAATTTTATGTTATGCTCTCCCTTAAAGAGATATTTAATTTTAAAACCAAGTGATGCTTTGTCAAATTTAGCCATAATTTATTTTTCAATCATTTGAAATAACAATATTCTTATATAACATGTATATGTCCAAATGAAGCCATGGAAAACACTTTTATTCATAACAATTTAATGCCTATACACTTTATAAGATGAAGCATGACATACTTGCTTTATAAAAAGATATCCATTACAATCATTACAAAGATATCTCATAATCTCACTGAAAAGACCGAAGGATTACATCAATGTCTGGGTCTTTTCCAAGAAAGGGCTCAGCTCCATAATATTTGACCAGTGTCTGCCACTCCAAAGCACCTGTCTTGGTTAAGGCATAAGCCTCCAAGAAGGTGGGAACACGATCAAAGCGAAAGTGGGCAGCAATCTCTTGAAGTTGAATTGCGGAAAACTGAGTATGTGTGAGATCAGGAGAAGGTGGAGGTGGAATTTGATAGTAGTTGTAGGAAGGATTGTATGGATTTATCATGCCAGGATTAAGGGAATAGGGATATTCATCAGGTTGGTTAGGAGAGAGAGCTTGCATCCTTTGGTTTAAATAAGTCATGCCATGGTGATTATAATCCAATTGCCTACTTAGGTGATATTGGGATCTAGCAATGTATGTCAAGGTGTTTGTAATAGGATCATGGGGTAGGTTGGTAGGAGGAGGTGGTGTAGGTATGTCTTGGGTGGATGTCTCCCATTCGGTCCTAGCCCTTTTGTGGCCAAAGTCGATTCCCATCTTTTCCACCGTATTTTTACTTATCTTTTGGGGTTTTCTATCCCATGTGTAACATAAGTCGTCCTCAATATTCTTCTTAAGAAAATGTTGAGTGATTTGGCATACAAAGTCATCATAAGGTAGATTGCCAGAAAACTCAACATATTCTTAAGGATGATACAAATAAAGTTTATGGGAATACCTTTGAGAATGGCATAGATAAGGCACATACGAAAGGTGGGTACTTCAGATTTGTTTGCACTAGGATGGATATTGGTGGCAACAACGAGATTTATGATCCTAGCTTCAAGTTTTAAATTTATGGCATAATAGGTACCCCTATCTTCATGGCAAGTCATATTTGATTGAAAGATGGTTTTTTGACATCACTAAGGCTAGTTGTAGTGTCATCTTGGGAGAGTTTGTTGAGTGGATTTCCTGTGGTGAGATCAACAAAATCTTTATATTCTTCTATGTCTATGTCAAGCATATCAAGAATACCCTCCTCAGTAAAATGGAATCCATACCCACCAACCATAGAGGAGATGGAATCATGGTCAGGATGTGGGGTTAAATTGGCATATAATTCATTAACTACTTTGGAGGAGTAGGAATGGAAGGAGGGGATCAGAAAATCAGTCAAATGTTGCACCTTAAAGAGTTCCTCCAAATCGACAATGCTGTGGAAGTCCATGACGTCGACTGGCCATCGTGGAAGAGGAGTTTTTGAGGAGAGCCTGAGGTAGCGGTCGCCTGCAGCTGCGTCGTTGAAGGGGACGTCGTTGATGATCGACAGCGCTGGAGAGACTATCCTTCCTTTCCTGGCTGCAACTTGCTTCTTTCCATGCGTTGATGAGGAAGCCATCTTGTTGCTTTGAAATGGAGAAGTAGCAAGCAAGACTTGGATGTAGAGAAGCTAAAGATTTTCACAAGAATACACTAGAGAGGAACTAGAGAAGTGAGAATGTGAAGGTGTGAAGAAATGGATCGTTTTGGGTGCTATTTATAGCAAAACAGAGCCCATTTCGGTCGACAATTTGTCGACCGACGCCCGCAACGGTCGTCTCCCGGTCGGCCAACGGTCGATCGAACTAGTCGTTACAACAGTCGATTTTCTAGCCGTTATGACGGTCGCTTTTCTAGCCATTTCGGTCGATAATTTGTCGACCGACGCCCGCAACGGTCGTCTCCCGGTCGACCAACGGTCAATCGAACTAGCCGTTACGACGGTCGATTTTCTAGCCGTTATGATGGTCGATTTTCTAGCCATTTCGGTCAACAATTTGTCGACCGATGCCCGCAACGGTCGTATCCCGGTCGGCCAACGGTCGATCGAACTAGAAAATGGAGGTTCACAGGGTTGGCCTCGGTCGAACAATTTGTCGACCGATGTTGTCTCGGTCGAATAATTCCTCGACCGACAAAGAGCCAGATTTCCTTCGTGTAAGTACCTCTAGGGTCGATTTTTTCCTTAAAACCGACCCTAGAGGTACTTATTCATGTGTGAAATACTAAACTGGATCCTAAGTTTATCTCGATCGACAATATTGTCGACCGGAAATCCCTCTAGGGTAGGTCATTTTAAGAAAAACCGACGCTACAGGAGCTTATACGAACGAATCAGGCTCTATCTCGGTCGACAAATTTGTCGACCGAGAAACAGCCAGATTTTGTTCGTATAAGTACCTTTAGGGTAAGTTTTTTGCTTATAACCGACCTATAAACTTCTAAGGTCGGTTATAAGCAAAAAACCGACCCTAAAAGTTGATTATACACTTGAAATCTGACTCCTTATCGGTCGTCGAATTTGTCGAACGAGAAAAGCTCTAAGGTCGGTTATAAGTACAAATTCGACGCTAGAGGTGCTTATACATGCGTGAAGTAATCTGGATCCAAAATTGTTATCGGTCGACGAATTTGTCGACCGAGGAGCCTTTAGGGTCGGTTTTAAAGAAAAAACCGACCTTAGAGGTGCTGAACCGAAGAGGACGTTAGGGTCGGTTATAAGGAAAAAACTGACCCTAAAGGTGCTCATATACGTGAAATCCAACTCTTATTTGGTTGATGAATTTGTCGACCGAGGAGCCCTTTAGGGTCGGTTATAAGGAAAAACCGACCCTATAGATCGAGGCACGAAGCCAAAATCAAGCAAATTTTTGCCGCGGGAAACTTGTAAATGAATTTCTAAAACCAATTGTCTATAAGGTCACTTCTTTTATAAAAACCGACCCTATAGAGATGCACTACAAGGTCGGTTATTTTAAGAAAAGTGACCCAAGAGGTCTTAAGTGGTGCCCGCGTTTTTTATACACATATAAGGTCGGTTATTTGGAAAACCGACCCTATAGAGATACACTACAAGGTCGGTTATTTTAAGAAAAGCGACCCAAGAGGTCTTAAGTGGGGCCCGCATTTTTATACACATATAAGGTCGGTTATTTGGAAAATCGACCCTATAGAGATACACTACAAGGTCGGTTATTTTAAGAAAAGCGACCCAAGAGGTCTTAAGTGGTGCCCACATTTTTTATAGACATATAAGGTCGGTTATTTGGAAAACTGACCCTATAGAGATACACTACAAGGTCGGTTTTTTTAAGAAAACTGACCCAAGAGGTCTTAAGTGGTGCCCGCGTTTTTTTAGACATATAAGGTCGGTTATTTGGAAAACCGACCCTACACGTAGGGACGTTATAACCCATTTTTGTACTAGTGTAAACATGTACGGCGGCTATAAAAGGCACCATTAGAACTGTAATTGAAAGATCTATCACGGGGGGATGATACGGCAACTGAACGGAGAGAGAAAAGTAGAGTAACCCTACACGGAAGACCTCATAGGTGTTTTGGCGACGGAAACGATGACAAATTCTCTCCATCTTCACCAGATCCACTCTTTAACCCTTTCTCCAATTTACTGTATATCGAAATTCATGTTTTATATCTTTTCGACTTACTGTGATACCATGTCGTCTATTTTCGACTAAAAACTATAATTCCTTAGGACCCAGGAGTAGCCCGGGTAATCGTTGTATGATACTTTTTACATAGTTTATCATAATTTGTCTCTCAAATCCATGGTATGATGTCGTTTTCTCCATTATATCATTATGATTGATCACCCTAATGATAATCTAATACCTTTAGTTACTTTGAAAGAAGAATTAACGGTTGAAAAGAGACGATAATCACATTAACTAATAAATCCTTTGAACAATGCGATGTACAGTTAATGGTGGAAACCCAGAGTATGATCTTCATGCACCTAGTTTAGGGTATAGGTTACTACTACTGTGGAACCGACCTAGATTTAGGTAGTGAATTGTATCGCGAAAGCGAGCAATTCTGACTACATGCCACTACCCGGAGTAGGAGACAAATTAGGATAATTATGTAGGAATTAGTACAACGAGAACCTGCGGTGAAACCGCAATCCTAAGGATTCCATTTTTAATTGATTAAACCAACTATTTAATCGATTTTTTTTTCAATCAACTCTTGTTTTCGGCTTAGCTGATCAATCATAATTAGTAATAGTCTTTAACCTCACAACTCCCCGTGTTCGATAAATCGAGACCCATAATCTCATATTACTTCGACACGTATACTTGCGTATTACACACACTGTTACGACCCTACCCCTCGATAACCCCCAATTAAGGGAGACCAAGAGGTTGAGCCGCACCCATTAATCCCGGATCAAAGGTTCAACATATAACCATAAACAATTATTAAATTCTAACAGACTATACTGAAAATGGTAATAAAATTTTTCTTTACATACCTTTTGAAAACATGGATATCTAAACTTCTATCCACATCGATACTAATCTATCTAATCCTCCTTTGTACTTTAATTCTCTTTTCGTAGAACATGTGCCACTTTACTGTTTGTTCTTTTCATTGTACCTAAAATGCCAACAAACAAAACGTCGGTCAGCCGAAGCTGGTATGTGGGGAAAAATAGATAATCATGCAACTATGATAACCATGTAATCATTCAATTAATCATTTAACAATCAAGATTACATTTTAAGCCATACAACTCAATCCATACATATTCTCGAACTCTGGGCTGTCCTTGCAGTGGACATAGATTTCACCTCTCTTTTAGGTAATAGAGTCGCATGGCACTACCCGGAGGTAGCCCAATATCTAACTCAACGTGACTTGATGGTCCTACCTCCATGGTAGCCATGTACTAAGTCACCCATAGACCTGATGGACCTACCCAATAGGCAGCCATGTACTAGGTCATCCATAGACCTGATGGACCTACCCAATAGGTAGCCATGTACTAGGTCTTTCTCTAACCTGATGGACCTACCCATAGGCAACCATGTACTAGGTTAGCTATTATTCCACAAAGAGAACCAAGATCTGAGTTTGTAGGCATATACTCTTTGTGATAGCCATAGCCACATTATAGTTTGCATGAACTAAATAAACATCCAACAGTTTATTTAAAGCAACCGGTAAAACATTCGGAAATCACCGTGAAACTAGAACGGTTATTCATAAGCGTAACCACATACCTGATCCATAGTAACTTGATGTCCATGCATTAACATGCAACACAATTAACAAGCAATCAACATTATCCTGAAAATAATGCATAACATCCAAGTGTCATTGTTTTATTCAAAACATCCTCAAGATCAACTTGGATTCCACCTTATGATTTCTAGGCCAACTTTAAGGTTTTATTAGGGTTTTAGCCTTCATTATGCATTTATCACTTTTAATGCTCTTTTAGTTCACAAACCCTAATTTCTGCATCATAGGCACCATTGAATGTTAAATAAGTCTAATATGTTTCTTTTACACTAAAACTATTATCTTTATCCTTTTCGGTCATATCCAAAACATTAAGGCTAATTATCATCTTTGGTTTCTTTCAAGTTGACAAATCATATTTCATTATAGTTCAACTCACATATACGAACCTTATTTATCACTATTTCCACTTTTATACACTAGGAAACACTAATTATCCAAATAATTCACATTAAAGATCTTTGGTACTCAATTTACCTTCGAAACATCATATCTCTATTTTATTCTTCGATTTGTACAATTAAACCATTAGAATGACATATTCATCTAAATTAGGGTTTTAAGCTCATTAATGCATAATCATGCATGAAACCCTAATTAAGCCAATTAATATAAAAAGATCATCTTTTTGGATCCTATCCTCATATTTATCAACAACAGGTTAAAATTATCCTTTGAACAACATTAAATCCATCTATCTTCAAATCTAAGGGTTTTTCATTAATTAAAACACTAATGATGATAACTTTATGTACTTTTCCAATTTTAAGCATATAAACTCTAAATTTGACTAATCATAGGAAAAGTTCTTCCTTTTTGAACTCAATGTTCCTTTTTACATTTAACAGATTAATATCAACTCTAAAGATCCATTAAACCGCATTAAACACTTTAATCTTATCAAAATAGGGTTTCTTAATCTTTAATTCATTAAAGATGATAATTTACACTACTTTCCGAATAGAAAGAGGAATTAACTTATAAACATATTTTTATTGGATCCCTCTTGTTTTTCTGAGCAATTTGATATATAATTTTGCTATTTTCCGAGCTACGGTTGAGGAGATATGAAATTAATAAAGATTGACTTACCTCAGCCAATGGGGAGACGCCACGTAGCCCATTACATGCAACATTGCTGCGGCTGGGTTGAGAAACATTTCGAAATGACCATCGTGCCCTCAGTTAAGTCAGGTTGGTCTTCAGCCCGTGGAGGGCAAACTTGTCCAACGCCAACTCCATCTTCAACCTTCCGCAGATCCCGATGTCGCGGCTTTGTCTCCCTCATCTGGGCCCCTACGGCCACTGGAGTGGCTTCCCCTGCCTCCGTCGCACCCTTGCGCGCACAGTGGTATTGCTGGGTCGCGACCAAGTCGACTGGAACTCGTCCCTTAACTCTGCAACACGTGGAGGATTTGTTGCTCTCCCGCGGCTGCCGCACAAGAACTCAGGCTCAGGGAACATGGCTGCATCTTCGTGAGGTGTCGTGGGAGCATTGTGCTTCCTTCGGCCTCATCTACTCATTCCTCATCGCTCATAGCCGCACTACTCCTCTCCCTTAGGGTTTGTTTACAAAGAAGGAGAAGAAGAAGAAGATAGGAAATAGAGAGATATGTATGGGACATCCCTTGGGGTCGACCCTGGGCTATTTCCTTATATAGGAGTGGTTGCCCAGACCCTAAAACGCCTTCCCATGAAGAAACTGTTGGTATATGTATGCCCGTAGAGCCATCCCAAGCGATTGCATGGAGTCGGATATTAATTAATCAATTAATGCGATTATTTGGTTAATTAATGAATTCCAAAATATTCTAATTAATCCACGAGCGTTTTAATTAGTGCAACGTTTCTGTTTACCGATGGGTTTAGGAAACCCTACTTCTCTTCTTATCCTATTTAAAGGAGGATAGACGGCCGATATCTATATAAGATATAGAGAGACGCTTTTAGGTTATTCTGACGCACGTAAACCTAGCCGTCGCCGTCCTTAGGAGAGAAAGGAGAGCAACGCGCCGCTAGCACGCCGCCGCAGAGACACGCTCCTTCCCGCCGGCTTGAGAAGCGCGACGTGGAGTTCCGTCCATCCGCGTGGATGAAGTAGAGACGCAGACGCCTTGACGTCTGCGTTTGGAGGACGTCGACGACCACCTGTACGTGCTGCGAGCAACGTACATCACTGCCGCAGAGGAGCATTGCCGGATCAACCTGCGACAGCGAACGGGAGAGAAGATCCGTCCGTGTTTGACAAGCAGTGTTGCACTGTCGTGCAGCGGGACATCGCCGGACTTGCTCCGCGATAAGGTATATCCCGCAAACCTATTTCCGAATACGCTGTTATCGACGAGATCCTGTTACGGGTTGCGTGGATTTTATCACTTCCGCCGCGCATGTTTTCTCCACAAAACCCAACAGTGGTATCAGAGCAGCGTCGATCTACGGCGTATTTGGATTCGTTTCGATATGATCGAATCGCTGTATACTATTTTATGTTGCATACGATGCGAATTAAACTTGTTAATGTGCAAATCTAAACCTAATTCCACATACGCCGCAGGCTATTGTTTTTGACGTTTTGGACGGGGTCGACTGTGGAAAATAGTGATTTTCCTAAGTGCACGGAAGTAAAATTCCGTAGACCTTTCAGGGGCTCTGCCCCTGAGACCCCACGAGGGGCGGCCTCCCCTCGACCCCCGCCCGCACAGGGGCGCTGCCCCTGTGTACCCCGCATTGTCTGCGTGGGAGTCAAAATTCATTTAATGGGGAATGTCCCACATTAAAAGTACTGCAATTTTAATATGTATATACGTATATGTAGATATACCTATGATAGCATACACGTCGCCTTTAAAATCTATTTTATGTGGTGAGTGCATGCACGGTTATGGCCTAGTATCCCCTTTTGTGAATGTTGTGAATGGATGTGGATGTTGATCTTGTGGATATGGTTGTTTGTGAATGTTATGGATGTATAATCGTTGCATATGGATCCTTTGTATAATGTATTCGGCTTGCATGCCGAGCCTCATCTCTTATTTCAAAGTGTAATTAATTCTTTCTCTTTAATTTTGTAATCATATGATGTAATAAAGATAGGATTAGTTTTAGTCTTTGTAATTTTGATGTAAGGAGGCCACTTGAAGATCCAAATCCAAGGAGTGTTCATGGAGAAGCACCATGAAGATCTAATTCCAAGAAGCAACCTGAAGATCCCACTCCAAGGAGTGTCCATGGAGAAGCAACAAGAAGATCCCATTCCAAGAAGCAACTTGACATTCCAACCTCACGAAGCATCCATGAAGTTGTTCATTGTAATGTTGATCATTATAAGCTTACAGGTTGTTTTCACAGGTGTTGCATGAGATGCATAAGACCATAGGTGGACCGTAATCCTTTGTTGCTCCAAAGGATTACAATAGTATGGCCATAACCGATGTATTTTTGATTGCATATCTATCGTTTGTGGTTGTGGATATAGTAGTATATGATACGTACTATAAGTATGTGGTGTTTGGATATATATATATATGTATTAATGAAATCCCTCAATTAATAATATTAAGTTTTAGTTGCCTTCCATAAAGCAACACACATGAAAAGCTTGATCGACTATGTGTGGGCACGCCTCCGCGTGGTACACTGTCTATCTCGTGGAAGTGTGATGGTGGATGTGTGGGTCTGCCTCCGCAGGGTGCACACTCATCGTGTTGGCTTATGGGTTGGACTTAACTAGGGAACCTTGATAGGATCAAGTACCTAGAGGCACACAGATGCATCATGGCAAGGAGTTGTGTATGATCATCTATCCAAGAGTTGCATATGATGCAATTGGTAAAAGTTGCCTACCTTAGTATTTGGTCTTTGACGCCGGCGTTGGCTGGGCATTGATCCAATTATTTTGGGTCTTGGCTCACTAGAAGGTTGTGCGTTGCAATCTTCCGAGTTGATAGTGAGGGCTATCAATTTGAATAAAATAGTGGGAGCGTAATTAATTAAAGGCCTAATTAATCTCGTTTATCAAATCTTTACAAGTCAAAATGTTTTGGACTAAATGCAAATTTTTTCTTTTGTAGCAATCAAATGGCAAACAACACTCACACGTTCTCATTGCGATCGGTCCTTGAGAAGGACAAACTTACCAGAACCAACTTTCAAAACTGGTTTAGGACATTGAGAATTGTTCTCACACATGAGCGTAAGCTCTATGTCCTTGAAACACCAGAGCCAGAGGAGCCCGCCGTAAATGCGCCCAAGGCTGAAAAGGATGCTTACAAGAAGCACCTTGATGATGCCGTGGATGTCAAGTGCCTAATGTTGTGCTCAATGAACTATGAGTTGCAAGAGCAACATGAGAACATGAATGTCATGGAGATGGTAACACATCTCAAGAACATGTATCAACATCAAGCAAGACAGGAGAGATATGATGTCTCAAAGGCGTTGTTCAAAAGCAAGATGAAAGAGGGAGACTCAGTTGGCACCCATATACTCACCTTGATTGGGTACGTGGAAAGCCTATCCAAGCTGGGATTTCCCCTAGGTCAAGAGTTGGCCACTGATGTGATTCTACAATCGTTGCCTGAATCATATAATCATTTTGTCATGAACTACAACATGAACAATTTTGACAAGCCGTTGTCAAAATTGTTGGGCATGTTGAGGACAGCCGAAGCACAGATGAAGAAAGACAAGCCCAAGTCTGTGATGATGATCAGCAAGACAAAGGGAAAGTCAAAAGGCAAAGGCAAGGCTAAGAAAAGTTCTAAAGCCGGGCAGAAGCCAAAGTCATCCACGCTCCAAGCTAAAGGTGGGATCTCCAAAGAAGGCAGTTGTCACCATTGTCACCAGCCTGGACATTGGAAAAGAAATTGTCCTCTCTACCTGGAGGAACTAAGGAAAAAGAAGCAGGGGATAGAGATCTCCACTTCAGGTATATACGTTATGGAGATAAACTTAAATACTTCTTCATCATGGGTACTAGATACCGGATGTGGATCTCACATATGTTCTAATATGCAGGATCTGATAAGAAGTAAGCCTTTACGAAAGGGCCAAGTCGAGCTGCGGGTCGCTAATGGAGAAAGAGTTGCTGCCACCGCAGTTGGAGTTATTAGTTTATCTTTGCCTACGGGCCTTGTAATAGAATTAGAGAATTGCTATTATGTACCTGCCATTAATAGAAATATTATTTCTATATCTTGTATGGACAAGAGTGGATTTGAATTTCACATTAAGAATGGAATTATTTCTATTTCTAAAGATGAGATCTTTTATGGCAATGCCCCTATGTCTTATGGCATCTACTTGTTAGAACTTGAGACTAGCATATATAACGTAAATACTAAAAGGCTAAAACTTGACAGCTCAAACAAAACATTCTTATGGCATTGTCGTCTTGGGCACATAAACGAGAAGCGCATATCTAGACTCCATAAGGATGGTTATCTAGACTCTTTTGATTTTGAATCATTAGAGACATGCGAGGCATGTTTATTAGGGAAGATGACCAAGACTCCTTTCACTGGACATAGTGAGAGAGCCAGTGATCTGCTAGGGCTCATACATACTGATGTATGTGGACCTTTTAGATCAAATGCTAGAGGAGGCTATCAATACTTCATTACCTTCACTGATGACCTCAGTAGGTATGGCTATGTATATCTTATGAAACACAAGTCAGAAACTCTTGAAATGTTCAAGACTTTCATGAATGAAGTGGAGAAGCAACTTGGTAAGAGTATTAAAGCACTCCGTTCAGATCGAGGTGGTGAATACTTAAGCCAAGAGTTTGAGGACCTTCTGAGAGACCATGGTATTGTATCACAATGAACTCCACCTGGTACACCACAACATAATGGTGTGTCAGAAAGAAGGAATCGTACATTATTAGACATGGTACGATCAATGATGAGTTCAGCCGAACTTCCAATATCGTTCTGGGGATATGCTCTTGAAACTGCAGCATTTACACTTAACCGTGTACCTTCCAAATCGGTTCAAAAGACACCATATGAGATATGGAATGGGAATCGTCCCAATTTGTCTATGTTAAAGATTTGGGGATGTGAAGCTTATGTTAGGAAACAATTTCCTGAAAAGCTTGGACCCAAATCGGAAAAATGCTATTTTGTTGGATACCCCAAGGAAACTCGGGGATACTACTTCTACACACCAACTGACAACAAAGTGTTTGTTGCTAGGACTGCTGTATTTCTTGAAAAGGAATTTATTTCCAAAGGAATTAGTGGGAGGAATGTAGAGTTCGAAGAAGTTCGAGACCAACAAGAAAGCAGAGAACCTGAGGAGGTACATAAGGAACATGAGGACTCACAAGTTGTTGTGGAATTTCAAGTTCCAAATGTAACACAGGAACCTCGTAGGTCTAGTAGGACACGAATTGAGCCTGAGAGATTTGGATTTCTCGTAACTCAAGACAGTGACGAATTGGGCATAGCAGATGAGCCAACTTCCTATCTAGAAGCTACTAAGGGACCAGAATCTGAGAAATGGCTCGAAGCCATGAGATCTGAGATGGAATCCATGTACACCAACAAGGTATGGACCTTGGTGGATCCACCCAAAGGGGTAAGACCCATAGGGTGCAAGTGGGTCTTCAAGAAGAAGACTGACATGGATGGAAATGTTCAAACCTATAAAGGTAGATTGGTTGTGAAAGGATTCCGTCAAATTCAAGGTGTTGATTATGACAAGACCTTCTCACCAGTTGCCATGGTTAAATCCATCAGGATCATGCTTGCCATTGCAGCTTATCATGACTATGAGATTTGGCAGATGGATGTTAAAACAGCATTCCTTAATGGGAATTTACTCGAGGATGTGTACATGACACAACCTGAGGGTTTTATCGATCCAAAGGAAGCCAATAAAGTCTGTAAGCTACAAAGGTCAATCTATGGATTGAAGCAAGCATCTCGGAGCTGGAATCTACGTTTTGATGAAGTAGTCAAAAAGTTTGGCTTTAGTCAAAATGAAGATGAACCTTGTGTTTACAAAAAGGTTAGTGGGAGCACAGTTGTATTTCTCATATTGTATGTGGATGACATACTATTGATGGGAAATGACATCCCTACTCTTCAGACAGTAAAAGGTTGGCTAGGGAAGACTTTCTCTATGAAGGATTTAGGTGAAGCATCCTATATACTAGGGATCAAGATCTATAGAGATAGATCTAGAAGGCTTCTAGGCCTAAGCCAGAGCACATACATTGACAAGGTGCTAAAGAGGTTTAGCATGGAGGGTTCTAAGAGAGGTAACTTGCCCATGTCCCATGGGGTTACAATCTCTAAATCCCAATGTCCTAGTTCATGTGATGAACGGGAACGCATGAGTAAGATTCCATATGCATCAGCAATTGGATCTATCATGTACGCGATGTTATGTACTCGTCCTGATGTATCGTATGCTTTGAGCATGACGAACCGGTATCAGTCAGATCTAGGTGAATGTCACTGGACAGCCGTAAAGAACATCCTAAAGTACTTGAGAAGGACTAAGGATCAATTCTTGGTATACGGTGGTGAGGAAGAGCTCGTAGTAAAGGGTTACACCGATGCTAGCTTCCAAACTGACAAAGATGACTACAGATCGCAATCTGGATTTGTGTTTTGCCTGAACAACGGAGCTGTGAGCTGGAAGAGTTCCAAGCAAGAGACGGTTGCGGATTCTACAACAGAGGCCGAATATATTGCCGCATCTAATGCTGCAAAGGAAGCTGTGTGGATCAAGAAGTTCATTTCTGAACTTGGAGTGGTTCCAAGCGCTAGTGATGCAATTGAGTTGTTTTGCGACAACAATGGAGCAATTACACAAGCTAAAGAACCAAGATCGCACCAACGTTCCAAACATATTCTATGGCGGTTCCATCTCATACGAGAGATCGTACAACGAGGAGATGTGAAGATTTGCAGAGTACCTACAGAAAGCAATGTGGCTGACCCGCTCACAAAAGCACTTTCACAGCAGAAACATGACGGGCATGTTCGATCACTTGGATTGAGATTCATGGGTGATTGGGTATAAGTGCAAGTGGGAATCTGTTGGTATGTATGCCCATAGAGACTATCATTCGATGATTGTAATGGGATACTATGTAAACGATTTGTAATACTATATTGATCATATCAATAAAGGCAAGTTTCCAATCTATATGTTTGTGTTTTATATTGTGAGATGACCATAAAACTTATAGATGTCTATAGAATAATATACTCAATGACATATGTCTTCGGGTTGATGACCTGAACAGTGAGATCATATGTATGCTAAGAGTATGTATTCTTATTTTGTCCCTAATCGGTTGTTATTGTGGAAATATCCATAGACATCAATAACACATAAGATTAGAATGTATGTTGGTTGATGGAAGAATCTCATTATCCATGATATGGAGATATCAAACCAAATACATAGATACTTGTTAGAGAATAGTGTATCGGATAGACCCACCTTGAGAGTGACACATGGATACCATGATTGGTAGTTAGAGTCACATCTCATAATGATGGTGGTGATTGTGGTTCTTAGACCTGAAGTCACTACACTTATCACATGACGTTTGGAGTACTTTGACATCATCCATCGTGGTCCTGAATAAGGATTGCTATAAAGATGGTGCTTGGGTGCACTATGACACATGGGGATGACTGTGAGTGATGTAGATGGAATTTGTCCTTCCTACGGGAGTTTGATATTCCGGCCACTTGATAAGCGAGACTGAGAAATGCATGGCCATGCTGATGTGAGTCAATATGTGATATTGAGCTTACATATATCTCAGACAGTCTGCTCTAGTTCAAGGAACATGGATTGAACATTGAAGAGGATAACAATTCCATGACTTGAGTTCAATCCGGATATCAGTGACAAAGGAACTGTACAATCACTGTAACACCAGTCATGTATGATAGGTTAAGTTGTTCTCCAACTTCTCCAATTACTTGGGTAGCAATGAAGTCTTGCTAGATACCAATCATTGCTTGTGAAATCATAATATGATTATGGATATCACTGCCAACGTAATTTGGAGCCTACCGGGTCACACGCACAGGATGTGTTGGAATAGGAGTATAATTGTGGATTTGATTGAAATTGCTTCGAATCACATTGATTACTAAAATGTTTATGTAATCGATTAGAATAATATTGGAGTGACTGGCTCTAAGTGCAAGTGGGAGTCTGTTGGTATATGTATGCCCGTAGAGCCATCCCAAGCGATTGCATGGAGTCGGATATTAATTAATCAATTAATGCGATTATTTGGTTAATTAATGAATTCCAAAATATTCTAATTAATCCACGAGCGTTTTAATTAACGCAACGTTTCTGTTTACCGATGGGTTTAGGAAACCCTACTTCTCTTCTTATCCTATTTAAAGGAGGATAGACGGCCGATATCTATATAAGATATAGAGAGACGCTTTTAGGTTATTCTGACGCACGTAAACCTAGCCGTCGCCGTCCTTAGGAGAGAAAGGAGAGCAACGCGCCGCTAGCACGCCGCCGCAGAGACACGCTCCTTCCCGCCGGCTTGAGAAGCGCGACGTGGAGTTCCGTCCATCCGCGTGGACGAAGTAGAGACGCAGACGCCTTGACGTCTGCGTTCGGAGGACGTCGACGACCACCTGTACGTGCTGCGAGCAACGTACATCACTGCCGCAGAGGAGCATTGCCGGATCAACCTGCGACAGCGAACGGGAGAGAAGATCCGTCCGTGTTTGACAAGCAGTGTTGCACCGTCGTGCAGCGGGACATCGCCGGACTTGCTCCGCGATAAGGTATATCCCGCAAACCTATTTCCGAATACGCTGTTATCGACGAGATCCTGTTACGGGTTGCGTGGATTTTATCGCTTCCGCCGCGCATGTTTTCTCCACAAAACCCAACAGAAACAACACTCTTTCCTACTAGGAATTTGATTCCTTCATGGATAAGCAAACCTTCTCTCTCTTCTATACCCTTTTGATATTCCTTTTTCTTTAAAAACTAGGATTTCGAAAATCCTTTCTATTTCTCTCTCTTATGCTTGATTTTTACTCCATAAGCACGAAATTTCTATTTCCTTTAATAGAAATTATTTTCTTTTTAACAATACCTCATAATTCCTTAATAATGCATTATATTATCTTCTTATTTTGCCTTTTTAGTATTTTCTCTTTCTTTCCTCTATATTGGGACTCCTTGGATCCCAATATACTCCATTATTTCAAAACCCTTTTTCCAAGGATATTCATTATCCTTCTAGATGCATCTTTATGCCTTATTTCACATTATCTTGTTTATTTCTTATTTAAATATTCCTTTTTGAGGATTTCTTTTTATTTCTCTTTTATTTTCCTCATTGGCATTCCTTTTAATATTAACAACCACATGGATACGAAATTTCCCCAAGAAATCTCATTTATGCCTCTTTTCATTCATTTTCCACATTATATCATTATTTCCCAATTTCTTTCTTCATAAAGAAATACATAATTAATTTTTTCTTTTCCTATTGCTTTCTTTTTGCAACCTTGGACTCCTTGGTACCCAAGGAACCCAAGAGGCACGAAATCCTCTTTGGATTTGCCTTCTAGAGGTTTCCACATATTTCTTTTCTTAAAATTCAATTATCCATTTACTAATTGAATTTCCTTTATTATTTCCTTATTATTGGGCCCAATAGCCAGTAAAGCCCACAACACAAATATCAAGGCTATTGTAAACGAAATCCATTTATTTGAAGCAAATTATATTATTATTTGTTCAAATATCTTTAATATGAGAAATTACATTTCTCACCAATTGAACCCAAAAATTGGGGTTATAACATCCTTCCCCTCTTATAGGAATTTTGTCCTCAAAATTCAGGCAAGCAAACAAACAAACAATTCAGGATAAGACTTTTCCATGTCCATCATTGGCCCCTATGTGGCTTTGCCGTACCCATGGCATTTTCAAAGAACCTTTATTATCATATATTCTTTTCTCTGAGTCCTTTCATCCTGGCATCTATAAACTACACAGGTGACTCAAGCCATTTCAGCCTCCTTTGGGGCTCACTAGGTTCATTGCTCAGCACATGGTCGGGGTACCTCACATAGTGCTCTAAATTGGACACATGGAAAACACCTCCCATTACTCTATCCTAAGGGGTAGAGTCAAACCCAACCTTCTCCACCCATCCATCTCTAATGGACCCATGTATCGGGGACTCAGCTCTCTTAGATATAACTTAGAGGGGTCAAATTTTCATGTCACATTTTCTCCCAAGTAACTTGTATGTCAGTCTACTTTGCATCTGCTCACGACTCTCATCGTCTCTAGGCTCCTTTCAGTCCTTGCACAATCAAAGTGACTTCATCTACATGCACTGGGGTCCTTTTTTTTTTAACCATCATGTGGCCCTTTTCTAACCATCATGAGGTCCTTTTCACCAACATCACCTTACTGAAGTGGTGACCGACACAACCTCCCTTACAGAGCTCCTGATAAAACCCGATACTGGCTATGGTGGTTATCTTCACATCTTTCGTAGGACAAAACTGTCTCTCGATATCACCCTGAACGAGCACACATGCCCTCATCAGACCCTTTAGTCTGGATCATACTAACCATAGTTAGGGATGATTAAACTATACTAACGTTGAGTTCTTCATGTACCTACTTCCACTTTATGGAAGTGAACCTTTAGGTCAAACTCAAGTACCATTGAACTCGCTTCATGGGGTAGTTGAACCATCTCTCTCATGGGTAGTTCAACTAGATCTGTCCCTTAACAAAACTCTTCCTTTCTCATATTATCTAGGTAAGGCGACCTACCATAACCCATATTGTATCTCGACCTTCCTCGGTCCAGGGAAAACCTATCACAATATCCATAGTGTTGATCTCTCATTCCCTCTCATGGATTCTTTTGACCTCCATATTGATACACTGGGTTACTGGGGTTCGTCCTTTACCTCCTGGCTTGCATGGCCATAAACCACATGCAACAACATCTTAAGCATCTAACGTGCTATTGCCATTTTCCATGGTGTATGATTTCCTGTATGTCATGATTCTTCCAAGATCGATTCCACTGAAACCCTAAACCACTCTAGTCGGGGTTTCATCACCTTCTCTTCCAAAGAAGTGCACTTGAGGTTCTACTACCATCCTATCATTATATCAAGAACTAGGCTGGCTAACCAAACAACCCTTAACTTTTCAACGCACCTTGTTACATCTGAATGTTATCCAAACACCTCTCCTTTTCAAACATAGGGTTAGCCAAACAACCTCTTCTAACTTCTAGTCAAACAAGTCTTAACCAGAGCATTCATTACCACCTCTCATCCTTAGGTATTAGGTAACATTGAAGAAATACACTTCCATGTATTTCACTTATTATATTACCTCAAACTCCATGTCTATCTCTATTAAGAACACTCTATGATTTCATCATCATGGTGACCAAACTCAGCCTGGTATAACTTGTAAGTTCTACATAGCTCATCATAGAAACTTCCTTATAAGGGGACTACCTTATTCCTCTTAGTGTTTGCAAGCCATCCATCATTCATTCACCTTACCATGGTAAGATATCTTCTCTATCCCCATTTCTCATGGCAACGCTCCAACCTACATCATCTCTTATCCTTGGTGTATGACATGCATAATGTCCTATCTCTCACCCCCATAACAAGAGGAAATAAGCATTTGGCTGCAGTCCAAATACAGAGTTCTTCCTGTTCCAAGAGTAGAGATGGTACATCCCACCTTGCCAGTACACCTTTAAATCTAAGTTGCAACGTGCCACATATGTCTCTACATCACATACATCATGATATCAAACTAGTCTTGAACTTACTGAGGTTTACATCCTTGGTCATCTCCTCTAGGTCTATAGGGTACCGACTCTTTTGGGGTCATCCCTCTTCCCTCATGCATCAAGAGAGTGCCCTACTCATCTGCCCTTTGGGTCTCATGAGTTCATGAAGGTGATCAATCTCCTAACCCATGGCCCACAGACAATGATAGCTGTTACCTCCCGACCCTATGGTCATGTGCAACTGGGGAATTAGGAAACTCCTACTTTCATCGGTCTTTTCCCTACCTGACACTAGGATAGACATAGGATTCTCCCTTAAAGTACATGTTCACTTAGAATCTTACCCAAGTCTTCATCATCTCTCTTTCTACATTCATGGGCTGACTCTCATCCGTTCATAGGCATTATGGCAACCTGCCTACCTTGGTCAAGCCCCATACTGGTTACCGCCATGGTAACACATTCACATGCAAAAGAGATGGATATCTATGGGTCTGTAGATTCAATCTCATACTATGTACCTTTCACTTAGCTTCTCCAGATCCTATGAGACCTCTTTAGGTTACTTTGAACCAACAAAACTGATATACACCCTTCCAAAGGGGGTCCCTCTCCCAGGATGGGAGGAAACTATCTCTAAGGTTGCAAAAGCTCTTAGGTCTAGGGTTTACATCCACACGAGCCTACTTAACCCTAGCAAGCCATTAAGGCACGAGCAGATCACTTACTGTACCATGCTAGGTCATACTTGTTCTTCTTTCCTCGATGTTGGATCAAGATCAAACTTTCCCTTTATCATCAACTTAGTTGTGAGGGGTTAATCAAACACCTTTAACTTCAGGGGCTCCTCCTTTCCTCTATTCATGAGGATTACTATGCTCACTTCTATAGGAACTCAACTTCTCATCATGAGCCTTAGGTACACCACTTCCCCTCTTAGGCCTAGGAACCCTAGGTTCACTGCATGGTCTTTCTCTTAGCTACAAACCAAGCATGAAAAAGGCATGACATGCACTTCTTGTCATCCTTCAACTCGAGCAACACTTAGGGTTGGGTCCTCCTTAAGGACAACCAACAAGGTACAAGGCCTCATAACCCGCTACTAAACCTTTCTAGGTCTAAGGAACTCTTTTTCCTACCTCAGAAGGTAAACACCTATACTGTAGGCACATAGGCACCATATGCTTCATCTTCACTCCCTAGAGTTTGGTCCCACTAAGGCAACCAAGATATCATCAACTTATGAGGCGACCACTGTCATCCATTTTTCAGGGTTTTAGGCTTCCAGCCTTCTTGCTGGGTTTCCTGCTCTCTTTAGAGCTAACCCCACATCCAACCTCACCATTAGAGGTCCTTTCTTCATGAAGGATCATCCTCAAAAGCATACTCTACGTGGTTGAATCCTAGGTTCGAACTTATGGTTGCTCAAGATCATCCATAACCCTTTATGCTCCATCATAATTCCTTATCCAGGGTTTCATCTACCGTCATCACTATGACGTGCCCTAGGTTCCCGCTATGTCCTACTTGCACAAGTCCATGGGATTTCTAAGGTCCTTCACTAACATCATCATCTAAGGAGCTATCCTTTACCCTAACATGCACGACCCTTCCCAGGGTTGGGTTGCCAAAAGGTGCTAGGTCACCCATGGATCGTATGGTATCCCAGAGGCATGTCCTTTTAGACACCTGGTCCAACTCATCTCTCTCTAATCTTCACTTAGGGTTAGGGTTAGCATCATCCTCAGTGGATGTGATAGGTCTCTACTTGCAATGGAGATATCTATCTCCAAGACTAACTTGTCCTCCTGATAAGAAGGTCTAGCCTCTGGTCTCTTCTGAGGACATGACATCTTATGTCATACGTCCTAAGCACGTATATATTATTTATCTTATGATTAATCTATTAAGCTTACGTCCATGACATCTTATTTACATGCCTTCCGTTAATTTAGTGGAGGATTCCTTAAACCTTATTAACCTTACCCATACCTCAAGAGGGTGAGGAGAAGAAAGAAAGCCCTAATCTTTTAGATCCTTATCAGAATTTTGTGATGAGAAGGGATGAATAAGATGAGAAGTCCTAAAGGTATCTTATTTCGATTCATACCCTAAGACTTTGGCCAGGCAGTCACACGGGTCTGGGAGTCCTCGTATTCCGACTAGCGATGTGGAGGAAAATCTTGCCAGCCCCCAGTCGTGATCCCTTTCTAGACACCTCCGTCTTTCAGATACTCCTCTAATAACTCCCTTGGGTTCTATGGAGTTTGTAAAATGTAATAATTATTAATGGTTAACTGAGGAATCCAGGCTCTGAAGACATACACTTCCATGTATTTCACTTATTATATTACCTCAAACTCCATGTCTATCTCTATTAAGAACACTCTCTGATTTCATCATCATGGTGACCAAACTCAGCCTGGTATAACTTGTAAGTTCTACATAGCTCATCATAGAAACTTCCTTATAAGGGGACTACCTTATTCCTCTTAGTGTTTGCAAGCCATCCATCATTCATTCACCTTACCATGGTAAGATATCTTCTCTATCCCCATTTCTCGTGGCAACGCTCCAACCTACATCATCTCTTATCCTTGGTGTATGACATGCATAATGTCCTATCTCTCACCCCCATAACAAGAGGAAATAAGCATTTGGCTGCAGTCCAAATACAGAGTTCTTCCTGTTCCAAGAGTAGAGATGGTACATCCCACCTTGCCAGTACACCTTTAAATCTAAGTTGCAACGTGCCACATATGTCTCTACATCACATACATCACGATATCAAACTAGTCTTGAACTTACTGAGGTTTACATCCTTGGTCATCTCCTCTAGGTCTATAGGGTACCGACTCTTTTGGGGTCATCCCTCTTCCCTCATGCATCAAGAGAGTGCCCTACTCATCTGCCCTTTGGGTCTCATGAGTTCATGAAGGTGATCAATCTCCTAACCCATGGCCCTCAGACAATGATAGTTGTTACCTCCCGACCCTATGGTCATGTGCAACTGGGGAATTAGGAAACTCCTACTTTCATCGGTCTTTTCCCTACCTGACACTAGGATAGACATAGGATTCTCCCTTAAAGTACATGTTCACTTAGAATCTTACCCAAGTCTTCATCATCTCTCTTTCTACATTCATGGGCTGACTCTCATCCGTTCATAGGCATTATGGCAACCTGCCTACCTTGGTCAAGCCCCATACTGGTTACCGCCATGGTAACACATTCACATGCAAAAGAGATGGATATCTATGGGTCTGTAGATTCAATCTCATACTATGTACCTTTCACTTAGCTTCTCCAGATCCTATGAGACCTCTTTAGGTTACTTTGAACCAACAAAACTGATATACACCCTTCCAAAGGGGGTCCCTCTCCCAGGATGGGAGGAAACTATCTCTAAGGTTGCAAAAGCTCTTAGGTCTAGGGTTTACATCCACACGAGCCTACTTAACCCTAGCAAGCCATTAAGGCACGAGCAGATCACTTACTGTACCATGCTAGGTCATACTTGTTCTTCTTTCCTCGATGTTGGATCAAGATCAAACTTTCCCTTTATCATCAACTTAGTTGTGAGGGGTTAATCAAACACCTTTAACTTCAGGGGCTCCTCCTTTCCTCTATTCATGAGGATTACTATGCTCACTTCTATAGGAACTCAACTTCTCATCATGAGCCTTAGGTACACCACTTCCCCTCTTAGGCCTAGGAACCCTAGGTTCACTGCATGGTCTTTCTCTTAGCTACAAACCAAGCATGAAAAAGGCATGACATGCACTTCTTGTCATCCTTCAACTCGAGCAACACTTAGGGTTGGGTCCTCCTTAAGGACAACCAACAAGGTACAAGGCCTCATAACCCGCTACTAAACCTTTCTAGGTCTAAGAAACTCTTTTTCCTACCTCAGAAGGTAAACACCTATACTGTAGGCACATAGGCACCATATGCTTCATCTTCACTCCCTAGAGTTTGGTCCCGCTAAGGCAACCAAGATATCATCAACTTATGAGGCGACCACTGTCATCCATTTTTCAGGGTTTTAGGCTTCCAGCCTTCTTGCTGGGTTTCCTACTCTCTTTAGAGCTAACCCCACATCCAACCTCACCATTAGAGGTCCTTTCTTCATGAAGGATCATCCTCAAAAGCATACTCTACGTGGTTGAATCCTAGGTTCGAACTTATGGTTGCTCAAGATCATCCATAACCCTTTATGCTCCATCATAATTCCTTATCCAGGGTTTCATCTACCGTCATCACTATGAC